>CM041776.1:55736263-56336263 GCA_023374045.1 Limonium bicolor
AATCAAATAAAACACAAGGAAATACCTTAAAGTCAATAAGAGCAAAATGTGCTCTAAGCTTGGAATAAATTTGTATAAGACCTAATGGTCATACCTATACCTTATAAATATGTTAATGAACATATTAAATCATATTACCAAAGAAAACCAAGCTTGAAAACAAGTTAAAACACAAAATGTGCTTTAAGGAGTCTTAAAGCACGTTTTTGAAAAAATTGTCTTGTAAATGAGTTTTGAATGGCTAAATGTCCATCATACTCTTTAATTAACATGTGTACTATATAGTATCACATTTGGGTGGCTATATTAATGGGAAATCAAAAATTTCACTTCTAAGTGCCTTGTTTAGGTGAATAGTGATTTTTATAAGCTAGTTTTAACATATGTTGTGTTAAGTAATTAAATTGACAAATAAAGACCAAAACACCCTTCTAATTATATGGGGGCCGGTTTTTCATGTGGTGACTCACCACCATGAGCTAGTAAAAATTAAAGAAAGAAGGAAAAGTAAGTGAAAAGTAGAAGTTACCTTTATAACATGTAAATATCTTTCAAAAGCAATTCCAATCTTCATTCTTTCTTTCCCACTCACACCCACCGTAGCCTTCTTCATCTTCTCCCAAACTCCATCGGTTTGCTACAGCAAACCATGCCATTCTCCATCTTCTTTCACTTGTAAGTTCTAGCTCCATGATCCAAATTTAATTTTAAGACCACCTTTCTTCTAGTTAGACCAAGCTCTCCATTTCTATCTTCTCAAAACTTCAAAAGCCCCATTTCGGTGCCATGGAGTTCCACCATTGAAGGAGCTTGAGCTTGTCTTTCCACATATTATTGATCTCCCTTGCTCCTAGGTAAGGAATCTCAAAGAAAAATCAAGTTTCCTCCATGTTTTGTGTGTGACCGAAAATATTCATTGATGGAGCTCTTTGTGTTGCTTTGTTCTAGCTCCATTTGAATCTTTCAAGGACTAGGTGGAGTCCTCCCTTCATAGATATTCAAACACCCTTCAAAGAGTAAGGTAAACAATTACATTAATGTTTTTGAAATAATGTAAACCTAGGGTTTGCAATGAGATGGAGCTTAAAGCTTGAATACTCATTATGTTGTTTGTATAATGTTTAGTAGTTGGCAAGGAACCAAATGCCTTACCGGTTTTACAAGGAAACAGGAAAGAAATTTGTGAGGAAAAGAGGTAAACAAGCTACCTCAATGTAGTTTAAATGCCTTAGGAAAATGAGCTTGATTTGCTTAATAAAATACCTAAGGAGCCAATGGCAAATGAGCTAGTAAAATGCTCTCAAGGAGACTAGTAAAAGAACATATGTATTGGTGTATGTATTTGCAGGTCAAAGGCATACTTATGTGGGAAATTCAGTGTTTATGGTTTATGCAATTTAAGGGCCTAAGAGCCATGTTATTTAAGGGCCTAAGTGCCAAGCAATTTAAGTTATGCACTATTGTGATGTAGTGCTAAATGTGTGAAGTTTGTGTATAAAAATGTGTTTGATGGATTTTAGGTGTTTTGAACGAAATAAGGTAAAAACCTAAGTGTTTGGATGTGAGTATATACAAGAGAAGCTATGGCCAAATTTGGGAAAAATGTGTGAGAAGTTCTAAGTGTTTTAAATGGTCTTGGTGAACTAGGAAGTGTTAAAGGTGAATAAATGTTTACTTGAGAAGAAAACATGTGTTAAGGTGATTTAGAGTGATGCAAGGATTTAGGTGTTATCTAGAAGTTCTAGGAATTCAAGTTGTGTTTTGAGAATGTATTTAAGTCTTGGAGGAGTTTGTTTAAGGTTTAGGTAATGTTGATATCCAAGGAATAAGTGTTGATTAAGTAAGATGTGAAAAAGGAGATTTAGTTAGTAAGAAAAGAAGTTTGAGAGATGATGTTAAGGGGTAGAGGAAACACCTTGGTGTAGTGGTCATTATTGGTGAACTACCACTTATAAATTTTAAGAAGAAAACATCCCAAGTGCTAGGAATTTTGTAAGAAATTTGTGAATGATAAGATGGTTTTGGTGAGTGATTTAAAGAGTTTAGCACATGGCCAAAGGTGTGTTTGATGTGCCAAATGATGTTAGGAAACATTATGAGGCTTTAGGAGAAGTTTGGTGAAATTGGTTAAGTGTTTAAAGACTTGGAAATTGAATGTTTTGCCGTGTCCGAACTTCCGTCCGGACATGGAAGTTCGGACAGGCTCTGTTGGGTAAAGGATTTTCTCATTCTCGAACTGTGTCCGAACTTGGGAAGTCCGGACACAAGTTCGGACGTGACTGTTTCTATCTGGGATTTACTCTCAAACTGTGTCCGAACTTGGGAAGTCCGGACACAAGTTCGGACGTGTGTATAGTTTTCAGTATTAGGTCGCGGCTTGCGTCCGAACTTGGAGGTTCGGACACAAGTTCGGACAAGGCGCTGTATGGACCAAAAACATTGTTTAAGGTATGGAAATGGTGTGTAATGATGGGGATTGATAGGTAATGATGTTATAAGGTTGTTAAGGACATGATGGGTGAGTTTTAATGGTAATTAAGTGGGTGAAAAGTAGTATCAAAATGTAAAAGTAAAACAAGTTGAAATGTAAAGTTATGTAACTAAGTTAGCGGGGAAAGTTAAGCATTAGACATTAAATAATCATGCTACCCCGATGTTAATAAAAGTACATGTAATGTTATCAGTTGTTCGAGAATTGCTCGACGAACATAAGTGGGCGTGATCAAGTGGACTCCGGTGACAGGTATGGTTTTCTTGCAACCTGTGTCCTACCGGATTACACCGGCTTGTATGCCAATGTGTTTTTCTGTATGTTTGCCACGTTATGAGATAAATCATGAAACGAGTTTACAGTCGTTATTGTTATTGTATGTTTACGTGCCGATACCGGTAACCTCGAATGCGCTTGAAGGGCTAGTTAACCACTATTAGGTAAACGTAGGAGAACGGTATCCGGTAACAACGTTTCCGACTTAAGGAACGTTCTAACCACGGCTATGCGTGGGTTGGTTATGTGATGTTTGTGTGTGATGTTTGTATGTGAATGTATGACTCTCTCTTCCCTTGTGTATGTCTAACAAGACTTAACCCAATGTTTGTGATTGTTTAATAAAGTTCAAAGTTGAACTTCTAACAAGTGCTAACGGGGGAGTGAGGAGTCCGGTCTGTTCCGGCCACGCGTGTGAGTATGGGGGTCGTTGTCATAGCAGGTTCGATCCTCTCTGTATGTTATGGTTGTTTTCCAATTTGGTTCCCAACCTTCCCTTTAGCTTAACCAAGGCTATTACTGACTCACGTCGGGCCACAGGGGCATACTATTGTTATGTTTGTTTCGGTGTGCTTGGATCACTATATCCGAGACACCTTGTGTTAAGTTAACCGTTCATTTAACGAGACGGTAACGAGTTATGTAACGAGCTTATCATGAGACTGGCAACATTCTCTAGGCTCACCAGTGTATTAGTAATGTTTGGGTCGGTTCCTAAGAGGACCATTCCCGTTATGTTATGTATCTTTGTTGTGATGCAATATCTATTGCGGTGTTATAGTGTGCACGTGGAAACGTGCAAAGTGTTGTAAGTGTTGTTATGTATGTTGTATATGTTGTAAAATGTGGAGTACGTGGATCATGGATATGAGTCTCAGTTTGAGAAAAGAGGCGTTTAAGGATAACCCGATTTAAGGGTAAGTGTCGTCTGTTAAGGAAGTAGCTCCATTAGAGGAGGAACACCCTAGGAATATTGAATACCTTGAGTGACTTATTAAGTAAGGATATATTATCCGTTTGTTGAGCCCGTTGAGGCGAAATGATTACGTGTTGTGTGTTTACAGTTGCATGTATGATTTAAAAATAATCAACCGCATGCTAAGACGACAATTAGTTGTGCGTGGCCCGGTAGCATGTGGGCTGCGGGATTACCATACCAGCAAAGGTGCTGAGCCCCTTGGGGGCCACCCTTTCTCTTCTTTTCCTATTTCAGGTACGAAGTGCTGGAAGCCGTTCGAGAGTAGGACGGGTAGTCATTGTACATGGGTAATCATTTAAGTGTACGTATACAATAGGTGTAGTAAGACCGAAATTGTTGTCGGCACCAGTTTATAAATACTCGGTATAGTGAAAGTTGTACGTTGTTGTTGTTGTTAATGGAAAGGAATAGTATGTGTAGTCGCTCGGGAATTTAGCCCATCAGACCGGTACAATGAGTATGTATTAGCCTTGTTAGCCACGTGGGTGGCTAACGGCGTGTAACACCAACGAGATAAGTAATGTGATGAGGTTGTTTTTCCGCTGCAGTTTATTGTAAGTGTGTTATTGTTGGATGGGGTGTTACACCTTTGGTAACCTCCACTACAGCTCACGGTTTCAAATGGAGCACAAACTCCTTTCGGTCACCATTATACAAAGGAAATAAGTTGGGTTAGCTACTCTTCTAACTAGCTAGTTTAGGGAGGTTTTATGCATGGTTTTTAAGCACTAAAGGAAGAGGTCTTTACCTTGGATTTGAAGAGGTTTGAACTGCATTTTCGGACAGCTAGGTAAGGAGCAAGACTTCAGTTTTTGTTCATGAAAAATTGAGAAGAAAGGAAGGCTTAAAACAGCCATGAAAGATCTTATTTTAATCTTGTATTGATGCCTTCTTATGGTGTGTTTCTTGGAGTGGTTTTGGCTTGAGAAGGGAGTTGAAAAACACTCTCCATTTATGCATATAAAGAGGCACAAGAAGGTGTAAAAATTAGTGTATTTTCAAACACACAAATAGCAAGGAAGAAGAGGGTGCTTTAAGGTATGTTTTCTTACCTATAAGGATGGAGTTGAGTCCTCGTGTTCCCTTGGTTCATTCAGCCGATTTAGAGCCTTCAAAATAGGGTTCTATACCTTATAAAAGTGTAAGAAAATCAGGTAGGAATAGAGCTAAAGGAAACCGTGAAAGAAGGGGGGAAATGTGTGACTTTTACCTTTGTTTCTAGTCCTTGTTTTGCTGCTACTCTAACCGAGAGTGAGGAGGAAAACAAGATGGAAGTGTTGTTGTCATAGAGAGGAAGGAAAGAAGCTATAGTGCTGTAGAAGGGATGGGTTACCGAGACACATGGGGAAGAATGTGAAAATATTGGTCTTAGACAAGGTATGTACTTGTAGTACTTTGAATGCTTGTTTATTCTCTAACCTTGTTTCTTTATTTCTTTTTTTTCCTCATGTAGCTGACTGCATATGGGAGGAGTTGTGAGCTCACCACTCGGTGAGTGTAGACGAGTAGAATGGGGTAAAGTGGGATGAGGTACAAGTAAGCATTAGTATAAGTAGGCTAGTTGTACTTGTTTATCTCCTTTATGTTAAATTTTGTTGCTTTTGTTCCTCTCCTCATTGCAGCAATCGAGTGATATGGAGGGCTGGGAAAATTTCCAACCGATGGGTAAGAGGGAATGTAGGAAAAGTTGGTGTTAATTATAGAAAGTAGTATTTCTTTAGTTCTAGGTTTGTACTTTATACAAATTTATTTTGTCTAATAATGTTTTGTTTTCCTTTTCCCATGTGATCAGCCAGCAAGGAGAAAAGATGGAGGGAATTTAAAATTTTTCATTCTCCTAATATTGTGGCACCAATTGTGTATATGTATATATGTGACTATATTTATGTGTCACATAGTGACTTATAGTATTTTTGGTTTTAAAATGCATATACATGAGTATATATTGTATCTATGATTGTTTAGACTACATAAAGTATTTATATGGTTTATTGAGTGATATAAATGGTATTTGATACATGTACTAATATGTTACATGTGATATTAAATTTAAGAGTTTATTTCTCCTTAATAATATTTTCTCTTTGGTTAGAAATTTGATGTATAATTTAATGTCCATTTTGGACTATATATTTATACCGTAATATTTTTAGCAATTATTGTCCATGGTTTATTTTAATCCTTATTAATTAAGGTAATAAATCTTTGGGGTATTTCAGTCTACCCCCCTTAAAAGGACTTCGTCCGAAGTCGTCTAAATCAAATGGGTAATGTAACTACCCAATGTAACCTCAATGATAACTACCAATTCAGCCTATCAATTCTATGGTCTCAACACTTCCCTGAAACGTTATCAGTTCCATTCATCCAAAACTCTTTTCCAATCCAAACCCAATCAACACATATATATCATAAGTCTCGATGGACATCAGTATATAATCTTTCAAGGGCTCTAGGCACATGCATATCACAAAACATATGCCAAGTGCTTATACATATCATAAAAAATATCCCAAGTGCTTAAAGCACATACACATAATCAAAATACATCACAAGTGCTTAAGGCACATAACACAATAGCCACATCTCAAGTGCTTAGAGCACATTCGTACAACAACGTATTGTCAGTGCATAAAGCATATACATGCCACAAAAACAACACAATCAGAACAAAAACCACACAACAACTAAAAATACCAAGAGGTTCTACCCCCCTTAAAAAAGGGTTACGCCCCGTGACCCTTAAAGTATCACGCAGTCACTATGAGAAAAGCGCTGGATACTTGGTTACCCTCATTCTCGTATCGAGGATGAGGAGTGGAGTCGTCTCCTATCTGAGAGACGGGTCGATCTCTAGTCACTCGGCTCTAAGAGAAAATATGCAAGGGTGAGGCACGCACTACTTTGGCTGAGATATGTGGAATGTGTCGTGCACTCTCCATAACTCAGCAGGTAATTCAAACCTGTAAGCTAATGGGCCCACTCGCTTCATAACGAGGTGTAGACCCATGTACATTGGGTTTGGTTTGCCCTTTTGTCCCTAAGGGTATTTTATAATTGATTATTAGAAGCAATTTATTGCTGCAACACCCCAACCATAATTCTAAACTTAATGATTAAATTGTAACGGAAAGTCATTGCATTTACATTAACAAAAAGGGACGGTGTTACACGCCGTTACCCACCAACGTGGCTAACAAGGCTGTTGCGTACAAGTGTATCGGTCTTATTACAAGAATTTCGAGCATAATTACAACATTCCAAACTTACTTCCAAGAATCACACTATACCGAGTATTTAAGTAAAAAAATCACCATTTTAATTCTAACCCACCAAAATAAACAACCTCGAGCATACAAAAACAACTCGGGTCTAATATCCAAAAATAACAAAGTGTATCCTTGTACTCCATGCTATAGCGAGTCCGCTTCTTTGATCATTCTCCTGAAATAAAATATGGTGCCCCAAAGGTGCTCAGCAACCCTTGGCTTGTATGATTAACTTGCAGCCTGTCGGCTACCGGGATACACGCAACTACTTCTCATAATAAGCATGAGGTTCACTTTAATAGACAACATACATGAATATAGCAACATTCATTGCATAACAACAACATACATACAACACAAACAGGAACGAATCGCTTGGGGGAACGAACCAATAAAAGTTAGCCAAATTTGGTGAGCCTAAAGAATGATTTCATTCTCATGTTAAGCTCGTTACATAACATGTTACCGTTCAGTTTGTTGAACGTTTAACTTACCCCAAGATGCGTTGAATATAGTGATCCAAACACACAGTACACAATTTCTCCCTTGACCCGAACTCAAGTCAAGGTAGGAGAGTCATTTATTAGACTTGTGGGAAATTGTATTCCAAGAAGGAAAACAACTAAAAAAAGGGAGGGAGTCGAATCTGATCCAGATATCGACTCCCGTACATACACGCATGACCGGACACCCAGATTCTTCACCCCTCGGTTATACACTTGTTAGAAGTTCCATTTGTGGAACTTAACATATCATTTCAAACTGTGAGTGTTCAAGCCCAGTTAGGAACACAAGGGAGGTAAGATACATTCAAACAATACAATCCACCATTAACACACGGATAGCCGTAGTTATAATGTTCTGTAAGTTGGAACGTTAAACCAAATACCATTCTCTTACGTGATCCTAATGTTGGTTAACTAACGGAGTTAGCACGTATTTGAGGTTAGACGGTATCGGAATATATGCGCCACAGAAAACAATAACTGTAAACACATTTCATGCTTTAATCTTACAAGGTCATAAACATCTAGACAAACAAACAACATACAAGCCTGTGTAAACCGGTAGCAAACAGACTGCAAGAAAACCATGCCTCGGTCCTTGCTGCGTTTGTTGACCACCGAATGCAGCTCCTATACATAATTAATCACGTCAGTTAATTACCTTACTTATCCTTCGATTAACTAATTACTTCACATTATTAACTTGTTTACTTTCACACTTAACTATAACTGTTCACCCTCATAATTTTCATTATAATTCACCAAACACATCTTAAATAATCTTATAACACCAATACCAAACAACCCCCATCACCCCATGTCATTTTCTAACCTTACACATGATTTTTTAATATGGCACGGGACTTCCTGCTTACCCTAGGTCCCGGACCATCTCATAACAATACTCTCGGGTGAATTTTGGCATTGGTCCGGGACTTTGTACCGACTCCATGTCCCGAACCAAGGTGACTAAGAACTCTCGGGGGTGTTTAATGGGGTGGTCCCGGAGTTTATACTTGACTTAAGTCCCGGACCAGTAGAACTGGGCACTCTCGGCGGTTTTTTGGGTATGGTCTGGGACTTCACCCTGGACATAAGTCCCGGACCATGCTACAGATTTTTCAATATTGTCATTTTCACTTGCTGTTTTACTTGCTCTCTTTACCCATTGTTTCCCAAATCTTCTCACATGTATTTAGGCATATTATAACACTAATATAACACCTTACAACTCCCAAAGTCATTGTCTAAACTTGTTACTCAATTCTTGATTAAATTCACCAAGAACTAGAACTTAGTTTCCTTAGGTTCCATGTTACAAATTTTACTCACCACTCACACCCACTTACTAGTTCACTACTAAGGCATCATTACCACCTTAAGTTTAACTCATTTACCCACCTCTCATTTATCTAGTTTCAAAGTGATTTTTATACTCAACTTGACCTCTCAAAATATCTAGTAGTTCCCTAGGTTGTTTCTATCTCGAAAAGCACTTAAGACACTAAATTTCTATACCAATTTTGACATGGTCTCCCTACAAATTTTGACATGCTCACAAGTGTTATTCATCTCACCTAAGGCAATTCAACAACCACCCAATTCAAGGCACTAATCCACACATCAATTTCATCATTTTAACAATCACATGAGTGTACATAAACCTTAAAAGCTTAGCTCCTCGTCCCTTAAACAAAATTAATTTAAGCACTGAATTTCCGCATATAATGAGCTATCACCTGCACTACACCAAGCATTCAAAGTATTTATATTTGCACCCAAGCAACCACAATTCCTTAAGGCATAACAAGAGCTTAAGGTAAGTTATTTACCTTGAATTTTCTTTCAAATATTTTCCTCATTCTTCACTCTTGTTCCACAACTAGTTTTAATGAGTGTGTGTTGCTAAACTTTGACCAAGCCCAATGGAATACTAGTGAACATTGAGAAACCAATAAGGCTGTTGAAACAACACTTGAATAAGAGGGTATCTAAGTAATGAAATTAAGAGAATTACCCTATAACTCTCCAAATGAGTATTAGGCAATCAGAAATGAATATTCTTCAACACTTCTTGAAGATAAACAAGCTAGAAAGAAGAGAAATTATAGAGCTTAAAGCTGGGCCAAATCGGCCATGAAGAAAATGAGAGGAAAGATAGATTTTTGAGTTCTTTCTTACCATAGAACCTTCAAGGAGTTGTCTTGCTTCAAGAATGACTGGTTTTTCCTTCAAAATGTGCTATAACCGTGGAGTTCAAAATCAACATTTGGAGGTTTTGAAGGGTGGAAAATAATCTTCAAGGCAAGGTGAGTATTGTGGTGTATTTATTATTTAGTTTTGAGGTTGTTTAATGCTTGAACCAGAAAGGAGAAGATGGAGTTGGGAGAGGGCTAGTAAATCGCCATGGGAGGAAGAAGGAACATAGAGAGAGAGAGAGCTGGTGAGGAAGAAAGAAATCGGAAGGGGAAGAAGGGAATAGAAGAGAGAGAGGGAAATAAAGTACTTTTTTACTTTACTTTTATGTTTTTGTCCTTTAGCTAATAGTGTGGAATTAATAGATGAAGGAGGTGGGGACAAACACGTGGGTTACAAGGATGATAGGAGTTCAGATTTTTATTTTATAAAAAGAGAGGGAAGGGCATTGTGGTCATTTAGTGAAATACCCCAAACCATGATATGTTGTTTAAATATTAAAATATGGTATATTAGGGCTAAAAAGTGCTTTAGAAACATTAGTGAACAATTTAAACCATAGAAAACACAATAAAGTATCATAAAGGCAATTAGGGCAAAAACATGCTCTAAGCTTGGGATAACCTTGGCTAAGACTTAAGGAACTTACCAAGACCATATTAAAATGCGAATGAGCATGTTAGATCAATTACTAAGTAAAACCAAGATTGGAAACAAGTTAAAACACAAAATGTTCTTTAAGGAGTCATAAAGCACATTTTTGAAAAATTATCTTATAAATAGGTTTCGAGTGGCTAAATGCCCATCATTACTCCTTAATCAACATGTGGACTACTTAGTATCACATTAGGAAGTCTAAATCAATGGGAAATAAAAATTTTCACAATTATGTGCACTAATTAGTGAATAGTGCTCAAATAGTGCTAGTTTAAGACATTAGTCAACATAAGTTAATTGAATGGTCAACAAATACCATAAAACACCGTATGTAATAAAGGGGGCCAGTTTTTAAGTGTGACGCATCACACTTGGCTGATTTTTTCAAGAAGGAAGATTGATAAAGCAAGTTAACTATTTGCTTTATCACTTAAATATCTTACAAACTTACCTTTCTCATCATTCTCTTCTTTCCTTCTTATTTCCCACCGTCTCCAACCTTCATCCTCCCTTCTCCACCGGTTTTGCTACAATAACTACACCATTCTTCATCTTCCTTTGCTTGTAACTCCTAGCTCCATGCTCCAAAATTAATTTCATGACCACTATCCTTCTAGTTAGGCCAAGCTCTACAACCTTGTCTTTTCAAATCTAGAAGAGCTCCATTTCGGTGCCATGGAGATTCACCACTGAAGGGGCAAGAACTCATCTTTTCATACCTTGTTATTCTCCTTTGCTTCAAGGTAAGGAAAACCAAAGAAAAACTTCATTTCCTCTCATTTTTTTCATGGCCGAGAATCACCCCTTAATGGTGTCTTCTCTTGCTCTTTGATAGCTTCATTTCAAACTCTAAGGCACTAGGAGGAGTCATCTCTTGCTACTTAATCCAACTCTTACTCAATTCCAAGGTACACCATTCTTTTTAGTGTTTTAAGACACTTATATAACCTAGGGTTTATTAATGAGTGTAAGCGTGAAGCTTAACGCTCATTATCTTTACTTGTTTATTGATTAGAAGATTGACAAGAGATCAAAAGCTCCTTGCCGATTTTCAATCAAGAAAGAACATGGAAAATTAAGTGAAGAAGTCTTGAAGAAGAAGAAGAGGTAAATGAACTAACTTAATGTAGTTGTAATGCCTCAGGAAAATGAGCTCGAATTGATTATTAAAACAACCTAAGGAGCCAATGGGAAATGAGTTAGTAAAATACCCACAAGGAGGTTTAAGGGCATATGTGATGTTGTGTGTATTTGCAGGTTAAAGGCAATTAATATGTAGGAAATTCAGTGTTTAAGATTAATGCAGTTTAAGGGCCTAAGAGCCATGTTATTCAAGGGCCTAACTGCCAAGCAATTAAAATTATGCACTATGTTATGATGTAGTGTAGTTTGGGTGAAGTTTTGTGTGTAAGAGTGTTCTTGAGGATTTAAGTGTTCTTGATGGTTTAAAGGTGAAAATCTATGTGTTTTGGTGTAATAATGTGCTAGAGAAACCATGCGAAAATTTGGTTGATATACAAGGAGTTTTAAGTGTTTAAATAAAGTTTGATGAACTAAGAAGTGCTAGGAATGGCTAGATGTTGTAGTAGTGAAAAAGAATTGAATTAAGGTATTCTTGAGTGTTTAAAATGACTTAGAGATGATCTTGAAGGATTTGGAGTTCAAAAGAGTGATTTGGATACACCAAGGTCAAGGTGGGAGTGTGGCTAAGTTCAATGCAAATTTTGGGTAAACAAGAGAGGAATAATGCATTGTGAAAGATTAAGTATGAACTTGTGGGAAGAAGTTTTAAGTAGTTAGTGAAAACGAGGTGTTGGTGAGAAGTAATGCTTTGGGAGTAGTTGTAATGGTGGTGAGAAAACACTTTGGTTAGTTGTTATCACAAGTATAAACCACCACTTAGAAACCAAAGGAAAAACATTACAAGTGTTAGGAATTTGGCAAGAACTTGAGTAATGGTTAAGGAGTTGTTGGTGGGTGATTTAATGAGTTTGGTGGATGTTTTAAGGTGTGGTTAAAATGCCAAAAGGATGTTAGAACATACTAGGACATGTAAGATGAAGTTCGGAGTGAAATCAGCATTTAGAAACAAGGGTCTGGAGCAAACCGACCTTTGGACTGCCACTAGCAAGGTCGGTCGAGCCCATTTTACCCATCCAGGAAAGTCGGTGGAATGGACCAACCTTAGGATTGAACTTGGCAAGGTCGGTCGGGCTTAAATTTTGTACACGGAAATGTTTCTGGAACCGACCGACCTTGGGGACCGAACTTGTCAAGGTCGGTCGGGCTAAAAACACTGAACCAAAATGTCTCTAGAATGGACCGACCCTGGGACCGACTTTGGCAAGGTTAGTCGGAGTGAAAGATTTTCAAACCCGGATGTTACTGGAATGGACCAACCTTGGGTAAGGTCGGTCGGTAAGGTCAGTCGGCCCATACATGTTCAAAAAAACAAAAGAAATGTGGCTTAAGTAGTAAACCCTAGTGGGTATAATGAGGGTAATCAAGTGTGAGTTTAAGTATAAAAACATGTCATATAATCATGTAAAGTGCTTAGTAAATTGGAAGTTAAATAAGTTAATTAACAGACAAAACTAATCATGTATAGGAACTACATTAAGTGGAACTCAAAAGCAGCAAGGACCAAAGTATGGTTTTCTTGCAGTCTGTTTGCTACCGGTTTACACCGGCTTGTGTGTTGTGTGTTTTACTGTGTGTTTGTGACATTGTACGATTAAATCATGAAACGAGGTTACAGTCATTGTTATTATTGTGGTGTGTGCATACCGATACCGGTAACCTCGAATACGTACTAACTTCTAGCTAACCAATGTTAGGAAAACGTAAGAGAACGGTATCCGGTTTCTAACGTTTCAACCTAAGGAACGTTTTAACCATGACTATCTGTGTGTTGTATGTGGGTTGTGTTTTGTAGTGTATCTCATCTCCCTTGTGTGCCTAACTGGGCTTGAACTTTTACAGTGGAAATAACATGTTGGGTTCTATTATTGGACCTACTAACAAGTGTTTAACCGGGGGGGGGGGTGAGGAATCCGGTACTTCCGGTCACGCATGTATGTACGGGAGTCGATATCTGAATCAGATTCGACCCTTTTTATGTTATGGTTGTTTTCCCTTCCCGGATAAAAATCACCCACAAGCTTAACCAAAGCTTACCTACCCGACTTTTGATCGGGCTAGGGGGATTATATGTACGGTGTGCTCGGATCACTATTTCTGACACATCTCTAGGTTAAGTTATTCGTTCGACGAACAGAACGGTAACGAGTTATATAACAAGCTAAAGATGAGTTTGATTTCTTTCTCTAGGCTTACCAAGTTGGCTAACTAATGTGTGGTTTGTTTCCTAAAGTGAAGCATTCATATTATGTTTGTGTATTGATGTTGCTTGCAATGCTTAATGCTATGCTAAGTATGTTGTATGTAAATGAATGCCATGTTATCATGACAATTACTTGCGTGTATCCCGGTAGCCGACGGGCTGCATGTTAATCATACCAGCCAAGGGTTGCTGAGCCCCTTTGGGGCACCATATTTATTATGCAGGATGAGGATCGAGGTAACGGAGTGGCTTTAGATCCTAGGTGTAATGAAATACTGTTGTTAGTTTTGGATGTTGGACCCGGGATGCGCCTGTGCTCCCATGGTTGTATATTTTGTTAGCAGTAGACTTACACTGATGGTTTGTATATATTCATACTCGGTATAGTTGGTTGTAATTTTGGATGTTAGTAACTATGCTCGGGAGTCTGTGCATCAGACCGATACAATTGTACATATTCAGCCTTGTTAGCCACATGGGTGGCCAACGGCGTGTTACACTGGTTATTTTGGTTATGGTATAGTTATGGTTTTCCGCTGGTGCTAACGTTTATGTTTAAGTTATATGTTGGGGTGTTACATTTAGCAAATAACACCTCATAAGTCTCGTTTGGAACTAAACATCAATCCGGGACAGTTTTCCGGATTTTTCTCATTACATTAATTTTATTGGTTCTAAACCTTTATTAATGTTTAATTATAGTCATATGATTGATTATAAATTTTTACTAATCCATTAAACCCGTTTAAAATCACATTTCCCGGTTTCTTGAAAAAACATGTGCTTTAAAGCTCGTTTTGCGTTTTTAATCCACTATATGGTTCGGTTTCCTTCAAGAAATTTTCCTACATGTTCTTAGTAACTAACTAAGTCTTAGGAATCAATTTTGGAAACTAGTTAAGGTTATATAACTCCTATGGTTACATAACAAGCGTTTTCACGTTTTGTGACTTTTACGTGTTTTCTTTTTCTTTTTGGTTTTTATTTCTTCACCAATGATCTTAAGGACTTATTTAGCCTTAAAATATCATAATTACATAATTTATTAACAAATGAAGGTTTGGGCTATTTCAATCTACCCCCCTTACCAGAACTTTGTCCTCAAAGTTCCAAAATTCCCACAAATCATTAAATTAGAATACGGGGATTACTTCTGCAACGTGGATTTCATACATCCATACACTTACATATCAAAACAAACTTGGTAAAAACCTTTCTTACATACCAAAACACACTTGATACAACACTTCAGACTTAAAGGTCTGGGTAATGTATTTTAAATACATACCGTACATACATGAAGCGAAACGGCTCTACCCCCTTTAAAAGGGGTACGCCCTGTACCCTATACATACAAAGACTAATGAGTAAAAAATGATGGGTACTGCGCCCTCATATCCTCTTCCAGCACCCAAGTGGCCTCCTTGACCTCCTGGTTAGACCAGAGTACCTTCACCAGTTGAACAGACTTGTGGCGAGTGTCCGGAGTCTTAGTATCTAGGATCCGTACGGGAGTCTCCACCGATCGCATGGTCAGCTTTAATGTTAGCCTCTCGGGCTGAAGTACATAAGATGGATGGGGCAAATACTTTTTCAACTGCGATACATGAAATACATCATGCACCTTGCCTAGCTCACCAAGAAGATCTAGCCTGTAGGCAACCGGGCCTATCCTCTCCCTCACAACATATGACACCACGTATTTCGGGCACAGCTTGCCCTTCTGCCAAAACGGAATACACCTTTCATAGGTAAAACTTGAAGGAATACCAAGTCGCCCACTTGACTCGTCCCAGCATAAAGTTATGCGGCATGGTCTACCGTACAACGCCTAGAAAGGAGACATCTTGATCGACGCGTGGTAACTATTGTGGTAGCTAAACTCGATCATATGTAACTTGTCGATCCAGTTGGTCTAAAATTCTAGTGCACATGCTCATAACATATCTTCAAGTGTTTGGATAGTGTGCTCACTTTGACCATCTGTCTAAGGGTACTCAGCTTCAGCTCTGTACCAAGCGCTTCCCATGTAGATCTCCTGTACCACAAGAGGAATCCGGTATCCTTATCGGACACGATAGTCTTCGGTACCCGATGATGTTGTATAATCTCACGGTCGAAGTGCTCTGCTAGCTTTGCCACTTTCCAAGTGTCCTTCATCGGAATGAATCGGGCCACCTTGGTCAGTCGGTCAACAACGACCCATATCATGTTCAGACCTCCCCATGTAGGCGGAAGCCCTACAACGAAGTCCATAGAAATATCATGGAACTTCAACTCTGGCACTGCCATCGGCTGTACCATACCTCTAGGACGTCAGTGCTCAAACTTGACCTTCTGACAAGTGCGACACCTAACAACATAATCAGTCACATATTTCTTCATTCCGGTCCACCAAAAATATCTCTTTATACCCTTTTACATCTTTGAAGCTCCGGGGTGAATCGAAGTAGAAGAACAGTGTGATTCACTCAATATGCGCTCTTTCAGCTCGGCGCTACTTCATGGAATACAGAGTTGGCCATTCAGCCTGATTAGATCATCATCGTGAAGTCAGAAATCATACTTCTGATTCTCGAATGTGTCGTCGATAAGCTTCTGTCTGATCTCTTGCATGTACTGATCGGACATCTGAGCACTCCGCACCTCATCAACCAAGCTAGAGTGAGAGATTAGTGAATGGAGAGAGTGTGCTCGGTGACTCAATGCATCAGCTACAACGTTCGCTTTACCTTCTTTGTACCAAAGGTTGATGTCGTAGTCGTTCAGAAACTCAACCCACCTTCTTTGCTTCATGTTCAACTCCTTCTAAGTGAACAGATATTTCAAACTCTTGTGGTCTGAATAAATTGTCACATTCACCCCATACAAATGATGTTGCCATATCTTCAACGAGAAGACAATGGAACCCAATTCTAAATCGTGTGCGGGGTAGCTTTCTTCATGACTTTTCAACTGTCGGGAGGCGTAAGCAATGACCTTCCCGTGTTGCATCAATACACACCCCATACCTTTACTTGATGCGTTGCAATATACCTCAAACCCGTCTGTACCATATGCTATGGTCAACAATGGTGCAGAAGTCAGAGCGTCTTTAAGGCTCTGAAAGGAATGCTCATAGTCGTCTGTCCACTCGAATGGTGCATCCTTCTTCATCAAGGATGGCATCGGCTTCAAGACGCTGGAGAAAGTCTTCACAAACCTCTGGTAATACCCTACCAGACCGAGGAAGCTCAGTATGTCGGTAACTGTCTTCGGCCAAGGCGAGGTGCGCACAACATCAATCTTGGCCGGATCCACAGTGATCCCGGCCAAGAAATTACATGACTAAGAAAAGAAACTTGGTCAAGCAAAACTCACACTTAGTGAAATACCCCAAATCTAAATAATATTATTTAATCATTATTTATTGGAATATAATCCAAATATAAATCATTTCACGTACGCATGCAAACCCATGCATGAAAACGTTACGTAAAACAGTCGTTTCACCATAAACGCTAAAACGCCTTAGAATATGGTCAAACATGACCTTGTATGACCCTCTAATATTCAAACTAAATGGTCATACAATTATTATATGAATATACAAATATATTCCCTAAGCTATATTCAGTCAAATACGCAAAATGCTCGGGAGTGCTCACACCCGCTCCTTAAAGCACGAAAAGTCCGGAGGAGTGCCGAGGTGGCACGAACTCCTATAAAATTAATTCCTAGAGTTCCTAACATCATTATTTATCATTCTAAAGAGAACCCACGAAGTGGTTTCTCAAAATTCAGCAAAAACCAAAGGAGGATTTCTTAGCGCTCCTTTTTGGCCCAGGAGTGTCCCGATGGCCCGTAAATTATGTCACGGGTTGATATAACCCCATATAACTCAATGTAACATCTTAGTATATGTTTATTTACTATAATAAGTGTTTACAAACACTTGGAACTCATAAGAACAATTGGTTTCCCAAATTTCCTTAGAGCACAAAAACACACCTTCGGGTGTCACGAAAATGCGTTTTACGCAATTACCTTGTAGTTTTTGACATGCCACGAATTTGTAATCTTAAATGGGGTTAAAATGACCTTCTAAATAAGTTGGTGTGACTAGTCAACAAGGCTCTCTATAGGGGCCGATTTTAAGGGCAAAAACTAGTATAAAAATTGCATTAAAAATTTATAAAAAGCATAGAACATGGTGACTCACCTTCCCATGTGTTATATTACTTAATGTCTAAGTATGTAGGTCTCATTTGACCATCAAGCTGTCGAAATTAGGCCATGTGAGCTAGAACAAAAACAAATGAGAAAAAGTAAAAAGTGGATCTAGAATTCACTTTTCTAGATTCCTTCTTTTCCATGTGACCTAACATGCTTGTCCTTGGCTCTTCAATGTCAATTAAGACACCCCATTTGACCCTTGAATTCGTGACTCTACAAGGGAGGAAGAAGACAACACAAACTTAGAAAAATCAAAAGAAGATACCTTACCTAAATTTCCTTGTCTTCTAGTTCACATTTTCTTCCACATGCTCTTGCCTTGTCACACTCCTCATGGCCGGTTTTTATTGCTGGAAAGAGGTCATTTATTGAGCCAATCAATCATGTAATAAACAAAGGAAAAGTAAAGTCATTTGACATTAAAAATTGAAAAACAAAATCAAATTCCAATTTGCTTCTTTCATTTACGTGAGCTAGGTCTCATTTCCCTCCTTGCACATTTCCTCCACGGTTTGGTAAGGCCTCCTCTCTCTTCTAGCTTCATCTTCTTCCTTTGAAGCTCTTAAGTCCATTAATGGAGTTTTAACTTCTATCTTCATCTTAAGGTAATTTCCTAGCATTTCTTGGCAAGTCTTGAAGCAAAACTCTTCCTAGCATATCAAGGTGGGTTCGGCCACATTTAGTTCTCCAAGGGGATTGTCCAAACCAACATTAAACCAAGGAGCATCTCAAGGTTATCTTAAGGTAGGTTTTAAAGCTTGGAAATCCTTAAAACACATTTTTGTGTGTAACCAAGTTCTACCTCTTCTAAGTCTCTTTCTTCTTCATTTTGATGAAGGAAAACTTGCTCTTCATCTACCTTTGGTGAGCCGAAATTATAATAGAAAAAGTCTAAGGTAAAGTATTGAAAAACTACTTACAAATCTACTTAAGATCTTTGTTGAAGATCTAACTCCTAAACACCTTCACCTCTTGCATAAAACCGAAGAGGAGCATCAAGTTTACCTAGGAGAAAGCTTGGAGATTCAAGAAGAAGTTCAAGCACTTAACCACCTTTGTTAAGAAGTAAGTTTACTAAGTAAATCTTTATGTTATAAGCTTTGTTAAGCTTCTAAAAATTGTACAAAAATTATGTACACCTCCTAGGTTATTAATACCGAAATTATATGGTTTTATATGCCAAAATATAAACTATAACATATATAGAAAAATATTTACCTTAAGACACATTTTTGTGTCACAAAATTCATTTATGTTACAAATAAATTTAGGCCGAATAGTCTTAGGCAAAAATGCTTTATTTTGAGCTTAGAATTCATATAAGACATTACAATAATTTATACATGAGTTATATGACTCCTATGAATTTATTTATAATTACTTAGACATATAAATCCACTTTTATATAACATAAGGTCTCATTTAAATTATGGCCGAATGTTCTACTTGATAAATAAGTTTTAATGAGCTACTTAGACATATAAATTACATCATAAAGTTTGGTGAGTTAAAATATTCTATTAGTGTCTAAATGACTAATTAAAGTTATGTGGCTTAAGTATAATTTTTACAAAGTTTAGTGAGTTTAGTATAAAAACCGAGAGCTAAAGGGGTAGGTGTACTTAGTGTAATTATAAAATATAAGGTTAGGAATTAAGTTTATGAATTTTAGATAATTTAAACATGTGTTTAAGTAACACTTTTAAAGTTTTGGGCTATTATGTAATTTATAAAAGTTGCTATGAAAGTTTAGAATATATTAGTGGGCGAATTCATAATTAAGAGAATCATTGAGTTCACTTTCGAAATTTTGAAGGATTAAATATTTAGGCTTTAGATTATAAGTTATTAAGATACTAATATAAAGTTTTGGGGTGAAAATCTAATTAATGGAAAGTTCAAGACCAAAGCCGAATTCTTTGGGTTAGTTTGGTAATTTAAGAATTTATATATATATTCGGCATTTATGGAGAATTAAAATTAAAACTATAAGTTTATAAGGCATTATGCAAAGTTTATAAGGTTTTGTGGTTAAATTGTAATTATGGGAAATAAAATATCATTGCCGAGAATTTAAGGGGCTAAGTTGTCATTTTTGGAAGTTATAGTACTTAAAAGCTATATACCAAAATATTAGTGTGACTATGTAATTTAGCTAAATAAGAAGTTAAAACTCTATAATATAATGAGATTAGAATTTAAATATAAAGTTTATGAATTAATGTGGTTGATTTATAAATAACCGAAATATAAGGGTAATGATTTAGATTTAAATAAATATAGGTCCTATATGGATATTTTGAGGAATTAGAAGAAAGAATTTTAATTAAAGGAATTATGGAATTAGAACTATGGCTTATGCAGTTATAAGGAAGTTAAAAAGAAACAATAAGTATTGTTTATGAGTAAAAGGAGAATAAGGAGATTATAAGAATATTATGTCATTGTAAGACATTTAAATATAGTTAAGAAAATTATAAGTTTTTATGTCACTTAGACAATTAAAATAAACAACAAATATAGTACATGAATATATGAATACATATATGTACATTAAAGGATTTATAAATAAATCAAAAGGAATAACAAATAAGTTATACATTAAATCATGAGGTAATTAAAAAGAAATAAACCTCAAATGAAATAACAAATAAGAGATTTGTTGAAAGATCCAATAGGATCATTATATAAGGGTAACATAAATTAACCCTCTCAGTTAATCCTATTCTAGGACTTTTTGACCAGACGTTGACCGGGGAATTTACAAGTACAGTCTACGGTGAACGGTATGGGATTCTTGCAACCTGTTTTCTAACGGATTACACCTGCTTGTGTGCTATCTGTTGTTTGAAATAACGACCAAGATAATTAATGTAAACTGTTGTTTTACTCTTGCACACTGTGGTATATTTTATGTGCGTGAATGTTGCTGACTACATCGTGTATGTCCCACGCATACAAACACTACTATACCAGTGGATTAAATACCTGCGTTTCAGTATACCGAGGACTTGTACTCAAGTCTCTCACTAACTTCACTTTATAACAAACGTCATTATCCTAAACGTGATAATTGACAATACACATTGTGTTTTTTTTAATGTCTTTATATGACACTTAACAAATATATACTTCGAGAATGAGGAGCCCAGTTGGATCTGGCCATGCATGCTACGGGAGTTGTACCTGTCTCAGGTCGTCTCCTACTACGTCGCGACGGAACATTCAGTTGGGAGGAAGACTCTATTCCTTCCGGGATTCAAATGCCCTTCAGTTCGAGGAAGACTTTATTCCTCTAGTGGGTTCTTATTTCCCACGCTCTCAGTTCAGGGTTTAACTACGTTATCTCCTGGGGTTTTTATACCCAACCTTTCTCTACAACGAGGTCACTATACCTCCACTATTTCAGATATTCAGTTATAACTGTCAGTCCCATTGTGTGGACCGACTATCAGTAAAGAATTTCAGTTCAGCTAACTTGACCTTCTGTGTCTTGTTCTATGGGACATTATTGTCCTTGTATGGATACTTGTTATTATCAGACTATGCTTGTTTAAAGCTTTATAAATGAACTGCATGTGTTCGACAAAGTAGTTGGTGTGCCCCGGTAGACGGGCTGCACGTTTTCCATACCAGCATTGTTTGCTGAGCCCCTTTGGGGGCACCCCCATTTTTCAGGTACCTGAAGTTAAGAAGATTACCACACCGAGTGTAGGTGGGGTAGATTCAAGCTATGGGAGTCTTCTTCTAGACATTTATTTTTACTTAAGTATTTTACATTTCAGTTTGATTCCTAGTATCTCGGGTTGTATTCGTATTGAGACCGTGACTTTTGGAGTTTGTATTTGGAGTTAGCCTTGTTGGTCACAAGGGTGGCCAACGGCATTGTAATACCGCCCGGTTGTTGTATTTATTTCCGCTGCAGTTGTATTTTATTTGGGTGTGATCGCCGTTCAGATTATTGGATTTCGGGTTGGGGTGTTACACTTAGAGAACTTCGCATATAGCTGGTTCTCTCTCAACATCTATAGTACACTCCTCAAGTGATTCTCAAGGTCAACCTTCGACTTAGAATAAACAAGATAACATCGATGAAGACAACCACTAACTTGTCCAACTGATCTTGGAACAAGCGATTCATCAAGTCCATAAACTTGGCCGGTGCATTAGATAGACCAAACGGCATCACCGTGAATTCATAGTGACCATATCTAGTTCGGAATACGGTCTTCTCAATGTCACCCTCGAAACAGTTGGCTCCAAGGCCCTTTGATTGACAATATGGCCATCAACAATAACATAACTCCAAAATTCTCAATAACCACAATATGGCCACAACTCGAAACAGTTGGCTCCAAGGCCCTTTGATTCACAATTAATTTCACAAATCCCTCAATCAACTAAACACATTACTTTCCACATTTTGGGTTCATTATTCAATTTAACCCATCCCAAATTCTTAAACAACCAAGATAGTTATTAAGGTAGTTTTCTTACCTTAAATTCACAAGTCTCTCCAAAATTCTCCTCTTGCTCCTCATCTCCACAAATTCGGTCAAGAGGGAATGGAGTTTCAAAACTCCATCCCAACATTCAAGAAACACAAAATACATTCCATTAATTATCTAAACCCTTAGGAAATCTCAATTCAACAAAAAGGGCTTAGAGTACAAGTTAGGGTTTTACCTTTGGAGGTTTTTGAGAGGGGTTCTCACCCTTGAATCAAGAAGGGAATTACTCCACCATTGGAGGGTTGAAATGGAGCTCAAAACCAATAAGAAAAATAAGGTAAGAGAAGTAGCCAAAATCGGCCAAGGCAAGAACATGGGGAAAATTAGATTTTCTCTTGAAACTTTTTACCTTGTTTGAAAGAGGAGACTCCAAGCTTCCTTTTGATGCCATTTTCTCTACAAATGGGGAAAACCCATGGAGATGAAACTCATCCTTTTGAAATTCCGAAAAGAGGGAAAGGTAGAGGAGAATGAGGAGAGTTCAAATATGTAATTTGTTTTAATTGGAGCTGGAGTTGGCTAGAGCATGAGGAGGAAGATGAGAAGCCATGGTAGGAGAGGGGAGAGCTTCACAATCGGCTGCAACCAGGAGGGAGAAGAAAGAAATCGCAGAGAAGAAAGAAAGGGAGGAAAGAGAAGAGGGGAAAAAGAAATAAAGGAGGAGAGAGAAGAATAAAGGGGGTACTTGTACCCTTTTTGCTTTTTGGTTCTTTTGACTTAATTAATTAGTTAACTAGTCATGTGTGAGGGGATATCTATATCAATAAAACTGGCCCACTAATATATACACACTGGAGCATTTTTCGTCTTTTACTGAAAATGCTCGTTAAAATTACCCGGTTTTAGCACTATTCACTAACCGGGCCCGTTTTCCGGAATTTTCTTGTTCATTTAATTTTAATGGTTATTATACTCCCATTAATGTTTATTTATAGTTATATGATCAACTATAATTTTTACGGGGTCATTTGACTGTTTAAAGTCACGTTTTTGGGTTTTCTCGAAAAACGCGCTTTAGACTCCGTTAGCGTTTTAATGCATTATTTGGATCCGTTTTCTTCCGAAATTTTTTTCACATGTTCTTAGTGTGTAATTAGGGTATAAAAATATATTTATAACCCTAGTGAAGGTTATATACCTCCTAAAATAATTAAGTACGTGTTTTCACCTTTTGTGACTTTTACGCATTTTCTTTTTCTTTTTGGTTTTTTTTCTTCACCAATGATCTTAAGGTCTTAATTAGCCTTATAAAATCATAATTACATAATTAATTAACATATTAAGGTTTGGGGTATTTCAATCTACCCCCCTTAAAAGAACTTCGTCCCCGAAGTTCACACTTCCCACAAATCATCGGGTTAGAATACGGGGATTACTTGCAACATAAAACTTCCATAACCAACACATTTTACATCACAACCTTGGACTTAACGGTCCGGGTAACACATCCACATCCATACATAACATGACATAACATACTTACATAGTATCCTCTGACTTAATGGTCCGGGTACCTTAACAACATTTGCACATACGTAACAACCCTTAGACTCTTGGTCTGGGTAACATAACAACATTTAGACCCGTAGGTCTTGATAACCTAACACTTCCGGAACTTAACCATATTAGGACTCAAGGTCAAAATAATAATTATTACACATACCACACAACATGTCATAGCATGTATATCAACCAGAAATTCCTTTTCCATCTCTTCATGGGTTCGAGACCCATGTTGAGTACATATACACTGTGATCCCGCAGAACCCGGTCGCGATGGACACCTTCTGGTCCCCGTTCCTTTGGGAGATCAAAACAATTGCATACATCTTTAAAATATACTTCTCATGTCACCGGTCCGAAGATAAAGGCTCATACGTCCTTAGCTCGTGAGCAAGTAATACGAAAATACTCTATATGAGGTTAAGTAGAATGAAATCCTTTATTGGAAAATACCAATTGAAGATCCTTTTACAAGGTCAAGTAAAAGTAGTCCTTCCTTTGAAAATACCACTTAAGAATCTTAGAGATATTAATTGAAGTCTTGAAAATACCAATTGAAAATTTGGAACCACCAATTTAAAATTCCTTTGAAAACACCATACAACTCCAAGTCCAATTATTGTTAACTGCATCGTATTCTTGATGTGATTATTTGTGGCCACTTATAGGGAGTTTCAAGAATCATCCAACCCTAATGTGATCAGCTTCAGAGTTGAACTATCTTTCCACCACAATTTGTGTTCGGCTTCCCTTGATCTCATGATAATCAAGTTTCACCTCCCACTTCATTTTCAACCAACAACTAATTCAAGCATGTACCATTTTCTATCTTTTAGTCTTCCTAGTCATAATCATTACATCTCCAAGGGATAGAACTCCGTCTATCAATCATCATCCAGATTCCACTTAATCCAAGTTACCTAGGGAATTTAATTCTCACTAGGTTCTATGTCGGTGTGATACCTCTTCATAAATCACAATACTGTATATATATATACTTTTATCAAAATACAATACACGGTTTTACATTTAGTATCATATGAACATATACTGTCGGGGTTTTAATTCCCCGGGAGTTTTTCTACTCCCTTATACTTATACTTTCACACACATCTGTTAACAAAATAACACACTTATCACAATGGTATTCGCATCTTCTGTGCGCAATTACCACTATTAAACCATGAATGAATGCGTATATTTATGTAACACACGCACCAATCATCAAATAAATCATTTTGTGCTATGCACACCATAGTTCACGTACACTTGTACGGTAAAACACACTAAACGGTTTTGCGCTCTACCCCCCTTAAAAGGGATTACGCCCACGTAATCAATCACTTAATCACTGGTTCAAACGTTCTACCGTCGTGAAGTGTTTTATCTCCACGCGGTTTATTGTACAATGTGTTCTGGTTTGAGGATCTTAGCCATATTGGTGGTTTAGTCCCTAACCAAGAATTCTCCTTAGAGCTTATTTGATTCATAACCAGTTTCGATTCTAGCCTGTGAAACTTCTAGGCGTTAATAATTAGCCTTTCACGCATATTTACAACGCGCGTCCAACACTCGAATTGCTAGCTCACTAGTTTTTGCTGCGCGACTCTGATAATTCAGGGCTTGGTTTGTCTCATACATTATTCTTACTATATTGTACATCCTCGATTATCACCTTTATCTTGGCAATAATGGTTTCTCTACCGACGCGTGGTATCACTTACCATGAGCGAACTCGGTGAGTTACATACTTCCTATCCACTTCCATGATAATTTACTGTATTCCACAATGACTTACTTAATTTCTTCCGACTTATTGTCGGTTGAATTTGAGCTACTACCTAATGAGTAGTACTCTTTCGGTTATTTCCAACAATTGAGGTATGTTCCATACCGTTGTTTGGCATGTAGTGCTACTGTAGTCACTTATTTTAATCATGTCTGCCCACTTGGTTCTGTACCAATGTTCTTTCATTGGTACGACCTTGCATTTCTTGTGCATTGGTCTTATCACATTATAAGTCTTTGTTCTTCCATCACGATTGACATTACCCAAATTTCCTATCTATCCCACTCGATCATTACCGCGCAAGTGCAATACCAAAACACTCAGTCATACAGAGTGCAGAGGCGTAAACTTTTGACAGTAAATCTCTTATGCGATTGCAATAGGAATTCACACTGTGTTCCTTATCACATAGTACCGACCATTGGCTTATTGCCTAGTGTAACACCCCATCCAAAGCCTATCGTGGTTATCGCAATCTGAACACTTAATCGAATACGTCACAGCGGAAATAAACAACACCTGGACCTTGCCACGGTCTGATCGTTAGAATATACCGGCATAAATACTTACAATACTTATCCAAAAATGCTTATCCAACTTAAACATCAACATTCATAATACCACAACCAACCGAGTACTAGTATCTTAAACATAATCCCAAACTTACATCAGTTTAATATAAACAGTCGGGTGCACAGGCGCAACCCGAACTCAAAATAAATGTCCCCACCTAAGTCTAACCGCTCCTACTCTCGTAGTGCGTCCTCATGGGCCTCTTACCTGCAAGTGTAAAAATAGCCCCCGAGGGGGTCAGCACGAATGCTGGTACACCCTCTCATGGCCCCCAAGCTAACGGGGCTACGCCGACTAATTGTCGATAGCATGGAAATTGATTACATACACAAGCATAATATGAAGTGCAATAACAATAACCACAGATGAACATATATAGTTCACAAACAATGAACGACTCAAGCGTCCCCTTATCAAGTCGGTTAGTAACCCCCTCCTTAGTCCTCATATCCTTAATCTCAGTTCCTTACCTTACCTTAATCTTAATCTCAATCTTAATCTTAATCTCAGTATACAAACCTTTCCTGGAAGGGATTGGTTGTAGCTTAATTCGAACCTGGGATTTAGGTGATCCCACCGCACCATCTTAATGCCATCTACTCTGGACGGGAGTCCAGCATAGTTGAGCCGACAACCGGCCCTAGGCTACATGTCCGAAGACAAGTCCTTAAGCGGAGGGCGGATCTGATTCAGATACCGTCCCCCTTTTTCCTTAGCATGCATGACCGGAGATCGGTCCCGGGTTTCCTCACTCAAGTTCCAGTTAGTAGACATCTTAAACACCATGTGCTAGCTAAGCCTTAACGGGCATTAACCAACAACCATCAAACTTAACTCTTATTCTTAACTCAGTAAGTAATAAACTTAGTTAGTAACCATCTCAAGTCTCGCGGGTTAGTGTAAAGATAACACAAACACAACGAGAATAAATATAACCGGTTGCATGCTTAATCTTGTTTTAGTCATAGCAATTAAACAGATAGCACACAAGCCGAGGGACACCTCGTTAGCAAGCAGGTCACAAGAAGGATTGTACCGTTCACCGTCGACGATCGTTTGGTTTATCTCCTTCCAAGTCCCAATTCACAAAGCCTAGAACATTGATTCAGTTTTAGGTTATTATCAATCCAACTCAATAGAGTTTCTTAACTTTCCAAGACATCAACTTTTACCCATTGTTTTTCACTAAGCCTTATGGTTTTTAACTTGACTCCTAAGTGCATCATTTCCTCATTATTTATTACACTTACTCTCCCACTTTATGACCATCACACCCACCAAACAAGTCCTTAGCAATCTCATAACATCCATACTTAATTATCCCCATCATTTCCTAACCTTAAACAAGGATTTTGGTCCATACAGTGGCCTGTCCGAGACTCAAAACTGAAAACAGATGCCTGTCCGAACTTGTGTCCGGACTTCGGAAGTTCGGACATGGGTCGAGGAAAATTCAAAGTAGAAACAGGTACGTCCGAACTTGTGTCCGGACTTCCCAAGGTCGGACACCAGTCGAGACTCTGAAAATTTTCACGCAACAGGGCCTGTCCGAACGTCCATGTCCGGACGGATGTTCGGACAAGGCAAAACACTCATTTTCTAAGCCTTCAAACACTTAACCAATTTTCACCAAACTCCTCCTAACTCCCATAATGTCTTCTAACTTCATTTGGTACATTTACACCCTTATACAAAATCCCACAAAACTCATTTTCTATCTCCTTAAACACTTACTCACTTCATACCAAAATTCCTACACTTATGATATTTTCTCCTTGGTTTTCTAAGTGGTGTTTCATACCTATGACAGCCACTATGCCAATAATGTTCCCTCACTACTACAACATCATCTCCCAAGCATCTTTTCTTGCACTTTCCAAGGTTTTCCTTAAATTCTAAACTCTAGTTTCTTTGTCAACATTTACCTAAGTCCTAAATACTCAAAGTCATTCTCTTGATTCCTAAATCCTTCTTAGTAATACCTAAGTCATTATAAGTCCTTAGAACACCTTATTCTCACCCTTTTTCGTCAAGACAATCTCTAGAACATCCTAGTACTTCCTTAGTCATTAAATCTCCTTAGAATATCTTAAACACTTAAGTTCTCCTTTAAATTTTGCCATGGGTTCTCTAGTATATAGTACCTCCTAACACATGGTTTTTCTCCATCAAACAACCAATACCACACAAATTCTCATCACAACACCTTAACACACAATTTACACCAAAACCACACCACATCATCAAATAGTGCTTAAACTCAAAATGCTTGGCACTTAGGCCCTTAAACAACAATAATCTTAACCACTAAATTTCCACATATATATGCCTTCAACCTGCGAATACACTCAACAAGGCTCCCATTGAAATAAAATGCTTCTTGTACTTCACCTTTATATTCTTAAACTATCTCTTTTCTCATTTGCTCCTTAGTCACAAGTTCACAAGAATAGTCATTGTTTCTCCTAGGTTTTATAGCTCCTTCCCAATATAAACTCTACACTAAACTCATCATATACCTACATCTCATTCCCTTAAACAACAAAACACCTTAAGGTAAGTAATTTACCTTGTTTTCTCACAAGCTTAAAAGCTTTTCTCCTTAGGTTTTCTTTGTTCAATCTCGGTCACCAATGTGATTCTCCTTGCCAATGTTCTAACCAATATCCAATGACTCCAATGAGTACTAGATAACACATTAACCCAAAGGAACAAACCCTAGGTTAAAAAATATGCTTTAAGGTATTAATGTGATTATTTTTACCTTGGTTTTCTCAAGACAAACTTGGGTATGAAGCAAGAAAAACCTCCTCTCTCCTTTGAAGAGTAGAAACAAGCTAGAACAAGGCATAAACATGGAGTTCCATGAGTATATATTTTCGGACATGTGAAGAAAATGGTGGAAACCTAGATTTTCTTACACTTTCATTACCTTAAGAGAATGGAGATGCCAATGGAGTCTCCAAACTTGAATTTCCTCCTCTAATGGTGGTTTGACTTGGCACCAAAATGAAGCTCTTGAAGTTTTGAAAAGATAGAAAGGAGGAGCTTGAGCTAACTAAGAAAAATATGTATTTTGTTTTGGATTTGGAGCTTAAATGAGCAAGTGGTGTGCAAGAGAAGATGGAGCTTTCATGGAGTTGAGCTCTACGTGAATGGAGAAGAGAAAGAGAGCAAGAAACCTTGTGAACAAGGGAGAATGAAGAAGTGAGGAGAAAGGTAAGTAAATGTGATATTTATCTTAAAAGGTGAATAGTGTTTTTACTTTATAACTTACTTATTTTTGCTTTCTCTTTACTTAGCTAGATAAGTGTGGTGAGTCACACTTAAAAAACCGGCCCCTTTAATGAATGAGGGTAGTTTAGTCTTTGACCAAATGTCTCACTTATATAGACTTATGTTATAAACTAGCTTAATTAATTCACTATTCATCAAAAACAAGACACATTGTTGTGAAATTTTTGATTTCCCATTGATATAGACCTCCAAATGTGATACTATATAGTACACATATTAATTAAAGAGTAATGATGGACATTTAGCCATTCAAAACTCATTTACAAGATAATTTTTCAAAAACGTGCTTTAAGACTCCTTAAAGCACAATTTGTGTTTTAACTTGTTTTCAAGCTTGGTTTCTTTGGTAATTGACTTAAAATGACCATTAGGATATTACTAAGGTCTTAGGACAATATTTGGGTACTCTCCCATGTCTCTCCAAGCTTAGAGCACATTTTTGTCAAAACTGCTCTTTTGGTGTTTCCTTATATTTTCTTTGATTAGAAATGTTTCTTAATGTTTCTAAGGCATTATTTAGCCTCCTTATATCTTAGTTTATCATTTGAACACCATATCTAAATTCGGGGTATTTCAATCTACCCCCCTTAAAAGAACTTTGTCCTCAAAGTTCACACATGTGCTTAACCATTCACGGTACACATTTCTCTTAATCTTAATACCACATCTTATATTCACATTCATACATCTCAGGACTCAAATTTCAATCTCAAATTCAATACATAAGTATTATACATAACTCAAACTTACACCGAAGTGTAGCAACTTACACAAATTCACATCTTAAACAACCAAACAAACGACAAACATGATCGTTTCCTAACTCAAAAGCGAGGAAGCTCTACCCCCCTTAAAAAGGGGTACGCCCCGTACCCTATACAGACGATCTAGTCAGTAAATAAAGAAGGGTACTTCACCCTCATCTTATCCTCTAATTCCCACGTGGCCTCTTCGACATCCTGGTTAGACCAGAGAACCTTCACCAGTCGCACTGACTTGTGGCGAGTGTCCCTAGTCTTGCTGTCCAAGATTCTCTGAGGAGTTTCCACGGATCTCATATTTGGTTCTAAAGTCAACCTCTCAGGTTCTAACACATGGGAGGGGTGGTGCATGTATTTCTTTAGCTGTGAAACATGAAAAACATCATGCACTTTACCCAGCTCAGCAGGTAAATTCAACCTGTAAGCAACCGGGCCCACCCGCTCCGTAATCTCATAAGGACCAACAAATTTCGGGCTTAGTTTGCCCTTCTGCCCAAACCTGAATACACCCTTCATCGGTGATACTCGCAGAAATACCCAGTCGCCCACTGCGAACTCCAGGTCCCGTCGTCGAACATCAGCATACGACTTCTGCCTATCTTGAGCAGCTTTCATGTTCTCCCTGATTTGCTGAACTTCAGCCTTAACTTGTTCTAAGTACTCTGGTCCTATAATGACCGTCTCACTCGACTCATCCCAGCAGAGCGGTGTACGACATGGTCTACCGTACAACGCTTGAAAAGGTGCCATCTTGATCGAAGCGTGATAGCTGTTGTTGTATGAAAACGCGATCAGATGCAATCTGTCAATCCAACTGCCATGGAAGTCTAAGGCACATGCTCTCAGCATGTCCTCGAGTGTCTGAATAGTACGCTCAGTCTGACCATCTGTCTGAGGATGGAACGCGGTACTCAGCTTGAGTTCTGTACCCAACGCTTCTCTGGTAGCTCTCCAGTACCTCGAAAGGAATCTGGTATCTCTATCTGACACTATGGTCTTTGGTATGCCGTGATGCCTCATGATTTCTTTCTCAAATAACTCAGCTAATTTGGTCACCTTCCAAGTATCCTTCATCGGTACGAATCGGGCTACTTTGGTAAGGCGATCCACCACCACCCATATCATGTTGAGACCTCCCCTAGCAGGTGGAAGTCCAACTACGAAGTCCATGGAGATATCATGGAACTTCCACTCCGGAACTAGCATCGACTGTACCATTCCGCCCGGTCGTCTATGCTCGAATTTCACCTTCTGGCATGTGAGACACCTCAAGACGAACTCGGTAACATCTGTCTTCATCCCCGACCACCAGAAGTATCTCTTCATGTCTTTATACATTTTAGAGGCTCCCGGATGGATGGAAACTGAAGAACAGTGTGATTCTCTAAGTATACGGTCTTTCAGATCCGTGTTACCTCGTGGTATGCATAATCGGCCCTTAAGTCTGATCAGATCATCATCATGAAGTCTGAAGTCGTATTTCTGACTCTCAAAGGTACCATCTGTCAGCTTCTGTCTGACCTCTCTCATATACTCATCTGTCCTCTGAGCCTCTCGCACCTCATCAACCAAGCTGGAGAAGGAGACTAGAAAATGGAGTGAGTGTGCTCGACGGCTCAGGGCATCTGCTACAACATTGGCCTTCCCTTCTTTGTATTGGAGGTCAATGTCGTAGTCTTTCAGAAACTCTAACCATCTCCTCTGTCGAAGATTTAACTCCTTCTGAGTGAATATGTATTTCAAACTCTTGTGATCGGTGTAGATCGTGACACTAACCCCATATAAGTAGTGGCGCCATATCTTCAAAGCGAAGACTACAGCTCCCAGCTCTAAATCATGTGTGGGGTAGTTCTCCTCATGTTTCTTCAACTGGCGTGAGGCATATGCCACCACCTTGCCATGTTGCATGAGCACGCAACCCAGCCCTTTGCCGGATGCATCACAATAAACCTCAAAGCCCTCTGTACCGTCTGGAATGGTCAGTACTGGTGCAGTGGTCAGTGAGTCCTTTAAGCGCTGAAATGATCTCTCACAGTCATCTGTCCACAGAAATGGTGCATCTTTCTTCATCAGACTGGTCATCGGCTTCGCGACCTTGCTGAAATCTCTAACAAACCTCCTGTAGTAACCTGCCAGACCGAGAAAGCTCCGGATGTCGGTAACAGTCTTAGGCCTTGGCCAGGTACGTACGGCATCAATCTTTGCTGGATCCACTGCGATCCCAGCATCTGAGATGACATGACCTAGGAAAGAGACCTGGTCAAGCCAAAACTCACACTTGGAGAACTTAGCATATAGCTGGTTCTCCCTCAATATTTCTAACACCCTCCTCAAATGTTCCTCATGCTTAACCTTAGACTTTGAATATATCAGAATGTCATCAATAAAAACCACAACCGACTTGTCCAGCTGCTCCCGGAACAAGCGGTTCATCAGATCCATAAACTTCGCCGGTGCGTTCGACAAACCGAACGGCATCACTGTAAACTCATAGTGGCCATATCGTGTCCGGAATGCCATCTTCTCAATGTCTCCCTCCTTAATGGCTATCTGATGATACCCCGATCTGAGATCAATCTTGGAAAACACAGATGCTCCCTTCAACTGATCGAACATCGTCAATGCGGGTATGGGTACTTATTCTTCACTGTCACTGCATTCAACTCTCTGTAGTCGATGCAGAGGTGGAGACTACCATCCTTCTTCTTCATGAAGAGGACTGGCGCTCCCCATGGTGACACACTTGGTCTAATGAATCCTTTGTCCAACAAATCTTTCAGTTGTTCTTTTAACTCAGTCATTTCTGCCGGAGCCATACGGTATGGTGCTTTGGCTATCGGTCCGGTACCAGGTAGCAGCTCAATGGTGAACTCTACCTCCCGAGTGGGTGGCATGCCGGGCAGTTCCCGTGGAAATAAGTCGGGGAACTCCGACACTACCGGTAAGTCGGGGTCGAACTCAGGGTCTCTCTCTATGTCCTGTACATAGCAGAGGTATACTTCTTCCTTTCTCCTTAATTCTCTATGCATTGCCATGGCGGTGATGATCTTAGTCGAAGGCTCTCTGGGCCTCTGGCGGTATGATATTGTTACCCCAGACGGACTCCTGAGCAGCAATCTATGCTCGGCGCAGAGGATACGTCCCTTGTGCCGCTCCAACCAGTTCATCCCGAAGATAACATCAAATCCTAGCTTACTGAACTCAATGAAACTGACTGGGAAGTCTTCCCCCTTAATTCTGATGGTGGCTCCTCGGTAGTAACGAGTGCAACGAACCTTCTCCTTAGACGGGAGCGTAACCGTGAAGTCGGGTAGCTCATCAGCGTCTAGCCCCAACCTGCTCGCAAATGATGCAGACAAAGGTATGCGAGGCCCCTGAGTCGAAGAGAACTGATGCCTCAATCCCATTGATCGGAAAGGTGCCGGTGAGGATAGTACCGCTGGCGTCGGCCTGTGCCTCTGTGAGTATGCTTAGTGCACCTTCCGTACCGAGTCCATAACCTAATTGTGTTCACAAGCTCATGAGTATTGATGGTATAACAAGAGTCGTAACAATTTATATGAACAACACTGTTATTTTATTCATGACCATCCTGTTTACAACATGTGCTTCAATCTTACATCTCATTTCTCATCTCATTCTAACATTACATGGCTAATATTGTCTAAAGGTTAGGTTTAATCTTCCTGGTCTCATATGCGTCGCATTGATTACTGCTGACGGTGCTGTATTCAGCTTGATTCTCTTAATCCCATGGTATAACATCCTTGATTCTCCTCCCAAAATTAATACATCACCTGACTTAAGTACTATCTTATCTGCACGGTCCGCACGCTTCTGCTCGCCGTATAAAAATCCGCATCATCTCCAATGGACCAAGACACTACGGGTATCCCTCTTTCGAGAGACTCCGTTGTCTCGTCCTTATCCTGGTGTAGTCCCAGTTTCCCATCTTTTTCGTAGAAGTTTACAATGCAAATGTCTGCTTGGATGTCTGGAATCGGTTCAGCCTCCAACTGCTGAGCGATTTCCACGACTTGTGTAATAACTGGATGGAACTCTTCGGGTATTCCCGGTGGTGAGACTCCATCTTGCTCCCTCATGGTTTGGTAATTCTTGGCATACGGATTCCAATCCTTGCCCAAGCTCATCATCTTTAATTTCATCCTTGCTCCCCCTGGGTACTCCGGTGTGTAAAAACCTCCCGGTCCCATTCCTAGTTGATTGCATCTCCTGATGATGGCTATTTGTGCTTCGGGTGTCAGGTATCCCCTTAATAAAATCATACCTGGGCGGATAACCTGACATTGTTCGGTTGGAAAGTGTATGGTTTCGATGTCGGTGTGCTCCGGGTAGATGTAGATGGTATAGGGTAGCAGATGTTGAATCTTCCTAAAGTGGTAGTAGGTTATGTCTTACTTAAGTTCTAATCTCATCTTATTCTTACTTAACTCATTTATTCACCAAACATGCATGATAATGCGGTAAGCAGGTAGTTTTATTACTAAATGGTTATAGTGGTACCTGGCCTCGATGAGGGCTCAGGCTCATCGTCCCGGTCCACCATGTGTAAGTGGGCCCCGTCTTCTGGGTCACCCGTGGGTTCTTGTCCGCCGGCTGCTGCACTTTCCTCTGACCGTCAGATCCAGCTCCCTGATCGGTCTTGCCCTTGCCCCTGGTATCGGGCCTATAGGCTCTGCTAGCAGGGTTCCGGTAACACTCGTATGCCCGGTGCCATACACTCCGCAAAGTTGCACTCCACCTTTTCCCTTACAGTCGAGCCCGGGGTGGTCCTTGTGACACCATCTACAGATGAAGCGTCGCTGGTAGCCACCACCGGCTCCCCTCTCAGTCTCAGATCCTGATGATTCATATTGTCAATTCTCATATCTCAAACGGTTACTAATTTATTTCTTAACTCATTCAATATCAATTTTCTCACCCTTTGGCGCCTTAGAGCGCAGTGGTGTAGCTGCAATAGCATAGTCAGCTTCAATGGCTCTTCCGAAGCCTTCTCCTTTTCCTCCTTCCCTTTCGGGTTCTGATTTTTCTGGGCCTGAGGCTGGTACTTTTGTTTCTTGTACCCTCCTTGCCCTTGACTTTCTGAGCTCTTCCAGCACTCTTCCTCTTTGCATTCTCCTCGTCCCTCAGCTGGACGGTAATCTCAACCTTAGCAGCGGCATGATAGCACTCCTGCTTTTCCATAGTATTAGTCCACTTATTTCTCATAATCTAAATCTTATTCATCACTTACTCAAATCTCAATCATTCTTATTACCTGCAAGGTAGTGTAACTCGTCGGCCCCATGCCGTAGCGGAGTCGATGGCTAAGCCCGCCATAGAAGCGGTCCACCAAGATCTGGTCAGAATACCCTAGACCTGGCAGAAGACGGAGCAAGGCAGTGAACTCTGAGTAATACTCGTCCACTGTCATCTTGTCCGACTGCTTAAGCGCATCCAACTGCAAGCGCTTCTTCGTCTGGACATGGGCGGGGTAGTACTTTGCTCGTAGCAAGGCGGTGTACTGCTCCCAGCCGAACTCTGGATTGGCCACATGCTCGGCCCTCACCAGCTTCCACCAATCGCCTGCCGCCCCCTTCAGGTAGAAAGCAGCTAAGCGCACCTTGATCCCAGCAGGGACATCAAGGGTCTCGAAGGCGGTCTCCAGCTCGGAGATGTACGCCTCAAGCTTGGCGGGATCGTCTCCTCTCCCCCTTAAAATGCGGGTCGAAGATCTGCTAGACTCTTCACCCAGTTTGGTTCCCTAGGTTGTGGCGGTGGAGGTGGTGCACCCACACCAGGCTGATAGCCCATGTGCCCTAAAGCGGCAGCTACGATCTCTGCGATCGTCTGCCCTCCAGGTATCCCTGGAATATCCTCACCCCGGCCGCGACCTCGGCCTCCTCTAGGGCGTCCTGCCATCTGAACAAGCATAACTTACATTAGATTCGTACTCACCATTGTTTTGGTTAGTAAATTTATAACGTCCGTAGACGGTAAAGACAATCCACACTTATTAGTGGTCATCTGACTCTACTCACTCTAACTTCTCACACCCTTAACCCAACTTATTCCTTAACTTATATCCTAACTCGGTGGTTACTCATGTCCGGTATTTCTTGATCAGAGCGTAACTACGCTCTGATACCACTTTTTGTAACACCCCATCCAAAGCCTATCGTGGTTATCGCAATCTGAACACTTAATCGAATACGTCGCAGCGGAAATAAACACACTGGACCTTGCCACGGTCTGATCGTTAGAATATACCGGCTTAAATACTTACAATACTTATCCAAAATCTTATCCAACTCAAACATCAACATTCATAATACCACAACCAACCGAGTACTAGTATCTTAAACATAATCCCAAACTTACATCAGTTTAATATAAACAGTCGGGTGCACAGGCGCAACCCGAACTCAAAATAAATGTCCCACCCTAAGTCTAACCGCTCCTACTCTCGTAGTGCGTCCTCATGGGCCTCTTACCTGCAAGTGTAAAAATAGCCCCCGAGGGGGTCAGCACGAATGCTGGTACACCCTCTCATGGCCCCCAAGCTAACGGGGCTACGACGACTAATTGTCGATAGCATGGAAATTGATTACATACACAAGCATAATATGAAGTGCAATAACAATAACCACAGATGAACATATATAGTTCACAACAATGAACGACTCAAGCGTTCCCTTATCAAGTGGGTTAGTAACCCCCTCCTTAGTCCTCATTTCCTTAATCTCAGTTCCTTACCTTACCTTCCTTAATCTTAATCTCAATCTTAATCTTAATCTCAGTATACAAACCTTTCCTGGAAGGGATTGGTTGTAGCTTAATTCGAACCTGGGATTTAGGTGATCCCACCGCACCATCTTAATGCCACCTACTCTGGACGGGAGTCCAGCGTAGCTGAGCCGGCAACCGGCCCTAGGCTACAAGTCCGAAGACAAGTCCTTAAGCGGAGGGCGGATCTGATTCAGATACCGTCCCCCTTTTTCCTTAGCATGCATGACCGGAGATCGGTCCCGGGTTTCCTCACTCAAGTTCCAGTTAGTAGACATCTTAAACACCATGTGCTAGCTAAGCCTTAACGGGCATTAACCAACAACCATCAAACTTAACTCTTATTCTTAACTCAGTAAGTACTAAACTTTTAGTAACCATCTCAAGTCTCGCGGGTTAGTGTAAAGATAACACAAACACAACGAGAATAATATAACCGGTTGCATGCTTTATCTTGTTTTAGTCATAGCAATTAAACAGATAGCACACAAGCCGAGGGACACCTCGTTAGCAAGCAGGTCACAAGAAGGATTGTACCGTTCACCGTCGACGATCGTTTGGTTTATCTCCTTCCAAGTCCCAATTCACAAAGCCTAGAACATTGATTCAGTTTTAGGTTATTATCAATCCAACTCAATAGAATTTATTAACCTTCCTAGACATCAACTTTTACCCTTTGTTTTTCACTAAGCCTTATGGTTTTTAACTTGACTCCTAAGTGCATCATTTCCTCATTATTTATTACACTTACTCTCCCACTTAATGACCATCACACCCACCAAACAAGTCCTTAACAATCTCATAACATCCATACTTAATTATCCCCATCATTTCCTAACCTTAAACAAGGTTTTTGGTCCATACAGTGGCCTGTCCGAACTTGTGTCCGGACTTCCCAAGTTCGGACACAAGTCGAGACTCAAAACTGAAAACAGACGCCTGTCCGAACTTGTGTCCGGACTTCGGAAGTTCGGACATGGGTCGAGGAAAATTCAAAGTAGAAACGACGTCCGAACTTGTGTCCGGACTTCCAAGGTCGGACACAAGTCGAGACTCTGAAAATTTTCACGCAACAGGGCCTGTCCGAACGTCCATGTCCGGACGGATGTTCGGACAAGGCAAAACACTCATTTTCTAAGCCTTCAAACACTTAACCAATTTTCACCAAACTCCCTAAACCCTCATAATGTCTTCTAACTTCATTTGGTACATTTACACCCAACCCATACAAATCCCACAAACTCATTTTCTATCTCCTTAAACACTTACTCACTTCATACCAAAATTCCTACACTTATGATATTTTCTCCTTGGTTTTCTAAGTGGTGTTTCATACCTATGACAACCACTATGCCAATAATGTTCCCTCACTACTACAACATCATCTCCCAAGCATCTTTTCTTGCACTTTCCAAGGTTTTCCTTAAATTCTAAACCCTAGTTTCTTTGTCAACATTTACCTAAGTCCTAAATACTCAAAGTCATTCTCTTGATTCCTAAATCCTTCTTAGTAATACCTAAGTCATTATAAGTCCTTACAACACCTTATTCTCACGCTTTTTCGTCAAGACAATCTCTAGAACATCCCAGTACTTCCTTAGTCATTAAATCTCCTTAGAATATCTTAAACACTTAAGTTCTCCTTTAAATTTTGCCATGGGTTCTCTAGTATATAGTACCTCCTAACACATGGTTTTTCTCCATCAAACAACCAATACCACACAAATTCTCATCACAACACCTTAACACACAATTTACACCAAAACCACACCACATCATCAAATAGTGCTTAAACTCAAAATGCTTGGCACTTAGGCCCTTAAACAACAATAATCTTAACCACTGAATTTCCACATATATATGCCTTCAACCCCTGCGAATCACACAAGGCTCCCATTGAAATAAAATGCTTCTTGTACTTCACCTTTATTCTTAAACTATCTCTTTTTCTCATTTGCTCCTTAGTCCAAGTTCACAAGAATAGTCATTGTTTCTCCTAGGTTTTATAGCACCTTCCCATATAAACTATACACTAAACTCATCATATACCTACAATCTCATTCCCTTAAACAACAAACACCTTAAGGTAAGTAATTTACCTTGTTTTCTCACAAGCTTAAAAGCTTTTCCCTTAGGTTTTCTTTGTTCTATCTCGGTCACCAATGTGATTCTCCTTGCCAATTTCTAACCAATATCCAATGACTCCAATGAGTACTAGATAACACATTAACCCGAAGGAACAAACCCTAGGTTAAAAAATATGCTTTAAGGTATTAATGTGATTATTTTTACCTTGGTTTTCTCAAGACAAACTTGGGTATGAAGCAAGAAGAACCTCCTCTCTCCTTTGAAGAGTAGAAACAAGCTAGAACAAGGCATAAACATGGAGTTCCATGAGTATATATTTTCGGACATGTGAAGAAAATGGTGGAAACCTAGATTTTCTTACACTTTCTTTACCTTAAGAGAATGGAGATGCCAATGGAGTCTCCAAACTTGAATTTCCTCCTCTAATGGTGGTTTGACTTGGCACCAAAATGAAGCTCTTGAAGTTTTGAAAAGATAGAAAGGAGGAGCTTGAGCTAACTAAGAAAAATATGTATTTTGTTTTGGATTTGGAGCTTAAATGAGCAAGTGGTGTGCAAGAGAAGATGGAGCTTTCATGGAGTTGAGCTCTACGTGAATGGAGAAGAGAAAGAGAGCAAGAAACCTTGTGAACAAGGGAGAATGAAGAAGTGAGGAGAGAGGTAAGTAAATGTGATATTTATCTTAAAAGGTGAATAGTTTTTTACTTTATAACTTACTTATTTTTGCTTTCTCTTTACTTAGCTAGATAAGTGTGGTGAGTCACACTTAAAAACCGGCCCCCTTTAATGAATGAGGTAGTTTAGTCTTTGTTGACCAAATGTCTCACTTATATAGACTTATGTTATAAACTAGCTTAATTAATTCACTATTCATCAAAAACAAGGCACATTGTTGTGAAATTTTTGATTTCCCATTGATATAGACCTCCAAATGTGATACTATATAGTACACATATTAATTAAAGAGTAATGATGGACATTTAGCCATTCAAAACTCATTTACAAGACAATTTTTCAAAAACGTGCTTTAAGACTCCTTAAAGCACATTTTGTGTTTTAACTTGTTTTCAAGCTTGGTTTTCTTTGGTAATTGACTTAAAATGACCATTAGGATATTACTAAGGTCTTAGGACAATATTTGGGTACTCTCCCATGTCTCTCCAAGCTTAGAGCACGTTTTTGTCAAAACTGCTCTTTTGGTGTTTCCTTATATTTTCTTTGATTAGAAATGTTTCTTAATGTTTCTAAGGCATTATTTAGCCTCCTTATATCTTAGTTTATCATTTGAACACCATATCTAAATTCGGGGTATTTCACCTAGTCGGTTTGTTGTCACATACCTTGAATGCCCATTGGTTTCACTCATAACTAGTCTTATTTGCCACATTATTATTTAACAATACTTATGCAACGGTCGCTTACTGCGCACCGTGCTCTTATTCATTGTATAACATTAACTTACACTGCATCCGCTATTATATTAGCTTCTGCCATTACACTGTGTTTCGCTACTTGTTTGGCTGATTGCTGAATACTCTATTCTTCGAGTCTTTATGCTCCTTGAGCGTTGTTCATTACACATTTAGCATCCCACACCTATGGTGGTTGCCATTAGGCTTATCACTCTTACAGTCTCCACAACTGGTGCAACTCTTTTCGTAGTAACAACATGGTCAACTCTTAACACATTCCCTGAACTTATTTCGCATAACTACCGCTGTTGCGGTCTCACACATCAAGAGGTATCCCCACACTTTAAGCAGTGGTTCGTTATCCGCTTACTTACTTATATGACGTAAACTTCTGTGATCAATAACATTTTCTTAACACATTCGATTTGTGGCTTTTAAGCCTTATTGCCTCGAGCTCTGCCCGTTGTAGGCTGTCCACACACATTACATGGTTTAGATTGGTATTGGGCTCCATGACAAGGTCGTAGTATCACGGTTCCTTTCATGGGATGCCCCTTCAAGGATGTCAGACTTCCCTCTGACGACTTGTGTTTAAACTTGGTGTTAATTTCAGCCTTTGCGTTTCTGTCACGTATCTTGTTCAACCATTGTTGACCCAAACACCCTTTTAAGGACAGCTCCTGGGTGTTACTAGGTCATGCCATTACATCTGGCTTGCACTTATTGGTATGTCTAATTTACTACTTCGCCCTGCGTTCTTTGCTGGGTTAAATATCCTCCTTAGTGAGATTGATATCTCTGGTGATCATCTCGGGAGTCTCATCCTGATCGTTGCACATTAACATGTCCATAGTAGGCATTTGCCTCGCCATATGTAGGCTGGGTACTTACTCCAGCTGTTACGTTCATCCCTCCGGATCCTTAAGACATATACGATGTCTTTGCTTACTAATCAATGCACTTCGCACTTGTTTACCTTTAAACATTTCCTTAAAATGGATTCACTAATTCTTTTAGTCTTGTTGGCTTACTGGGTTCCCTTACTTCCACCATTCTTGGTAATTCATTCTCTTGCTTGACTTTTACTTCGAACCGTAGTATGGAGTTAACTACTTCCCGTGTTCCAGACTCCACTCGTATACATATGTGGGGTACCCTACTGATACATTGCTACTTACCCGATTAACCTATAAGAAGGTTTGTCAGGCCCGCAAGCTCCTACCGGAGTGTGGTCATCCCACAATTTAGTTGGTACACTCGTAGTGTCCGTCACACGCCTAGGTGAAGTATTCTGTTGTTAACTCCCTTATATTATCCTTTGATAATATGCATTCAGTGCTTCCCGAACTTAATCAAGGGAAAGTTTATCCACTGTTGTGTTATTATGAACTCCATCCATTCCCTCGGGTCACTACCCTTGGGTTTACCGGTTTCCATCCGGTTATTTAGAAATAAACTGGGTATAACTTACCTACCATGTGGCACTGAGGCCGGTGTAGGTCTTCTGGTTTGGTTACAAAGAAGGTTAGAAATAAAATGGGTTTGAAAGAAAAACTGGTTTTGAAAAAGAGTTTGAAAATAAATTTAAGTTGAAAGAAAAATTCTCATGGTTTCACCACATTTCTTGCCTTATCCAAGTCTAGCTTCTTGCTGACTGGTGTATTTCCAAGTACAGAGGTCACGCTGCTAAGCCTTTCCACAGTTATGATGATCTCACTTTACTTCATGGTACTTTACCAAGTACTTTATAGTTGCTAATAATTTGCCGCCAGCCTTGTTGTAGTAGCACTTGCCTTGGCAAGTGCGCCATGCTGACTGGCTACTGGTTCAATACACATCGGTTGCGGTACTGCTTTGACCCGCTCTAACATCAGTGGCCTTGCCGGCCCTTACTTGATCTTACAGTCTTAACAACAATCTTCTGAGTACTTCTCACTGTCTTCACATGATAACCATTAACTAGGGTGTCTCCCATTCTGGGAGTCCCCTTTTTACTTAATATTGTATCCTCCTCACACAACGTTGTAGTTCCTTAATCCGGTTGGTATAGCGTTGGTGTACTAGTTAACATTGTAGTCCCGTAGACGCTCGTCTCTGGTTTCATTACTTCGCTTCCTGCCTATTGCACAGTTGGTGCGTTGCAAGCTGGTTGTCCTCGACTGCTCCGCATGTCGACCCAGGTTGCCGGAAATTCTATTTCTCTTACGCTTAAGATCCTTTACTTTTCGCTACCTCAAGCGGCAGACATTGCTAAATTGGGAGCCGTCTTCGGGATTCACGTCCTTCGGAATCTACCGTATGACAGGTTCTCCGTGCTTTAAGGACACTTAATAACAGCCAGATCGGGTATTCCCGAGTAAGAGAGGACTTCCATCTCTCTGACGTCCTTTCTGAGTTATAAAATAGGGTTTGTGGAGGGCGGGATGGATATTGTAGGTATCCAGTACACACTGGTATTTCCTAACTAGCGTACTTCTCACGCTATCACTCAACCCTTAACCCAAGGTCTTAAATTCCTAACTCGGTACTTCCTAAGCTCGGTAAATCAGTCATCAGAGCGATACTTCGCTCTGATACCACTTTTTGTAACACCCAACTACTAACAACACACTTAACAACACCTTGCAGTGGAAATCACAACTCACAACATAACTTAACTCCTTGGTGTTACACGCCGTTAGCCACCCACGTGGCTAACAAGGCTAACATACATACATTGTACCGGTCTGATGGACTAAACTCCCGAGCAACTACACATAAATCCCGTTCCATGTCCAACGATCATTATACACTTACATTACAATGTACCGAGTATCTTCCAACTAATGCCGATACAAATTCGGTCTTACTACACCTACAATACATCCACAATTCTCATGACTACCACATACAAATAACTACCCCGTCCTACTCTCGAACGGCTACCAGCTCCTTGTACCTGAAATAGAAAAGGAAGAAAAGGGTGGCCCCCAAGGGGCTCAGCACCTTTGCTGGTATGGTAATCCCGCAGCCCGCATGCTACCGGGCCACGCACAACTAATTGTCGTCTTAGCATGCGGTTGATTTTATTTAAAACATGCACACGTTACACACATACATCATGCTTAAAAAGCACACATCCGTTAACAGACACAACTCAAGGTTAGCACACACAACATGACAACACATTTCAGTTAATAACATTCAGAAACTTAACTCCATTCTTCTTAGAGAACATAAACTTTACTTAGGGAGTGCCGGGGTGATAGAAGCCCGAGCACAACGTACATACATTTTCTTTACTTAGGTGTGGCGGCCTCATATAGGACCGATCACACCTTGCACAGTTTCCCCCTAGCTCCAATAATGATGAGGTAGGTAAGCCTTGGTTAAGCTTGTGGGTGGTTGTAATTCAAGGAGGAAAAACAACCGAAACATAATAAAGAGGGAGTAGAAGCGAACTTAGGCATCAACACCCTACCAACATTACACATGATTTCCCCCTACCCGATTGGAAGTTGGGTAGGTAGGCTTTGGCTAAACTAATGGGAGGTCGAAATCCAATAAAGGAAAGCAACCCTTTACATAACTGGATGGGAGTTAATTCACATATATACATCAACTCCCAAACAACACGCGCGACCGGAACGACCGGATTCCTCACCATACATAACATATACTTATTAGTTAAAGGTTCCTTTATGGAACTTATCACATACATACATCACATAGTTTTACTAACCCTGTTAATCACATAAGGGAAATCGTATCCCATTTCAATAGCACGGATAACAGTATCCAATAACAACAACATACTAAGCAAGTCACATACATCACACTTAATCACAACATACACTAACACACGGATAGCCATAGTTAGAATGTTCCCGTGGGTTGGGACGTTTATTCCGAATACCGGTCTCTTATGTGAACCTAAGGTCGGTTAACTATTATTCAACACATAATTAAGGTTAAACGGTATCGGAATTAATTACGCCACAATAATGAATTACTATAAACTCATTTCATGCTTTATCTTGCAAGGTGGCAAACACACAGAAATACACATTGGCATACAAGCCGGTGTAACCCGATAGGACACAGGTTGCAAGAAAACCATACCTTACACCATGGGTTACTCTACCGTGTTCCCGAGGGTTCACTCCAACGCGTCATCTCACGCTCCCCGGGTAGTTTTTGAACAACTGATAACATTTCAAATGTTTTATTAACAACAAAGTCTTACAGTATGTAAACTTCTATTATTCCCATACTTACCCCGTTATCCCGTTATTTCGGTTTAACTTAGTGTACTTAATTCCTTAACTTACTCACTCACTTTCAACACTTGTTTTATACCTCTTAGGACCTTTATAAGTCACCAAACAACTCCTAAACATCATCCAAGACCAATACCCATCAATCCCCCACCTTTTAGCCACTTAAAAACACATACGGGTGAATTCTGGGGGTGGTCCGGGACCTGGTCCGGACCCTAGGTCACGGACCAACACTGCTGTTCGGTCTCGGCCTTTTTAATAGGGGTGGTCTGGGACTTCATGCAAGTCCTAAGTCCCATACCATTCTAGGCAAAAACTCTCGGGGGTATTTAAGAGGGTGGTCCGGCAATTTGTACATAACCTAAGTACCGGACCAAGTCTTGCAAGAATCCTCGGCCCCTTTTTGATATGTGGTCCGGGACTTCAACCATTAACTAAGTCCCGGACCAAAGCAACAAAAATGCTCCTTATGCATTTTCAAGCCTTGTTCAACTTGTTCTCTTCACCCATTGTTGTCCCTACCTTCCTACATGTAATTAGATATATTCTAACACTAGTATGACCTCTTAAACTTGCTTAAATCATCATCTCAACTTGTTACCCAATTCTTTATTGAATTCAACAAAACCAAATCCTCACATCTTGCAATTTGCATCCTTAGGCATTTCTAACTCCTTCTTGCTTGTTTTTATCCCTTACCAACTTCACCAAAACCATCAATGACCATCACAAATCATTCCTACATAAATGTACTTCTACAACCCACATTCACTCCATGTTTCACAATTTATAAACACTAACTCTTTTCTCGCATTTCTAAACTCCTCCTATGTAAATTGCTACAGATTTTCATCCTTCTCTTCCTAGCCTCCAAAATGCCATTTCAAGGCTATTTAAACCTCCCTACTCAACACTACAAACACCAAGGTTCTCCCATTCACCAAGCCAACATCAAAACACTCATTTTCTACCAAAATTTCGCCATAACCTCCCCATAAACCTTACATGTCCACATTCACCAATTTTCACCATTTACAATCCTAGTCTAACCACACCCTTAAAGGGTCCTACCAGCACATATTAAATCCTCAAAGTCCATCAACAATAACATAACTCCAAAATTCTCAATAACCACAATATGGCCACAACTCGAAACAGTTGGCTCCAAGGCCCTTTGATTCACAATTAATTTCACAAATCCCTCAATCAACTAAACACATTACTTTCCAAATTTTGGGTTCATTATTCAATTTAACCCATCCCAAATTTTTATACAACCAAGATAGTTATTAAGGTAGTTTTCTTACCTTAAATTCACAAGTCTCTCCAAAATTCTCCTCTTGCTCCTCATCTCCTCAAAATCGTTCAAGAGGGAATGGAGTTTCAAAACTCCATCCCAACATTCTAGAAACACAAAATACATTCCATTAATTATCTAAACCCTTAGGAAATCTCAATTCAACAAAAAAGGCTTAGAGTACAAGTTAGGGTTTTACCTTTGGAGGTTTTTGAGAGGGGTTCTCACCCTTGAATCAAGAAGGGAATTACTCCACCATTGGAGGGTTGAAATGGAGCTCAAAACCAAGAAGAAAAACAAGGTAAGAGAAGTAGCCAAAATCGGCCAAGGCAAGAAAATGGGGAAAATGAGATTTTCTCTTGAAACTTTTTACCTTGTTTGAAAGAGGAGACTCCAAGCTTCCTTTTGATGCCATTTTCTCTTCAAATTGGGAAAACTCATGGAAATGAAACTCATCCTTTTGAAATTCCGAAAAGAGGGAAAGGTAGAGGAGAATGAGGAGAGTTCAAATATGTAATTTGTTTTATATTTGGAGCTTGGAGTAGGCTAGAGCATGAGGAGGAAGATGAGAAGCCATGGAAGGAGAGGGGAGAGCTTCAAAATCGGCTGCAACCAGGAGGGAGAAGAAAGAAATCGCAGAGAAGAAAGAAAGGGAGGAAAGAGAAGAGGGGAAAAAGAAATAAAGGAGGAGAGAGAAGAATAAAGGGGGTACTTGTACCCTTTTTGCTTTTTGGCTCTTTTGACTTAATTAATTAGTTAACTAGTCATGTGTGAGGGGCTATCTATATCAATAAAACCGGCCCACTAATATATACACACTGGAGCGTTTTTCGTCTTTTACTGAAAATGCTCGTTAAAATTACCCGGTTTTAGCACTATTCACTAACCGGGCCTGTTTTCCGGAATTTTCTTGTTCATTTAATTTTAATGGTTATTATACTCCCATTAATGTTTATTTATATTTATATGATCAACTATAATTTTTACGGGGTCATTTGACTGTTTAAAGTCACGTTTTTGGGTTTTCTCGAAAAACGCGCTTTAGACTCCGTTAGCGTTTTAACGCATTATTTGGATCCGTTTTCTTCTGGAATTTTTTTCACATGTTCTTAGTGTGTAATTAGGGTATACAAATATATTTATAACCCTAGTGAAGGTTATATACTTCCTAAAATAATTAAGTACGTGTTTTCACCTTTTATGACATTTACGCATTTTCTTTTTCTTTTTGGTTTTTATTTCTTCACCAATGATCTTAAGGTCTTAATTACCCTTATAAAATCATAATTACATAATTAATTAACATATTAAGGTTTGGGGTATTTCATACAGCATCCTTGACTGCCACCCATGACCAAGACGTCTTCTGACTTTAAGATTAACTTCTTAGCGAGGTCAACACGCTTCTGCTCGCCGTAAATGAACTCAGCGGTATTACCTATGGACCAGTACACCGCGGGTACTCCCTTACTAAGAGACTCGGGTGTTTCGTCCTTGTCTTGGTGTAGACACAATCTTCCAACTTTTTCGTAGAAGTTTACAATACATAAGTCTGCCTTGATACTCAGAACTGGCTTCGATTCAACTTGGTGAGCAATTCCCACTGCATGATTAACGACCGCAAGGAACTCCTCAGGTATAGTCGGTACTGTCACTCCGTCTTCAGTTTGCGTGTCTTGATACGTCTTGGTGTAAGGGTTCCAGTCCTTACCCATGCACATCATCTTCAAATTCATCTTTGCTCCACTTGGGTACTCCGGTGTGTAAAAACCTCCAGGTGTTGCTCTAGTTTGTTGCATCGTCGGATGATATGGATTTGTGCTTCTGGTGTCAGGTATCCACTTAAATACCATACATGGCTGGATAACCTGACACCGATCTGTCGGGAATTCGGTGATGTCGATGATGGTCTCTTTAAGGGTTGACGTAGGAGGGACTTGGTAACATATATTGAAAGCTCCTAAGTTTTAGAATGATCTAACTTAGGTAAGTTGTAGGTCATACTTCAATTCATTGTTCATGTAGTTGTACAATCTAGTTTACTAACACTCATGCATGAAATGCGGCAAGCAAGCAAGCAATTAAGGGTGGCCTTGCCTGCTCCCGATCCTGGTCTAGAACAGGGTCAAACTCCCTCAGACCGATCAACCACATTAAGGGTGGCCTTTCCAGCTCCCAATCCTACCCCCTTCTTGAATTTTCGCTTCCCTTGATTTGGTGTTGGCTGGTTCATCGCCTTTGGGCCCTCGGAGGTCGCTGCGGCCTTACCCTTATTCTCCCACTTGGGCTTGTAGTTTCTGTTGTTGGGGTTCTGGTAACACTCGAAGTCACGGTGTCCCATCTTCTTGCAGTAGAAGCACTGCACTTCATTCCCCTTGTAGTCTACCCCGGGGTGATCTTTGTTGCACCACTTACAGTAATAGTGGCGTCTAGAACCAAAGCCCGTAGTAGCTGTAAAAACAACACACTGTTAGTACTCACTTCATAAGGTTAATAATACATACTAAATTTATACTTGGGAGTAGGTTATTACCCTTGGTGGGTGAGAGCGCAGGGGCTTGGCCGCCACAGCATAAGTGAGCTGGAGTGGCTCCTCGGTATTAGAAGTCTGGCCCTGGCCCTTGCCGCTTTGCTGCTGGCCCTTCTGTGGCTGGTGGTAGGATTTCACCAGACGCCTTGGGCTTATGTGCCAGTTCCTCGTCCCTCAGTCAGACGGTAATCTCGACCTTCGCAGCGGCATGATAGCACTCCTGAAGTTTAGGGTGTTAGTCATGTCCCGTAATTTATACGTACATTCACTGACAATATAATTTATTCACACACTAACGGTATTTTTAAATAACTGCAAGGTATTGTACTCGGTTGGCCCCATGCCATAGCGTAGGCGGTGGCTAAGTCCGCTGTAGAAACGGTTTACCAGAACCCGGTTTGAGTAACCCAGGTCCGATAAAAGGTGACAAGGTCGGTGAAGGTGGTGTAGTAGTCATCTACCGACATCTTGTCTCCATGCTTCAAGCTATCCAGCTCTAGGCACTTTGCCTCTTGTACATGCACAAGGTAGTATTTGGCTCGCAGCAGAGCCGTGTACTCCCATCCAAAGTTCGGATCAGCCACCTTCTCGGCCTGCACAAATTTCCACCAATTTTAGCCGAGCCCTTCATGTAAAATGTAGCGAGACGGACCTTGGCATCAGTAGGAACAGCCAAGGTCTCGTAGCTGGTCTCCGGCTCGAAGATGTACGCCTCTAATTTGGAAGGGTCGGTCTCCCCTTTAAATGACGGAGGTCACAAATCCGCCAATGCCTTCTCCCAGTTGGTTTCGCGTGGTTGTGGTTGTGGTTCCGGCTGGTTCTGGACTTCGGGATGATGTTGCCCTTGCTGCAACGCAGCGACTAATTGCGGAACCATCTATGCGACGGCGGCCGCGACGGCATCAGCCATCATCTGAGCCGTAGGCGTCTCCCCTGGTTCTCCTTTACCGCTCCCGCGGCCTCGTCCACGTCCACGACCGAACCTCTGAATTTACATGAACGCACATTAGCATTGTGCTTACAAAAGTATCGGGTCAAATGATTGTAACGCCTTTCAAACGACAAGGTGAATCCACACTTAGTTAGTGGTCAACCCTTATATTCTCACATAACAGTTCACTCTTATAACTATATTTAGATTTCCAAAATCGGTATACTCCTAAGCTCGGTAATCCGGCAATCAGAGCGATACTTTGCTCTGATACCACTTTTTGTAACACCCCAACCGTAATTCCAAACTTAATGATTAAATTGCAGCGGAAAGTCATTACATTTACACTAACAAAAAGGGGCGGTGTTACATGCCGTTAGCCACGCACGTGGCTAACAAGGCTGTTACGTACAAGTGTATCAGTCTGATTACTAGAATTCCGAGCATAATTACAACATTCCAAATATACTTCCAAGAATCACACTATACCGAGTATTTAAGTACAAAAATCACCATTTTAATTCTAACCCACCAGAATAAAAAACCTCGAGCATACAAAAAAAATTCAGGTCCAATATCCAAAAATAACAAAGTGTATCCATGTACTCCATGCTATAGCGAGTCCGCTTCTTCGATCATTCTCCTGAAATAAAATATGGTGCCCCAAATGGGCTCAGGAACTGAAATACTCCGAACTTAATTAGGGTGATTAAATTACACTAGTATGATATTTAAGGGCCTATTAATGTCTAAAGAATTATGGTAAAGAAAATAAATCTAAAAGAAAAGAGAAAATGCTTAAAAAGTGATAAACGCTAAAATGAGCGTTATGTGACCGTAGGAGGAATACAACCTCGACAAGGGTCTTAGATGGATTTCAAAGGCTTAATAATGCCTAATTAATATACAGGAACAATTCTCCGAGAAAACAGATCCATAAAATGAATTAAAAACGCTAATAAAGCTTTAAAGCATGTTTTTCAAGAAAACCCGAAAACGTGACTTTGAGTGGTCAAATGAACCCGTAAAAATTATAGTTCATCAAATAACTATAATTAAACATTAATGGAAGCTTAAGAGCCATTAAAATTAAAGAAACGATAAAAATCTAGAAAACGGGCCCGGTAAGTGAATAGTGCTAAGACCGGGTAAATTAACGAGCGTTTTCTGTAAAAGACAAAAAACGCTCCAGCTTACATGTTATAAGGGGGCCGGTTTTTATGTTGACCCATCCCTCTCTTTTTGACTCTTAGTAAATAAAGAAAACAAAAGGGAAAAGTACAAAAAGTAAGGAAACCCTCTCTCTCTCTTCACTTTTCTCTTCTCTCTCTCTTTCCCTCCTCTCTTCCACTGTATTCTTCCTCTTCCCTTCCCCCATTCTGGCGATTTTTAAGTTCTTCAAAAGCCTCCAATGGCTTCCTCCCTTCCTCCTCATATACAAGCTACATTAAAGCTCCAAATAAGAAAATAATCATGTATTCTTGTTCCTCTCATCAAGCTCTATCTTTCTCTCTTTTCAAAATCCCAAAACGATGAACTTCATCTCCATGGGTTTTGCCCATTTGAAGTGAAAATGGCATCAACTTGAAGCTTGGAGTCTCCTCTTTCTCCTAAGGTAAAAAGTTCCAATACAAATTCATTTTTCTTCCTCCTTCTTTCTTGGCCATTTTTTACCCCTTTTGTAATGCCTTGTTCTTTCTTCATTTGAGCTATTCTCCAAGCTTCCAATGGTGTATTAGAGTCTCTCCTTTGATTCATGGCAAGAAACCAATTCTAGGGTTTCAAGGTAATGACCAATCTTAGTGTCTTAAGCATTTTAATTAATGAGCTTAGTATTTCTACTTAAACTCATTTCCTTTACTTGAATGTTTGGCTGGAGCATTGGCAAATACATTGCCCACTTGACCGAAAATGGATGGGAGAAGAGAAGAGGAGAATTTAAAATGGGATTTGAATATTCAAGGTAAAAAAACTACCTTAACTACTATCCTGATGTTTTAGAATTTTTGGGAATGGGGAAAACTAAAAGAATGAATCAAAATTTGATGGAAATGTGCTTTGATTGGTTAGATGAGAAATTTGGAATTATTTGTTTGAATTGAGGGCTTTGGAGCCTAGTGATTTGAGTTTGTGGTTTATTGAGATTTTGGAGCTATATTGTTGTTTTGATAAGTCAGATGGAACTATGTGTGCTGGTAGGACCCTTTATGGGCATGGCTAGCTTAGAATTGATTTTGGTGAGAATGGATGAGTTTGGATATGTTAGGTTTATGGGGAAACCATGGTGAAACTTTGGTAGAAAATTAGCATTTTTAGATGACTTAGTGAATGGGAGAACCTAGGTGCTCATTAAGTTGAGTGGAGATGATTAATGACCTTGAAATGGGATTTGGTGGACTAGGGAGAGAAATGTGAAAATCTATAGCAAGTTAGTATATTAGTGCTTTGGAATAACTAGAAATGAGTTAGTGTGCAAGACTTAGACAATGAGAGTTTACCTTTGGCATTGAAATACTCCGTAATTAAAAATAGTGATTAATTAGGCTAATAAGTAATTTATTAGCTTAATTAAGCATAAATAATCATGGGGGAACAAATCCCGAAGAAATCGGATCCTTAAAACGGATTAAAAACACTAACGAACCTTAAAGCGCGTTTTTCGCGGAAACCGGGAAAACGTGACTTTAGGCGGGTGACATAGACTCGTAACAATTTTGGTCAACTAAATAGTCATTAATAAATATTAGTGAAGCTTTAGAACAAACAAAATCAATAAAACGAGAAATTAGTAAAAACTGTCAAAACGGGAAGTTATGGGGTAGAAACATAAATAGACCAAACTTTTGTGTCCACTTTTAAAATAAAAAGTAAAGTTTGTGTGTGTGTGCTGTGTGGTCCGATTTGGACCCCTCTCTCACACCCTCTCATAACTCCCCTCTTATTTACAAAACAACAAAACATTTAAAAAGCAAAAGTAAACACTACTTTACGTACCTCACTCACATACTCTCTCTCCACCCCCACATTCTCTTCATTCTCGTACAACACTCCTCCTCCCTTATCTGATTTCTTCTCCTTCTTCCTGGCGACAGCAATGGAGGAATGAACAAACCCACACAAAACACTACTTCTCTCCCCTTGTTACTCCCTTAAATCTCCTCCAAAAATTATAAAAATTACACCATTGTCTTTCTCTCATCAAGGAGAGTATTCCCCTCTTTTCAAAATTCGAAAAGGAGCATTTTCATCTCCATGGGTGTGGAGCATTGGGAGCTTCAAGACTACCACTAGAACCACCTTCTTCTCCTTGTTATTTTGAGGTTAAAACCTTCTTGATACCTCACTGTTTTTCTAGCCTTATGGGCAAAACGAAAATCAAGCTAAAACCTTGTTTGGTTTCCTTGCACTCTAGCCGATTTTGGTTTCCTTGGAGAGGGGGAATTATTGTTCTTGAGCTGTCCAAACACTACCTACACCATTGCAAGGTAATGAAATTTCTAAACCCTAAAACTTGCATTAGAACTTAAATAATGGTTAGGGTTAGTTGGTATTGAATGGTGTATATGTGAATGGGTTGTAGTGTTAGAGGATTAAAATTACAAAACCGGTGGGAAGAGGAAGGAAAGAAAGAAAGAGGAAGCAAGAAGGAGAAAAGGAAACCTAGAAGAGAAACAAGGTAATGATACTCACTTGTGTAGTCTTGTATGTGCTTGTGTAATATTTTAAAGGAGTAAAATTTGTATTATAAAATGGTAATGAACAATAGTGTAGTGTAGAGGAAAAATTGAATTGTGTTGAAGCATTAAAAGAATGTAAAAACTGTCAAAACATAGTTGGGAATTTGATGTAGTGTGCAGGAATTTTTAGTAGTGTTTAGTGTTTGGAAATTATGTATGAGAGCTTTGCATATTGATGTCTATTGAAAACAGGTGACTTGAGTAACAAAGAGTGAATAAATGATGTGGTGAGAATGTAATATTTTTGGGGAGGTTATGTCAAAATTTACCTAGAACTAGAACACTTAAGCAACTAGAAATTAGGTCAAAATATACCTTTGTAACAGATTTTTGTTTGAGCTGTTTAGGGAGTAGGTTAGGAGAGATAACTAGTGTATTGTAAGCTCTAGAAATGACATTACAAGAGGGAGCTAAAGATGAGGAAAGTGAGAGTTTAAATCTGTAGCATAATGCAACTAAAAGAAGATGAGGTAAGTGCTGAAATGAGAAACTTAAGAAAATAGGTGAGTGAATTAGCATAAAAGGTGTAATGGATTAGCAATGGATTTAAACATGTTTAGGTGACTAATTAGGTGCTAAAATATGTGGGATTAAGTGTAGGAAGAATGGGGAATTAATTAGGCAAAGTTTGGTTTGTAACAGATAAAGAAAACTGTAAAATCTGTAAAACTGATAGCAGGGTCCGGGACTTAAGTCTTGGACTAAGTCCCGGACCAGTTGAATAAAATAGCCGAGAGTTGCAGTAAGGTGGTGGTCCAGGACTTAAGTCCCATACAAGGACCCGGACCACCCCTGTAAAACACCCCGAGAGTTCTGCAATGTTAAGGTCCGGGACTTACCTCTTGTAAGAGGACCCGAACCATAGTAAGAAAACATGCCGAGAGTTTCAAAGCCTTGGGTCCGGGACTTACCTTAGGTATAAGGTCCTGGACCATAACTAAAATCAGGCCGAGAGTTGAGTCCATGTGTTGGTCCGGGACTTAAGACCTGGACAAGGTCCCAGACCAACCAAAAACTGTAAAATTAAGTTTATTAAATAGGTATTAAGGTAAGGAAGTGAATGGTAATGATAGTATAAGATAATTAGGTCTTAATTAAGGATGTTTAAAGGTTATTAAGAGTATAAACAAGTTTTAAAACTAAGGAAGAATAAGTAAACCATATGTAAGTATAAGAATGGTAAAGATGTAGTAAGTATGAGTTAGGAAACGTAAGAGTAGTCGAGTTAATTTAATGATAGTTAGATTAATCACTCGATTGTGTGTATATCATTGGATTTGATTTGTTAACACCGGAGGAACGTCGGATACAAGTACAACGGTGAACGGTATGAATTTATCATGCCCCGTATGCTATTTTGGTTACTCTTATTTGTGTGTTGTGTGCTAATTGATCACCAACTAAGATAAATGCACGAATCGGAGTTATTATGCTTACTTGTGAATATGTAGTGTTGTATGTGGTGAATATCTTCATTAAATCTTAGTTGGTATAATTCATGCCAGAATGTATGATAATAATGAATGTGTGTATGTATGATATATTGTATTGTGACCGAATGTGTTTGAGATTGGACTTCTAACTGATTCCTAACAAGCTAACTAATCTAACTTAAATTAGAATAAGTAGAAGTCCGATATAGATTCGGCCACGCGTGAGGATGCGGAGACACAAGAGGTTGGATCAAAGTCCTGACTCTTAAACTGGTCTGTGGCCCAAATCCCTTAAGTGGGTAGCATCCCGGATTGGTGAGTCAAGTAAATCCCGGTGGTGGGACGGTGTGGTCCCCGGGTCGGAGGTCATACCGACTTAACATGAGTATGAGTAAGTAAGTAAGAATGAATAAGTAAGTAAATGAATGTAAGTAAGTAAAGTAAGAGTAAGTAAGATGTAATGAGTAAAAGAGTAATAAGCATACCGATTAACCCGGATGCGTAATTTGGCTAACATCGTGAAGGTCAGTGAAGTGTATGTTATTGCAATGTTGCCTTGATCTGTGTAATGTATTGTATATGCATGTATGTTGTATGCAAAGCATGTTTGTATGAAATAAATGAACCACATGCCTATTCAACCTTAATTAGTCGCGTGCCCTAGCTAGCACGCGGTATGCGGAATTTATGCGCAGCTTTTGCTGAGCCCTTGGGGCGCTGTTTTACTACATGCAGGTACACGAGAAGGGTGAAGATGATGAGACTTAGATAGATTTCTTTGTCTGTAAACAAGAATTGTGAATGGTGTACTAAGTAGTACACGGCTGTAGGTTTTTGTTAGCCGGTGTACCATGGGGTACACCCTTTTGGTAGTGGAAGTATTGGATTTGGGTATAGATGAGTAGCTTGTAGAAAACACATTCTTTTGGTAAACTTGGAAATGATGTAATTGATATACTTTGGCGCTCGGTAATCCACTAATGTAAGTATTCGGTAATTGGCATTAGGTAAGTAACGTAGTAACTCGGTACACTATGATCATCAAACCGAAACTGTAAGTAGTATAAGCCTAGCTAGCTGTATGGGCGGTTAGCAGCGTTGTATCACCCGCCGTAGTAAGTAGTATTTCCGCTGTGAGTAGCTTTGATTATTGGGATGATTGGACGGTAAGCATAGGATTAGGTAGGGGTGTTACAAAAAGTGGTATCGGCGCAAAGTGTCGGTCTGATGTCCGTAGTTACCGAGCATAGGGATTACCGAGTTAGGATTTCAACCGTCTTAAGACGGATACTTAGAAACCTAACTAGGAACTACCGTTGTTAATAACGGATACCCTTGACATTCTTAGGAACGATACCTTGCTTAAAATCCAAGACCCTTAGGTCATATCTTGCGAATCCTAATGTAAATGCTAAATGTTCAGATGTCAGGACGAGGTCGAGGTAGAGGCGAAGCCTCTGAAGGACCTGGCGTGCAGACGATAGCTGAGATCGTCGCCGCCACGGTAGCGCAGATGCTACCGCAAGTAATAAATGTTATGCAGCAAAATCAGCAGAACCAACAGAATCAAACGGGACCAATCCCTCCCCCTCCACCCAGAGAAGCGAACTGGGTAAAAGCTGTAGCGGAACTCCGCCCTCCTTGCTTTAGGGGCGAGAGTGATCCAGCTAAGCTAGAAGCCTATATCTCCGAGATGGAGACGGCGTTTGAAACCCTCGAAGCTCCTACTGGAGTTCGAGTTAGAGTTGCAGCCTACTATCTGAAAGATGCAGCCATGGATTGGTGGAAGCTAGTCAAGCATGAGCATGTCAAAGACCCCACCTTCGATTGGGAGTCCTGTGCCTCTCTCCTTCGTTCGAAATACTACCCGAAGCATGTGAAAACCAAGAAAAGACTAGAGCTGGATGCCTTGAAAATGACAGAGAAGATGTATGTGGACGAGTATTACAGAACCTTCACTTCTATCCTCCGTTTCTACCTGACCTAGGGTACCCCGGCCAGGTGGGGCGATCGCTTCTATGGCGGCTGAGCCATCGCCTTCGGTACGGTATGGGCTATACCAGGTTTACCTCCCTTCAGGTAAATATCGGTTAAACCCTAGTACCACTGTATTCCTAATTCCTTAAATTCCTTGAATTCCTTAAATACTTTATTTTTACCTCTATCTCTTTAAATAAGAATCCCGGCTAATACCTGAAACTTCAGGAGTATTATCATGTGGCCTCTTACGTTGAGATCACTTGCCAACTTCGGGATGATGAAACCGCGTTGAAGCGCAAGGCTAATAGTAAGAACACAAGTGCTGAGGAGCAGAACCAGGGTAAAAGCTGGAAAAAGAAGAAAGGGAAATTCTTTCATCAAACTCAAAGGAACTTCCCAAGTGAGAGCAGTGCCCATGCTGAGCAGGGAAAACCAGTTGAGCTTCTTCAACTAGGTTCATCTGCACCGGTGGCTGTGAAGCCACTGAGATCGCACCCACCTAAGAGTAAACTTCTATTTCTAATTCGTATTCGTACAAGTATTATATCTAGTATATCAACGCACAAATGTGCTAACCCTCTCAACCATAGGTTCTGGCTCCGGTTTCACCAAGAACTTCTCAGATGGCCACACATATGTGTGCAGGAAGTGCAACCAAGACCATCCCGGCAAGGACTGCTATGGGAGAGAAATCAAGTGCTACAACTGCCAGAAACCGGGACATACAACTAATAAATGCCCAGAGAATGCCAAGCCAAAAGGGAACTTCAAAAGCTACAAGCAGAGGAAAGGCAAGGAGGTTGCATCTGGCGATGCACCGACCCAGCAGGCAGCACAGGGACAGGGATCCCGGGGACCTCAGAGGGGTGCACCTCAGAGGCGGCCTGTCCTGCATGTGATTGACCGTGACGGGTCCGGTTCTAAGTCCGGCCCAGGTAATTATTTGAACCTTTAATCCTTGAAGAAGCATGACTAAGTAGTAGAGTAACGGTTTGAATGAATGCATGATTGAATGAATTGGAATATGTAATGAGCATGAAATGAAGTAGTTGAAACTAGTACTCACCGTAGATGAAATTTATAACCATAGGAAGCTTTAGTATCTGCTATCCGATACCGGTAAACCCGAATCAAGAAGAGACCGACATCACCAATCACTACTACACCAACGAACAGTGTCAGGTCATCCGACCAGGTATAATTCTATTAAGGGGATACCTGACACCCGAAGCACAAATTTCAATCATTCGATGATGCAACGAACTAGGAACGGGTCAAGGAGGATTTTATACACCCGAATTTCCTGGTGGAGTGAAGATGAAGCTGAACAATGCGAACACCACCGACAATACCAAGAGACGCGAACACAAGACGGAGCGACAGCACCGACAATACCTCCAGAATTTCAGACACTTGTCACACAAGCAGTAGAACTTGCACAACAATGCGAACATGATCCAATCCCCGCACTTGAAGCGGACCTCTGTATCGTCAACTTCTATGAGAAAGAAGGACGACTTGGGTTACACAAAGACAAGGACGAGACAGCGGAATCTCTTGAACAAGGAGTGCCCGTGGTGTCTTGGTCCATTGGTGATGACGCCGTATTTATGTATAGCGAGCAGAAGCGTGTGGACCTCACAGAGAAATTGGTATTGAGATCAGGAGATGTCCTAATCATGGGTGGAAACTCTAGGATGCTGTATCATGGGATCAACAAGATCAAGTTGAATACGGCACCACCGGCAATAATCAATGCCACACACATGAAACCAGGATGCCTGAACCTTACCTTTAGAAAGTATTAAATTTATGGTATTATGTAATGTATTAGTAATGTGTATTAGAGACACGGTATGTATGATGGTTGGTTTATCAATAAAGAGCAGTGTCGATTTAAATTCCACTTGTGTCCACCATCATTACTTAACCACTTGTGAATTCAATTGGTTGTGGACTCGGTACCGAAGGTATCCTGAGTATCCTCACCGAAGCACAAGCCAGCAAAATCGGCATCATTCTAACGGGAACCTTCCCAGTGAGCGGCATTGAAGCCAATGTGTTATTCGACTCCGGTGCCTCTCACACCTTCGTATCACCATCTTTTGTGAAGAGGTTGAAGCTAGATGCGGATGAGCTACCGAACTTCTTGGTTACTCTCCCATCGAAGGAGCGAGTAAAGTGCACCAAATACTACAAAGCAGCCACCATCGAGATCAATGGCGAATCGTTTCCCATCTCCTTTATCGAGTTTAATGGGTAGGGATACGATGTAATAGTCGGAATGAATTGGTTGGAGCGGCACAAGGGTAAAATCCTCTGCGCCGAGCACCGATTGCTGCTCAAGAGTCCTAGGGTTACTGTATCTTACAGCCAGAGACCGAGAGAGCCTTCGACCACAGTCATTTCCGCTATGGCTATGTACCGGGAGCTCAGAAAGGGCCATGAAGTATATTTGTGTTATTACAAGACCTGGAGAGAGATCCAGAGTTCAGTGAAGATGTACCGATTGTATCGAATTTCCTAACGTATTCCCTAAGGAGCTACCCGGCATGCACCTCAGAAAGCAGTAGAATTTGAAATCGATCTTGTGCCAGGTACTGGTCCCATTGCTAGGGCACCGTACCACATGGCACCTGCTGAAATGACAGAACTGAAAGAACAGTTACGAGACCTACTTGATAAAGGGTTTATACGCCCGAGCGTATCACCCTGGGGAGCACGGTCCTCTTTGTGAAGAAGAAGGATGGTAGTCTCCAACTTTGTATTGACTACCGCAAACTGAATGCGGTCACAATCAAGAATAAATATCCATTGCCACGCATTGACGACCTATTCGACCAGCTGAAAGGAGCCTCAGTCTTCTCCAAGATCAACCTCCGCTCTGGGTATCATCAGATTGCTATCAAAGAGAAAGATATTGCGAAAACGGCATTCCGTACCAGATATGGCCACTACGAATTCACCGTCATGCCATTCAGTTTGTCAAATGCACCAGCAAAATTCATGGATCTCATGAATCGACTTTTCAGTGAGCAGTTAGACACTTCAGTTGTTGTCTTCATCGACGACATCCTTGTATACTCAAAATCAGCAGAGGAGCATGAAATTCATTTGAGGAAAGTACTTGAGACACTGCGCAAGAACCAGCTTTATGCGAAGTTCTCTAAGTGAGTTCTGGCTAGATCAGGTATCATTCCTTGGTCACGTCATCTCGAGCACGGGTATCTCAGTTGACCCTTCAAAGATAGAAGTTGTACGATCATGGCCTAGACCTAAGACTGTTACCGACATTCGGAGCTTTCTTGGTCTAGCCGGTTACTACCGGAGATTTGTAAAGGACTTCTCGAAAGTCGCTAAGCCCATGACTACATTGATGAAGAAAGATGCACCGTTTGTATGGACAGACGAGTGCGAAGTATCATTTCAGAGCCTTAAGGACTCATTGACCTCAGCGCCCATCCTTACTCTTCCAGAGGGCATAGAGGGATTTGAGGTATATTGTGATGCATCAGGCAAGGGAATGGGATGCGTGCTCATGCAGCATGGCAAGGTTGTAGCTTGTGCCTCCCGCCAGCTGAAAAAGCATGAGAAGAATTACCCGACACATGACTTAGAGTTAGGAGCCATCGTCTTCGCCTTGAAGATATGGCGACACTATCTCTATGGGGTAAGCATCACCATCTACTCCGACCACAAGAGCTTACAATATGTATTCACACAGAAAGAACTGAATTTGAGACAGAGAAGGTGGATGGAGTTCCTTTCAGACTACGACATCGATTTACAGTATAAGGAAGGGAAGGCAAACATTGTAGCCGACGCCTTGAGCCGTCGAGCACACTCGCTCTATTCGCTACTCGCTTCTTCTAGCTTGGTTGACGAGGTGTGAGACGCTCAGTTAAGCGACTCTTATCTAACCGAAATCAGACTAAAGATCGAGAATGGTACATTTGAGAAGAAGGAGTATGACTTTAAGCTGCATGAAGATGGTTTGATTCGGTTGAATGGCAGGCTATGCGTCCCCCGAAGCAATGTTGAGCTAAGGGATCGCATCCTGCGAGAGTCACACAGTTCCACATTGTCAGTCCATCCGGGAGCCTCCAAGATGTACAAAGACATGAAGAGGTACTTCTGGTGGTCTGGAATGAAATCAGATGTGACAGAATTTGTATTGAGATGCTTGACATGCCAAAAAGTGAAATTTGAACATCGTAGACCGGGCGGAATGGTACGATCGATGCCAGTTTTGGAGTGGAAATTTCATGATATCTCCATGGATTTTGTTGTAGGACTCCCACCAGCTAGGGGAGGACTCAACATGATCTGGGTTGTAGTCGATCACCTTACCAAGGTTGCCAGATTCATACCGATGAAGGACACCTGGAAGGTAGTGAAGCTAGCTGAGCTATTTGACAAGGAGATTATCAGACATCACGGAATCCCAAAAACCATAGTATCTGACCGTGACACCAGATTTCTTTCGAGATACTGGAGAGCTACACGGGAAGCGTTGGGTACAGAATTGAAGTTGAGTACCGCCTTCCATCCTCAGACCGACGGTCAGACAGAAAGGACCATCCAGACACTGGAGGACGTGCTTCGGGCATGTGCCCTAAATTTTCAGGGGAGTTGGTTAGACAAGCTTCATCTTATCGAAGTTTCTTACAATAATAGCTATCATGCTTTGATTAAGATGTCGCCTTTCCAAGCTCTATACGGTAGATCTTGCCGTACACCTTTGTGTTAGGATGAGTCGAGTGAAGCGGTATCATAGGAAGAGAGTATCTTGAGCAGTGAAGCTGAAGTTCAGCAGATTCGAGCCAATATGAAGGCAGCCCAAGATAGACAGAAATCCTATGCGGATGTGCGACGACGCGACCTTGAGTTCGCCGTGGGCGACCAAGTGTTCTTGTGCGTTTCACCTATGAAGGGTGTCTTCCGATTTGGTCAGAAGGGCAAGCTGAGCCCAAAGTTTGTAGGGCCATATGCTATCACCGAAAGAGTTGGAGCTGTAGCCTACAGGTTAGCATTACCTGAGGACTTGGGACATGTCCATGATGTATTTCATGTGTCACAACTCAAGAAGTATATTACTGACCCTTCTCATGTCTTAGAACCTGAGAGACTATCCATTGAGCCGACCATGAGATACGTTGAGACCCCTGTGAGAATCCTAGATAGGAAGACCAGCGACACTCGCCATAAGTCTATACGAATGGTGAAGGTCCTATGGTCAAACCATGATGCCGAAGAAGCGACATGGGAGTTGGAAGATGCCATGAAGGCTAAGTACCCATAGTTATTTATAGACTAGATAGTCTAGTATTTAGTAATACGGGTACGGGGCGTACCCCTCTTAAGGGGGGTAGAGCCTTTTTGCTTTTGCATTGCTTCGGGTTAGCATTGCTTAATGTGTAGGTACTGTAGTAGGTTTTGATAGCACATGTAGTGCGGAGTGTATGTGGTGTGTAAGTGTAATGTGTGGTGTATGGATGTGTATGTACGATGTGTGATGTTCGTGTAATGTGTATTGTGAAATGTAAAGTTGTATTGTGGAATGGTATGAATTGAAAATGATGGAGTACGTATGTGAATTGTGTATGATGCTTGAAGTGTGTATGCTTGCAATGTGGAAGGAAGTAAACATCTCATAGGTGTAGTAAGACACATTAGGGCAATTGGTTTGCCTAATGAGTAGAACCTTTAAACTATTAACCTTGAGCAACTTTGAGGGCAAAGTTGCTTAAGGGGGGTAGATTGAAATACCCCGTAATTAAAAATATTGATTAATTAGGCTAATAAGTAATTTAGAAGCTTAATTATGCATAAATAATCATGGGGGAACAAATCCCGAAGAAAACAGATCCTTAAAACGCTAACGAACCTTAAAGCGCGTTTTTCGAGGAAATCGGGAAAAAGTGACTTTAAGCGGATCAAATAGACTCATAACAATTTTGGTCTACTAAATAGTCATTAATAAATATTAATGAAGCTTTAGAACAAACAAAATCAATAAAACGAGAAATTAGTAAAAACTGTCAAAACGGGAAGTTATGGGGTAGAAACATGAATAGACCAAACTTTTGTGTCCACTTTTAAAATAAAAAGTAAAGTTTGTGTGTGTGTGCTGTGTGGTCCGATTTGGACCCCTCTCTCACACCCTCTCATAACTCCCCTCTTATTTACAAAACAACAAAGCATTTAAAAAGCAAAAGTAAACACTACTTTACTTACCTCACTCACATACTCTCTCTCCACCCCCACATTCTCTTCATTCTCGTACAGCTCTCCTCCTCCCTTCTCTGATTTCTTCTCCTTCTTCCTGGCGACAGCAATGGAGGAATGAACAAACCCACACAAAACACTACTTCTTTCTTGGCCAATTTTTACCCCTTTTGTATTGCCTTGTTCTTTCTTCATTTGAGCTATTCTCCAAGCTTCCAATGGTGTATTAGAGCCTCTCCTTTGATTCATGGCAAGAAACCAATTCTAGGGTTTCAAGGTAATGACCAATCTTAGTGTCTTAAGCATTTTAATTAATGAGTTTAGTATTTTTACTTAAAATCATTTCCTTTACTTGAATGTTGGGCTGGAGCATTGGCAAATACATTGCCCACTTGACCGAAAATGGATGGGAGAAGAGAAGAGGAGAATTTAAAATGGGATTTGAATATTCAAGGTAAAAAAATCTACCATAACTACTATCTTGATGTTTTAGAATTTTTGGGAATGGGGAAAACCAAAAGAATGAATCAAAATTTGATGGAAATGTGCTTTGATTGGTTAGACGAGAAATTTGGGATTTGTTGTTTGAATTGAGGGCTTTGGAGCCTAGTGATTTGAGTTTGTGGTTTATTGAGATTTTGGAGCTTTGTTGTTGTTTTGATAAGTCAGATGGAACTATGTGTGCTGGTAGGACCCTTTATGGGTGTGGCTAGCTTAGAATTAATTTTGGTGAGAATGGATGAGTTTGGATATGTTAGGTTTTTGGGGAAACCATGGTGAAATTTTGGTAGAAAATAAGCATTTTTAGATGACTTAATGAATGAGAGAACCTAGGTGCTCATTAAGTTGAGTGGAGATGATTAATGACCTTGAAATGGGAATTGGTGGACTAGGGAGAGAAATGTGAAAATCTATAGCAAGTTAGTATATTAGTGCTTTGGAATAACTAGAAATGAGTTAGTGTGCAAGACTTAGAAAATGAGAGTTTACCTTGGGCATTGAAATACCCCGTAATTAAAAATAGTGATTAATTAGGCTAATAAGTAATTTAGAAGCTTAATTATGCATAAATAATCATGGGGGAACAAATCCCGAAGAAAACGGATCCTTAAAACGGATTAAAAACGCTAACAACCTTAGAGCGCGTTTTTCGAGGAAACCGTGAAAACGTGACTTTAAGCGGGTCAAACAGACTCGTAACAATTTTGGTCAACTAAATAGTCATTAATAAATATTAGTGAAGGTTTAGAACCAACAAAATCAGTAAAACGAGAAATTAGTAAAAACTGTCAAAACGGGAAGTTATGGGGTAGAAACATAAATAGACCAAACTTTTGTGTCCACTTTTAAAATAAAAAGTAAACTTTGTGTGTGTGTGCTATGTGGTCCGATTTGGACCCCTCTCTCACACCCTCTCATAACTCCCCTCTTATTTACAAAACATCAAAACATTTTAAAAGCAAAAGTAAACACTACTTTACTTCCCTCACTCACATACTCTCTCTCCACCCCCACATTCTCTTCATTCTCGTACAACACTCCTCCTCCCTTCTCTGATTTCTTCTCCTTCTTCCTGGCTACAGCAGTGGAGGAATGAACAAACCCACACAAAACACTACTTCTCTCCCGTTGTTACTCGTTTAAATCTCTTCCAAAAATTATAAAAATTACACCATTGTCTTTCTCTCATCAAGGAGAGTATTCCCCTCTTTTCAAAATTCGAAAAGGAGCATTTTCATCTCCATGGGTGTGGAGCATTTGGAGCTTCAAGACTACCACTAGAACCACCTTCTTCTCCTTGTTATTTTGAGGTAAAAACCTTCTTAAAACCTCGTTGTTTTTCTAGCCTTATGGGCAAAACGAAAATCAAGCTAAAACCTTGTTTGGTTTCCTTGCACTCTAGCCGATTATGGTTTCCTTGGAGAGGGGGAATTATTGTTCTTGAGCTGTCCAAACACTACCTACACCCTTGCAAGGTAATGAAATTTCTAAACCCTAAAACTTGCATTAGAACTTAAATAATGGTTAGGGTTAGTTGGTATTGAATGGTGTATATGTGAATGGGTTGTAGTGTTAGAGGATTGAAATTACAAAACCGGTGGGAAGAGGAAGGAAAGAAAGAAAGAGGACGCAAGAAGGAGAAAAGGAAACCTAGAAGAGAAACAAGGTAATGATACTCACTTGTGTAGTCTTGTATGTGCTTGTGTAACAGATTTTCAAAGAGTAAAATTTGTATTGTAAAATGGTAATGAACAATAGTGTAGTGTAGAGGAAGAATTGAGTTGTGTTGAAGCTTTAAAAGAATGTAAAAACTGTCAAAACATAGTTGGGAATTTGATGTAGTGTGCAGGAATTTTTAGTAGTGTTTAGTGTTTGGAAATTATGTATGAGAGCTTTGCATATTGATGTCTATTGAAAACAGGTGAATTGAGTAACAAAGAGTGAATAAATGATGTGGTGAGAATGTAATATTTTTGGGGAGGTTATGTCAAAATTTACCTAGAACTAGAACACTTAAGCAACTAGAAACTAGGTAAAAATATACCTTTGTAACAGATTTTGGTTTTAGCTGTTTAGTGAGTAGGTTAGGAGAGATAACTAGTGTATTGTAAGCTCTAGAAATGACATTACAAGAGGGAGCTAAAGATGAGGAAAGTGAGAGTTTAAATCTGTAGCATAATGCAACTAAAAGAAGATGTGGTATGTGCTGAAATGAGAAACTTAAGAAAATAGGTGAGTGAATTAGCATAAAAGGTGTAATGGATTAGCAATGGATTTAAACATGTTTAGGTGACTAATTTGGTGCTAAAATATGTGGGATTAAGTGTAGGAACAATGGGGAATTAATTAGGCAAGTTTGGTTTGTAACAGATAAAGAAAACTGTAAAATCTGAAAAACTGATAGCAGGGTCCGGGACTTATGTCTTGGACTAAGTCCCGGACCAGTTGAATAAAATAGCCGAGAGTTGCCGTAAGGAGGTGGTCTGGGACTTAAGTCCCATACAAGGACCCGGACAACCCCTGTAAAACACTCCGAGAGTTCTGCAATGTTAAGGTCCGGGACTTACCTCTTGTAAGAGGACCCGAACCATAGTAAGAAAACATGCCGAGAGTTTCAAAGCCTTGGGTCCGGGACTTACCTTAGGTATAAGGTCCCGGACCATAACTGAAATCAGGCCGAGAGTTGAGACCATGTGTTGGTCCGGGACTTAAGACCCGGACAAGGTCTCGGACCAACCAAAAACTGTAAAATTAAGTGTATTAAATGGGTATTAAGGTAAGGAAGTGAACGGTAATGATAGTATAAAATAATTAGGACTTAATTAAGGATGATTAAAGGTTATTAAGAGTATAAACAAGTTTTAAAACTAAGGAAGAATAAGTAAACCATATGTAAGTATAAGAATGGTAAAGATGTAGTAAGTATGAGTTAGGAAACGTAAGACTAGTCTTGTTAAGTTAATGATAGTTAGATTAATCACTCGATTGTGTGTATATCATAGGATTTGATTTGTGAACACCGGAGGAACGTCGGATACAAGTACATTGGTGAACGGTATGAATTCCTCATGCCCCGTATGCTATCTTGGTTACTCTGATTTGTGTGTTGTGTGCTAATTGATCACCAACTAAGATAAATGCACGAATTGGAGTTATTATGCTTACTTCTGAATATGTAGTGCTGTGTGTGGTGAATATCTTCTTTAAATCTTAGTTTGTATAATTCATGAAATGTATGGATGATAATGAATGTGTGTATGTATGATATATTGTATTGTGACCGAATGTGTTTGAGATTGGACTTCTAACTGATTCCTAAGAAGCTAACCAGTCTAACTTAAATTGGTAATTAAATTGGAATGAGTAGAAGTCCGATATAGTTTCGGTCACGCGTGAGGATGTGGAGACACAAGAGGTTGGATCCAAGTCCTGACTCTTAAACTCGTCCGTGGCCCAAATCCCTTAAGTGGGTAGCATCCCGGATTGGTGAGTCAAGTAAATCCCGGTGGTGGGACGGTGTAGTCCCCAGGCCGGAGGTCATACCGACTTAACATGAGTATGAGTAAGTAAGTAAGAATGAATAAGTAAGTAAATGAAAGTAAGTAAGTAAAGTAAGAGTAAGTAAGATGTAATGAGTAAAAGAGTAATAAGCATACCGATTAACCCGGATGCGTAATTTGGCTAACACCATGAAGGTAAGTGAAATGTATGTTATTGCAATGTTGCCTTGATCTGTGTAATGTATTGTATATGCATGTATGTTGTATGCAAAGCATGTTTGTATGAAATAAATGAACTGCATGCCTATTCGACCTTAATTAGTCGGCGTGCCCTAGCTAGCACGCGGTATATGCGGAATTTATGCGCAGCTTTTGCTGTGCCCCTTGGGGCAATGTTTTTACTACACGCAGGTACACGAGAAGGGTGAAGATGATGAAGACTTAGATAGATTTCTTTTTGTCTATAAACAATGAATTGTGAATGGTGTACTAAGTAGTACACAGCTGTAGGTTTTGTTAGCCGGTGTACCTTGGGGTACACCCTTTTGGATAGTGGAAGTATTGGATTTGGGTATAGATGGGTAGCTTGTAGAAAACTCATTCTTTTGGTAAACTTGGATATGATGTAATTGATATACTTTGGCGCTCGGTAATCCACTAATGTAAGTATTCGGTAATTGGCATTTGGTAAGTAACGTAGTAACTTGGTACACTATGATCATCAGACCGTCACTATAAGTAGTATAAGCCTAGCTAGCCGTATGGGCGGTTAGCGGCGTTGTATCACCCGCCGTAGTAAATAGTATTTCCGCTGCGAGTAGCTTTGATTATTGGGATGATTGGACGGTAAGCATAGGATTAGCGGTAGGGGTGTTACAGGCATAGTTGATGCAATTTTTTAGGAAGGATTTGAATGGTCAAAATGAGAGTGAACTAAGTGCAAACTACCAAGATGAGCTTAGAAATGCACAAGTGTGCAAGATGTAAAAATGATAATGGAAATTTGTTGAATTTGAGCAAGAATTTGAGCATCAATTAAACCAATGAGTTGAGGAGGTTTAAAGCATGATTATGGAGTGTTTATGGTGTTTAAACATGTAGAAAACATGTGGAAATGATTAGGAAAATGTTGGGTGAGAATTGAGGTGAATTTGGAGTCCAAAGTGAGTAATTAAAATGGGTACTAGGCATGACCTACCGTAGGACCAACCTTGGTAGGGTCGGTCGGCTTGTAAATTGCAAATCTGGAGTGCTCTAACTTCGACCGACCTTGGGACCGACCTTCGCACGGTCGGTCGGGCTAAAATTTTCAAATTCAGATGTCTTCTGACTCCGACCGACTATGCGACCGACCTTGCAAGCGAGGTTGGGAAAAAAAATTAATTATATATATATATATATATATATATATACATACATATACATGTACAAGTGAGGCATTAGTGCTAGAGTAATGAAGGTAATAAAGTTAAGCACACTTGAGTAAAACTAAGAATAATGGGATAACGGGGTTAAGTACGGAAGTAAGAGTAGTTACTTACCGTATGATCTTGATGTTAATAGAAACATTCAGAATATGATCAGTGGATCGAGTAAGACCGAGGAACGTGAGGTGACGTGGTAGAATGAATACATGGTGAAAGGTATGATTTTCTCATGCCTCGTATACTAACGGTGTTACTCTGATTTGTGTGTTTGTATGTTTGTGTGATCACCTAAACAAGATAAATGCACGAATCGGATTGTTTGCAGTAACTTGTGCTTGAATTGCATTGTTCCTTGTTGAACTGTTTATTGAAATTGAAGTTTGTATAATTCATGAAATGCGTGATTGTGGATGAAGTGCTTGATGTTGAATGTGCACTATAGTTCGACTCATAGTTGATTCGTGCTTGAGTAGTGACTCGTAGAAAGAGTCATGTTGCGAATTAATGAAAACGTGGAAACACACTAAAACTATCAAACCATGAAACGATAACGCAAACCTATGAACTCACTACAATGTGAGAGAATTGTACGGGACCAGTAAAATCCTAATAACAGTTAGAAAACCGAATTGATTTAATCCACAACACAATTAATAGTGGAAGTATATAAGGAACCTCTATTTAGAGGATTGATGATTGTTCAAGACATGAACCTTGAGAGAAGTAAAGAATGGTAAGGGATCTCCAAGGCCCTTAGAAAGATAGTCGACCTACAATGAGAGGATCCGACTAAGATGAACAATGTCCCGAACATGAGAGTATTCGATAAGTTGGGTAAAATCTTAAATCTGAGAATACTAGACATTGAGAATTCCCTTAGCTAATGGAGGATATCGAGAGAGATACTTCTAGACTAATCTGTGAGATTGTGAAATAACTCTAAGAGAAGAGTTTTGTGAATTTTGAGTAGTCTGGTAGAGAACCGGACATTTGAGAATTTGATGAGGTAATCGTATAGTTTTGTTTGTATTTGAAAGCCCGATGGTGAGTCTTGTGTATGACGCTGCCTGAAGGTCATGGGTAATGACTTAAAAGATAGTTTGAGATTTGAGAATTGGGCTGAGACTTGAGAATTTGAGTATTGAGAGTTGAGTTGAAACTTGAGAGACTTGAGAAATTGTGTTTGAGTAAAGTATTGTGTTTGAGTATTGTAGAATTTTATTGAGGTTGAGAGTTAGAGAATTTGAGAAGAGTAACCCAAGAGAGTGGGTAAGACAATGAGAAATTGAATAAGCCATAGTGAGGTAGAGATCCTCGAGGCCTAAGTCAAGGATAATATAAACTAACCCCTTGATGTGTGAGTTAGTGTTTGTATTCAATGTCGAACATTGACTATGTTAATATACATATATAATGTATTGTTGCCTTGCATGTCGATTGAATTAAAATGAATGGCATGTTCTTGGCCAAATAGTCGGCGTACCCCCGTTAGCACGAGGGGTATGCAATTTCATATGCAGCAATTCGCTGAGCCCCTAGGGGCACCGTTTTTATTTTCCAGGTACATTGGAGCCGCTACTGTTCGAGAGTAGGACGGGGTTGTTGTATTGCATGGGTATTTGATTAGGAACTTTTATATTTGTAAGGATTGGTTTGTAAGTCCGAATTATATTGGTAACTTGATTGTTGTAGAAACTCAGTATAGATTTACTTGAGGTTGTATTTGTATTGTGTTTGGATTGATTAAGAAATGGAGGGTATTTGTAATTGTTGAGTACTCGGTATAATAATCCATCAGACCGTTACTATATTTGCATTGTTGTTTGGATTGGATTTGGCCTTGTTAGTCACGTGGGTGACTAACGGCATTGTATCACCCACCGTTGGAGTAAGATTTCCACTGCTTTGTGATTGTTAATCGAGACGGATTAGGAGATAATGTTTTGATTAGCGGTAGGGGTGTTACAGCAACCCTTGGCTGGTATGATTAACGTGCAGCCCGTCGGATACCCGGATACACGCAACTACTTCTCATAATAAGCATGGGGTTCATTTTAACAGACAACATACATGAATATAGCAACATTTATTGCATAACAACAACATAGATACAACACAAACAAGAACGAATCGCTTGAGGAAATGAACCAATAAAAGTTAGCCAAATTTGGTGAGCCTAGAGAATGATTTCATTCTCATTTTAAGCTCGTTACATAACATGTTACCGTTCGGTTTGTTGAACGTTTACTTACCCCAAGATGCCTTGAATATAGTGATCCAAACACACCGTACACAAATTGTAACACCCCCGAATAAACATCCAATAGTTCGAACAACGTTCCTAGCCATATTACAAGTTAACTATGCAGCGGTATAAACTTCATCCGGGTGTCACAGACGCCAACCACCCACGTGGTTGACATGACCACTCTTCCAACACCAAGTTACAGTCTATATGACTAGAAACAGCCCTCTATCAAAACTCATATACAACATAAATACAATTCCCAAATACCGAGTGTCTACAACATAATTACCAATTCATAAATCGAAAAGTACATCCAGGGTTTAGTAATAAACCATACATTAAACACACTGCTCAAAGCTCAAAGTTATGCCCAGATGGACTATCCCCATGATAGCCATCCCGCCTATGCTCCGTTATCATCCGGCTCAATACCTGTAAAAATTGGGTTGTAAAGGACTCAGCAAACTACACTGAGTATGAATATCTGTAGCCCATATGTTGCCGGGCTACACGACTACTTGGTCGAATATTATTAAGTCCATTTACATGCTATAATTACGAAGTAAAGCACACCACAATACATCATGATATCATACAGACTTAAAGGTAGCAAAGCATTAGCAACAAATAACTAAGCATAACATGCTGGCAGCATAACAACATCAAACACGCAACCAAGCACAACAAGCTGCTAGTATATCGACATCAATCATATAAATAATAAGACATGTGCATAGGTTTATTATACCGCTGATCCTCACTATGGGATCATTCAAGCGTTATGGGTTTTCATTTCTTTTCTTCCCAGGATGAATGTATTTTCTTTCTCTTTCCTTGCACCAGGTATGGGGATATAGTTTAGATCCCGTGACCTTATCATGTAGGTGCCAATTGTTCCTTTTCTATTTAAGGCTGTGTGTGAATTCTCTTATCACCACAAGATGGAGAACGTCTTCTCCATAGCTAATCCTCCATTCCTTACGTCATGCGTCGAGAAAGATGGGTCACCTCTTGACCCCAGGATGTGCTCCACCAATAGTCGGTCAAAGGATCTGATGCAGATACCCACTCCCGAGCGTCCCTACCGCGCGGCCTGAGAAGTCATCTTCCCGGATTATCCTCATGTTCCACCAGCTGATATTTACTTTTCATTATCATTAATAGCTTGACACCATAGTGGGTGTCATTGGAAGTCCTCTATAGTTAGAGAGGAGTTTTCTCTTTGTATAGTTCTTTGTTTTGTTTACGTAGTTCGTCATGTTCCATCTCAAAGTTCCACAAACGAGAAAAGGACTAAACTACTGTGTGCGCGCAAGTAATATACAACAATGATATAATAAGCATATAAGCAAGTCACAACAAGCAATCCAATTTCATGCTTTAGTCTGGAAATACCCCAAACCTTTATATGTTGTTAAACATTTAAACTATGGTATTTAAATGCTAAAAAGTGCCTTAGAAACGTCAGTGTACAATTTAAACCATAGTAAAACACAATAAAGCACTAAGACACAGCTTGAGCAAAAACACGCTCTATGCTTGGAGTGAACTTGGTTGAGACCCAAAGAGCCTACCAAGACTTAGTAATATTAAATTATGATTTAATAAGGATAATTAAGTCCTTAGGAGACCTTGGTAGATGATTAAACCAAATAAAACACAAATAAATACCTTAAAGTCAATATGGGCAAAAATGTGCTCTAAGCTTGGGATAAATTTGTATAAGACCTAAAGGTCATACCTATACCTTATAAATATGTTAATTAACATATTAAATCATTTACTAAAGAAAACCAAGCTTGAAAACAAGTTAAAACATAAAATGTGCTTTAAGGAGCCTTAAAGCACATTTTTGAAAAATTGTCGTGTAAATGAGTTTTGAATGGCTAAATGTCCATAATTACTCTTTAATTAACATGTGTACTACTAAGTATCACATTTGGTGGTCTAAATCAATGGGAAATAAAAAATTTCACAAGAATGTGCCTTGTTTTTGTGAATAGTATCAAAAAATGCTACTTTATGACATAAGTCAATATAAGTATGTTAATTGGTCAACAAAGACCATGACTTGGCCTAAAACATTAAGGGGCCGGTTTTTCATGTGTGACTCACCACACTTGACCAATCAAATAAACAAGGAAAAGTTATAAAGCAAAAGTTACTATTTACTTTTAGCATAAATATCTCCAAAAGCAACCTTCCTTCTCATTTTCTTCTTTCCTTCTTCATTTCACACGGTCTCCAATCCTCTTCTCCCTTCTCCTTCGTAATGCTACATCTCATGCACCATCTTCAAGCTTTGAACCCTTGTATCTCCTAGCTCCCTTTGCCAAATCAAAAACAAAGACCACCATTCTATTAGTTGGAGCAAGCTCTACACTTCTATCTTTTCAAATCTTCAAGAACTCCATTTCGGTGCCATGAAGATTCACCATTGTTTGAGCTTGAGCTCACCTCTTCTTGCCCTGTCATTCTCCTTTGCTTCAAGGTAAGGAAAATCAAAGAAAAACAACATTTCCTCTTGTTTTTGTGTGTGACCGAAAATCACCACTTATGGTGCCTTCATCTTGCCTTGTTCTAGCTTCATTTCAACTATTCAAGGGCACGGTGGAGTCCTCTCTTGATGCTTAATCAAGCTCTCTTTTGTTTCCAAGGTAAAAACTATCCTAATGTGTAAAGATAATGTATATATAACCTAGGGTTTACAATGAGTTTAAGCATGAAGCTTGAATACTCATTACCTTGCTTGTACATTGATTAGAAGTTTGACAAGCAATCAAAGCCTTGCCGGCTTTCTATCAAAGAAGGAACAAGGGGTGACAATGAAAAACTTGTGAAGGAAAAGAGGTAAACAAACTATCTAAATGTAATTTAAATGCCTAGGAAAAATGAACTTGATTTGCTTAATAAAATACCTAAGGAGCCAATGGTAAATGATCTAGTAAAATGCTCTCAAGGAGTTTATTAAGGGCATATGTTATAACCCGTATAATTGCAACCTTATATTATGTCCGGTTTATGTAATGAGCTAAGATGGATTACATTTCTTTACTGTCAGTTGGGACATCAGTGGCATTGTTTTAATTGCCAAGGACAAGGAAGTCTTTCGATTAATTAATTAAGGTAATTAATTATTTATTTATAACGAAAGGGAATTCCGTATTTCTTTTCTTTTCCTGATCATTGTTATTCACGTCAGTTCGTGAGGAGCGTCTCAATCGTGGTGCTGAGCGACAGTTTTTCCCCTCTTCCTTTCTCTCTCTGATTCTCCCTCTGCTGGAACTGTGAACATTACTGCTGCAACCAGATTGGAGGTTTCCGTTGCGGTGTGGTCCTTCCTCCTTTACCAGGTGCGATTGTAGAATTTGGGTCTTCGTTGTCTACTTTGTTTTTCTTCTGTTCTGTGATTGAGGGTTCTGATTGTGTTCAAATCAGTTGTCATCGGCCGCATTCGGATTGGGATTCTGCTGCAATATTTCGTTTGGTCTTGATTTCAGGTTTGTGATGCAGAGTGTTGCAGTTTTAAATTTCCAAGTTCTAGGGTTCTTCCTCGTTCTGATTTTGGATTATTGTTGTGGGACTTTAGTGATCTTTTTTCGTGCCTGGCTGCTGGGTTGTTCGGACTGCGCTTGTTGATTCAGACCGTTGATTTTCTTCTGCTAATTGAGGTAGGTGGTTACTCGATTCGGTTTGGAAGTTCGGCCATGGGGATTGCAACGGTTCTGTTTAGTGTGTGGCTTCTGTTTGTGTTGTCTGTTTGGTTGCGTTTTGGTATGGTTAAAACCCCATGGTTCTCTGTTTTTCCCTGTGATTTGGTGTGTGTATCAATTTGGCAATTCGTGATGATGTTTTTGCACAAGTTTCTGCTCTATTCGTCATCTGGAAAATGCAGTTTTCGCACTATCCGAACTTCTGTCCGAGCTTTGAAGTTCGGACAGTGCGTCTTGCTCTGTTGATTTTCAAAGTTAGGGGCATGTCCGAACATAAGTCCGAACTTTGATGTTCGGACACGCCCTTGGGTTCTTCTCTGATTTTAGTTCGACCTATGTCCGAACTTCGACGTCCGGACACAAGGTCGGACCTTCCGCGTAACTCTTTTCCGTACCCCGTCCGAACATCAGTCCGAACATTGATGTTTGGACATTCTGAATTCCTCTATCTGATTTCAATTCGACTTGTGTCCGAACATTGATGTCCGGACACAAGTTCGGACATTTGACAATCTTTGGTTTCCGAGTCTCGACTTGCGTCCGAACTTCGACGTCCGGACACAAGCTCGGACACCCCTCTGTTTTCAGCGTAACTTCTTCGTTTGTACTCCGATTTGAGTGCCGTCTGCGGCATTGGGTTCCTTATGATCCGTACTACTGATTTATGAGTTTTTTGGCATATTTAAATGCAACTTTGCTTCTGTTTAAGCAATCCTTCTGTTTTGGGACATTACACTTTGTTTCTGAGCCGTGAATGGCTGGGTCGAGCTATTCCGTGGTATACCATGTAGACGTCGTTCTGAGTGTGGGTCATTCCCTTTCTGTTCTGCGGGGTTGATGAACCCTTTGGCTCTTTCGAGTCATTTCTGCGTTGCTGAGAGGCCTGTATGGTCTATGGGTCTTCGACCCTTCTGAGTGTGTGCATTGTGTCTTGTCCCCTATCTGTTTAAGAGTTCTGATTGTTTCTGAATTGGGAACCCTTGTGTTCCTCTCTACTTCTGTTCTGAAAGCTTCTGAGTATTGAGAATTTTGGATATAACGTTTATCTTCTCCTTCTTCTGATTTCAATTGTTTTGAGCGACCTTACTGATGACGGTCGCTGCTTACTGGGCATAGTTGTGTGCTCATTCCCCTACTTCTAACATTTTTGCAGATTGATCAGCGAGGATCATCTTAAGATTCTGGAGCTATAGAGTTTAGCTTTTCGATTGTTCAGACTATTATTTATGATGTTGTAGCCTTCGGGCCTTACACTATTTTGACTTCTGTTTCTGACTTGGATATGTATTTGGGATTTTGTATTTGCTTCCGCTGTATTTGAATACTTTGGTTTACAATGTTTGTGTAACTCTGTTTTGGGCCTTTATTGCATTTGAGTGTTTTAGAGCCTTGCGTTATTGGTAGTAATACGCGGCGTGTAATACCCTTAACTCTTAGGCCGGTTTAGGGGTGTTACATTTAGTGGTATCAGAGCCAGGTTTAGCTTTCTTTAGGGTCTGTGGTTGTGTTTGCTTGTGTGAGGTTCAGTTGTGGCAATTGTTGAAGTGTGAGTCAGTTCTGACAAGTTTTGGATTTGTGTATCTCAGAATGCCTCCTCGTAGAGCACCAGTGACCCCTCAGGGAGATGCTGTGGATGCAGTACAGCAGTTTGTGGCACAGTTGATGCAGACGATGGCTGCAGCTGCTGGGGGAGCTGGTGGAGGAGGTGGTGGAGCAGGCCCAACAGGGGCAAATGCTGTGGGAGGCCGAGTCAGGGCGCTCCAGGAGTTCATGAAGTTAAAGCCGCCTTCCTTTGACGGCTATGGTGACCCTCAGGAGACGAGCCATTGGATTACTGAGGTCGAGGACCTGCTGAGAGTGTTGGGGTCGGAGGATAACCAGAAGGTGGACTTCACCACGTTCCTCTTTAAGGGGGAGGCAAAGGAGTGGTGGCGTACGGTGATGGGTAGGCATCCCCAGCCTTGGACCTGGGATCAGTTCTGCTTAGAGTTCAACAAGCAGTTCTATCCGGACGTTTACAAGGACCAGAAGATCAACGAGTACAACCGGCTACGCCAGGGGAGAGACATGTCTGTAGAGGAGTACGTAAGGAAGTTCGTGACGCTCTCGAAGTATGCTCCGGAGCCAGATGAGCATAGGAAGGCCCGTAAGTTCGAGAGTGGGCTCAGACCGGATATCAGGTCCGCTGTGACACCTCTTCGTCACCGGACCTTCAAGATGTGGCAGATGTTGCTTTGCTGGTAGAGGCCGACATCAGGGGCAGACAGGCTGGCAAGGACCACAAGGGAAAGAGCGTGCTGAAGAGCCTCAGAAGAAGGAGGCTGCTCCTCAGAAGAAGCAGTCCTATGGAGATCGTCGGGGAGCTTCTTCATCTTCGTCAGCTGGGGCGAAGTGCGGGTCTTGTGGCCACTCCCATCCTGGTAGGGAGTGCTACAAGAAGACTGGTGCCTGCTTTAAGTGCGGGTCGATGGAGCACCGGATCGCTCAGTGCCCTCAGGCATCCGGTAGAGGCTCAGGAGATAGAGGCACCGGTTCAGATTCAGGGGCGAGGTCCGACCAGAAGAAGCCTCAGACTCAGGCCCGGGTTTATGCTATGGCGGGAGAGCGTGATCGTGCTGGTGATCGCGTCGTCTCAGGTATTCTCCAGATCCATTCTCGAGATGTATTTTGTCTGTTTGACTCTGGAGCTACGCACTCCTTTATCTGCTGTGATTTGTTGGGTGACCTTGGACTGACTGCTGTGCCTAGTGAGGTAGACTTGTGTGTGAGTAGTCCATTAGGTGGGGTTGCCCCTTGTGTGCTGAATTCTGTGTGTAAGGCTTGTCCCTTAGCAGTTCGGGACAAGACCTTTTGTGCTGACCTCATCCCGATGCGGATGACCTGTTTTGATGTGATTTTGGGCATGGACTGGCTAGCAGAGCACCATGCCCATATAGACTGTGCAGCGAGGAGAGTAGTGTTTGGTTTGCCAGACGGGAGCCGTTTTGTTTTCGCTGGGAATGCAGTCCCGTGTGCGCCTGTGGTTGTGTCTGCGATGCAGGCAGCCAGCTTCTTGAGGAAGGGCTGCCAGGGATTCTTGTGCTATCTGCCAGAGGTACGTGAGGGATCCAGCTTGGAGAGCATCCCGATCGTCAGAGAGTTCCCTGAGGTTTTCCAGGATGACGTGCCCGGACTACCACCAGTGAGAGAGGTGGAGTTCACCATCGATTTAGCGCCAGAGACTCAGCCCATCTCTAGGGCCCCTTACCGTATGAGTCCGGCGGAGTTGAAGGAGCTGAAGGTCCAGCTTCAGGAGTTGCTAGACAAGGGCTTCATTCGCCCTAGCGTTTCGCCTTGGGGAGCGCCAGTGCTGTTTGTGAAGAAGAAGATGGGACCTTCAGATTGTGCATCGACTACAGGGAGCTGAACAAGGTGACCATCAAGAACCGCTATCCCCTTCCGCGCATAGATGACTTGTTTGACCAGTTGGCGGGCGCCACAGTGTTCTCAAAGATAGATCTTCGTTCAGGTTACCATCAGTTGAGGATTAAGGCCGAGGATGTGCCTAAGTCCGCCTTTAGGACTCGTTATGGTCATTACGAGTTCCTAGTTATGCCGTTTGGTTTGACTAATGCTCCCTCAGTCTTCATGGATATGATGAACTGGGTTTTCAAACCCTATCTGGATCAGTTTGTAGTGGTCTTCATAGACGACATCTTGGTGTACTCCAAGAGCACCGAGGAGCATGAGGAGCTTCTGAGGATTGTTTTGCAGACGTTGAGGGAACGTGAGATTTATGCTAAGTTGAAGAAGTGTGACTTCTGGCTTGATCGTTGGTGTTCTTGGGACATGTGGTCTCGAAGGACGGTATCTCAGTGGACCCTGAGAAGATTAGAGCAGTTATGGAGTGGGCGAGGCCCACGAATGTTGCAGAGATCCGTAGTTTCCTTGGGTTAGCTGGGTATTACAGGAAGTTTGTCGAGGGGTTCTCTAAGATTGTATCCCCACTGACCCGTCTGTTGAGGAAGGAGATTAAGTACGAGTGGAGCGAGGCTTGCGAGCAGAGCTTCCAGGAGATTAAGAAGAGGCTGACGACCGCACCGATTCTGACTTTGCCATCTGGGACCGAAGGATTCGAGGTCTTCTGTGATGCGTCCCATAAGGGACTAGGTTGTGTTTTGATGCAGCAGGGTAAGGTAGTGGCTTATGGCTCTCGACAGCTTAAGCCGTATGAGAAGAACTACCCTACCCACGATCTGGAGTTGGCAGCTGTGGTTTTCGCGCTGAAGATTTGGAGGCATTATCTGTATGGGGCGTCGTGTAAGGTTTACACGGACCACAAGAGTCTCAAGTATTTGTTCACTCAGAAGGAGCTGAACTTGAGACAGCGGAGGTGGTTGGAGCTACTTCACGACTACGATTTAGAGATCCTCTACCACCCGGGTAGAGCGAATGTTGTTGCAGATGCTTTGAGCCGGAGAGGTGCTCCGGGTGTAGCTTGTGCCTTGACAGGAGTTCAGAGGTCCGCCTTAGAGCTTCAGCGTATGGGCGTCTGGGTAGTCAGACCAGCCAGTGCCAGTGTGATAGCAGCACTTCAGGTTCAGTCTTCGTTGGTCGACAGGATCAGAGTTGGTCAGGAGTCGGATTCAGCTTTGAGTCGGATCAGAGAGGGGCTGCCTTCAGAGCAGAACTCAGACTTCAGTGTCTCCAGTAATGGGTGTCTGCGTTTCAGAGGCCGTGTATGTGTGCCAGACGACGCAGTTCTGCGTAGGGAGATCCTTCAGGAGGCTCACGGAGCGCCATATTCAGTTCACCCAGGAGGGGTGAAGATGTATCGAGATCTCAGAGAGTCGTTCTGGTGGTCTGGGATGAAGCGAGACATCTCTGAGTTTGTTTCGAAGTGCCAGACCTGTCAGCAGATTAAGGCTGAGCACCAGAGGCCAGCGGGTTTGCTTCAGCCCCTTCCCATTCCTGAGTGGAAGTGGGAGAGTGTGGGGATGGATTTCGTCATGGGTTTGCCCAAACTTCCTCGGGTTGTGATGCTATTTGGGTGATTGTTGATCGTCTGACGAAGTCTGCTCATTTTCTGCCGGTGAAGAAGACCTTCAGTCTGGAGCGTCTAGCTCGTCTGTATCTGGATGAGATAGTGAGGTTGCATGGTGCCTACTACTATAGTTTCTGATCGTGACCCGCGCTTTGTTTCGAGATTTTGGCGCAGTTTGCATAAGGCCCTGGGTACGAGTTTGGCGTTCAGTTCCTACCATCCTCAGTCGGATGGCCAGACAGAGAGGACTAATCAGGTCCTGGAGGACATGCTTCGCGCATGTGTCCTAGATTTGGGGGTAGCTGGGAGCAGCACGTGACTCTGATCGAGTTTGCCTACAACAATAGCTTTCAGGCGAGCATTGGTATGGCTCCGTTTGAAGCGTTGTACGGTAGGAGGTGCAGGTCTCCCATCTGTTGGGATGACCTGAAGGAGAGGGTCTTGGTTGGACCTGAGTTGGTGCAGGGTGCAGTAGAGAAGATCAGGGTGATTCGGGAGCGTTTGCTTGTTGCTCAGAGTAGACAGAAGTGCTATGCAGACCAGAGGCGCAGGCCGCTTGAGTTTGATATTGGTGATCATGTCTATCTGCGAGTGTCGCCGGTCAGAGGCGTAGTCCGGTTTGGGAAGCGTGGGAAGCTTAGCCCGAGGTTTGTAGGACCTTTTGAGATTCTAGAGAGGATTGGCCCTGTGGCTTATCGTCTGGCTTTGCCCCCATCCTTGACTGTTGTCCACAGTGTTTTTCACGTCTCTATGTTGAGGAAGTATCTGCATGATCCGTCTCATGTGATCGACTACAGTCAGCTTCAGTTGAGGGAGGACTGCAGTTTCGAGGCGGTGCCTACCCGTATTCTGGCTAGAGATGTTCGTCAGCTCCGTAGTAAGACCATGCCTATGGTTAAGGTTCAATGGTCTGATCAGTCAGAAAGTGAAGCGACGTGGGAACTCGAAGATGAGCTGCGTGCCAAGTTTCCCTCCCTGTTCGAGCAGTAAGGTGAGTTAATCTCGAGGACGAGATTCTTTTAAGGGGGAGGTGATGTTATAACCCGTATAATTGCAACCTTATATTATGTCCGGTTTATGTAATGAGCTAAGATGGATTACATTTCTTTACTGTCAGTTGGGACGTCAGCGGCATTGTTTTAATTGCCAAGGACAAGGAAGTCTTTCGATTAATTAATTAAGGTAATTAATTATTTATTTATAAGGAAAGGGAATTCCTTATTTCTTTTCTTTTCCTGATCATTGTTATTCACGTCAGTTCGTGAGGAGCGTCTCGATCGTGGTGCTGAGCGACAGTTTTTCCCCTCTTCCTTTCTCTCTATGATTCTCCCTCTGCTGGAACTGTGAACATTACTGCTGCAACCAGATTGGAGGTTTCCGTTGCGGTGTGGTCCTTCCTCCTTTACCAGGTTCGATTGCAGAATTTGGGTCTTCGTTGTCTACTTTGTTTTTCTTCTGTTCTCTGATTGAGGGTTCTGATTGTGTTCGAATCAGTTGTCGTCGGCCGCATTCGGATTGGGATTCAGCTGCAGTATTTCGTCTGGTCTTGATTTCAGGTTTGTGATGCAGAGTGTTCCAGTTGTGAATTTCCAAGTTCTAGGGTTCTTCCTCGTTCTGATTTAGGATTATTGTTGTGGGAATTCAGTGATCTTTATTTGTGCCTGGCTGCTGGGTTGTTCGGACTGCGCTTGTTGATTCAGACCGTTGATTTTCTTCTGCTAATTGAGGTAGGTGGTTACTCGATTCGGTTTGGAAGTTCGGCCATGGGGATTGCAACGGTTCTGTTTAGTGTGTGGCTTCTGTTTGTGTTGTCTGTTTGGTTACGTTTTGGTATGGTTAAAACCCCATGGTTCTCTGTTTTTCCCTGTGATTTGTGATGAGTGTGAAATATGAATGGTTTTAGTGATCTTTAATGCCTAATTTTTATACGTACATCGATAATATTCCACACTTATCTTCCGTTTTCCTTTGGTTTGTTGTTTGGTAAGGCTTGATACCTTTTTCTATGATTAATTGCAGAGAAAAGCCAAGGAAACAGTAGATTAACTCACAAGGGAGATGATGCAACAAACGGGGGTGGAATTGGAGTCCGAACGGTGAATTTAGAGGATTTTGAAGGAATGTCCGAGCTTGTGTCCGAACTTCCAAGTTCGGACGCAAGTCGAGAGTTCGTATGCTGCGCCTGATGGAATGTCCGAACTTCAGTCCGAACATCGAAGTTCGGACATGGGTAAGAAAAGCCGGAGGTCTGATGTACGGAGCATGTCCGAACATCCAAGTTCGGACACAAGTCGAAATTTTGGGATTGAAGCGCTCAAGCATTGTGTCCGAACATTGAAGGTCGGACCAATGTTCGGACGGCACGATAATTCAGTATAAACTCGGCGTTTTGAAGGGAAAAGAGAGAGGGAAGCTATTTAAATGACCTAATCAGAGGGAGAGGGTATTCATTCATCATCGATCATTACAACACACTCTCACTCTCACGCTGATAAACGAGGTTCTCTCCATTCATCCACACCAATTGCATCAGTTCACCTTCATTCACATTCATCAAGCTTATCACCATCGTTCTGGAGGAGCATCGTCAGAAGGGAGTGAGGCCATCATCTTCAACCTTACACCTATCCATCGATCTGGATAGTCGTTCAACAGAAGGGTTTTTCTTCCTTTAGATGATTTCTATTTGATTGTATTTATCTGTTCTTTGCAATGTCTGGCTAGTAGGGATTTAACTCTGGGGTAGGGTTTGTTCAAGATGGATTCAATGTAGTTAAAGATTCTGCAATTTGATTATGAGACTGTAATGGATTGTTTTCAGGTTAATGATGATCAATTTTCTTCTCTATTAATTTCGCGAGTTATAGAGTTGTTCTGCGAAACCTATTAAGATCAGACAAGGTGATTAATAGGGAGTTCGAATTAACCTGGGAATTTGGGGAAGGATTAGTCGGATAGATAATCTTTCCTACAAACGCTAACAATTCTTTGTGCTTATTCCACCTATATGTGTTTTGCCAACTGCTAGATTAGAGTTGACACGTTCTGATAGGTGAGCTCTTCAATGAACTAGGATTTAGCATTGAAGAGATAGAAAGAATTGGCCTTTCCGTTTCTCATAATTAAATTGTAGGAGTTACTAGATTCAACCAGAAAAGAACAACCCGTACCCGGAGTTCCACTCATATTATCAAGCTCATCATTCATTTTTACCGATTGCTTATTTCAACTCTGATTTGCATTTATTCGATTCAGTCTCAAAAACAATTCACAACCCCCCGAATTTCCAGTTTTCTTAGGATTTAGGATAGGACTTAGGCTTATTTATTCAAGTCCCGGTTCGATACTTGGTTGCTTAACTTTCTATACTGTAGTGGCCGGGATTTTTGCAACCCGACAGACTTATTGATTTATTATTTTTTAGATTAATTCGTTTAGTTTTAGTAGATTAATTTCTCTGTTTGCAAAATGGCGCCGTTGCCGGGGACTTGACTTTGTCAAGTCCTTTGCCTTGGTTGTCAATTGTTTTCATTTTTATTTGATTTGTTTTGTGTAACTGTGCAGGTGTTTGGTGAATGCACGGTACTCGATCTCGAGGCCCACCAAGATTCAGCTTAGACCTAGAGATCAACCGTACAACTCGTAGGGTGAGAAGAGCACTCACCTTCGCCATGGCTGCTAACGAATTAACCGCCCGCCAGCTGCTCCTAGAAGAGGATCTGTGACTCTACCGTACCTCACAGCAGAATTAACAGCAGAATGGCAAAAGTTGAAACCAAGCCATCAAACAAACGCTATCAGGAATCATCCAGCAGGGACCTTCTCAGGCGCAGACCCGGCTGATGCACTCGACCATGTCCATCGGTTCTTAGTTCATCTGGATTCGTTGGGGATGTCTCAGGGGCTTGAGGAGTATGCTCGCGTGCTTATTTCAGCACAGTCTATCAGGGGAAGCCTCGAAGTGGTTCCACCGTCTACCACCGGGTATCATCACTACCTGGGAGCTGTTGACGGAGAGGTTTTATGAGAAGTATATCCCCATCTCCCGAACCAGACAGATGATCGCTGACCTGACCGCTTTCAGACAGTCCGGCGGTGAGACAATCTGTGAAGCTTGGGATAGATTCAAGGAGCTGCTCCGCCAGTGCCCGCATCACGGTCAGAACATGACCTCCTTGGCCCAGGGGTTCTTCCAAGGGCTGAGAGATGAGCACAGAGCCGAGGTCAGAGCCGCACTGGGTGGAAATTTGCTGGCTAAAAGTGGAGAGGAATTTATGTCAGCCATGGAGTCCTACTGCGAGGAGCTCCGCCAGTGGAGCAACAGTGGTGGAAGGGTCTTACAGTTGGGCAGACCTCCTCGGACTCCAGATCCTATGATGGAGCAGATTGCTGCTGAGCAGGCCCATTTAAGTACCACAGTGGGCAATATGGCGAAGATGCTCGAGCGGCTCACTATGGGACAGACATCTGTGCAAGCCGTCAAGAAGGTGTCTACTGGTCCAAACGAGATATGCTGTTCTCAGTGTGGAGACAGCCATGATTACGAAGACTGCCCGATGGTTGCTGAGATGAGGCAGACTGAGGAGGCAAATGTAATTGGTCAGTACAACAGGCAGCCTTGGATGCAGAACCAGCATCCAAACCTGAGGTACGGTAATCCAAATAACGCCCTCAACTCACAGCAGATGCAACCTCAGAGGGCAAGTCAGGGAGGACCACCCGGTTTTGTTAGGCCCCCATACAATCAGTTTAGGCCACACAGTCTCCAGCTCAGCCATCATCACTGAGCTCGAACAATGCTAATTGAAGGAGATGATGGATAAACTGATGGCCTCTCAAGAACAACAAATGATAAATCAGAATCTGGCAGCTGGCCAGCAAAGCTCGAGAACGCCATGGTGGAGATGCAGGAACGATGAGTCAGTTGACTCAGTTCCTCTACAGCAGAGACCGTCTGGCTCACTGCCTTCCCAAACAGACCCCAATCCTAAAGCTCAGTTGAAGGCAGTGACGTCTCAGAAACCGTGGTAGTTGAGGATGCTCAGATTCTGAAGAGGTGGCAGCCGTTACCTTAAGAAGTGGGAAGCAGTTAATTAGAAATCAAGTGGCTGAGGACCAAGCTGACGAGGAGACCGGTCGCCCTTCTCTAGCACTGGTGCACCGTCAGGGCCCCCAGCCCCTCCTGAGGTAGTTGTTGAGGAGACCCAGGCTCCTATTCTTCCCCTTCTCATATTTGAATGCTAAAAACTCCAAGGGTAAGGTGGTTCCTAAGGAACTTCCTTTCCCTAATAGATTAAAAGAAAAGAACTTGATGATCAATTTGGGAAATTTTTGAGTGTATTTTCGAAGCTTACATTAATATCCCTTGATTGATGCTATCAAGCAATGCCTAACTATGCTCGCTTTGTGAAGGATTTGATTTCTAACAAGCGAAGGTTCAAGGAAAGGGATTGTTCAGCTGACAGAGACGTGCTCTGCAGCCATCCAGCAGAAGCTCCCTCCGAAGTGTGGAGATCCAGGGCAGCCCATCATCCCGTGCACCATTGGAGACATGGACTGTGGGTATGGACTCTGCGACCTTGGAGCAAGCATAATTTAATGCCATATTCAATGTTTAGAAAGCTTCATGCTGGTGAGCTTATCCCAATTAATTTAATTTACAATTGGCTGATCGTTCGTCAATCAAACCTCGTGGTATGGTTGAGAACGTTGTGGTAGGTGTTGGTAACTTCTTCTTCCCTGTTGATTTTGTTATTCTTGATATGGATGAGGATGTTGAAGTGCCATTAATTTTGGGTAGACCATTCCTGCGAACTGCTAAAACTGTCATTGATGTTGACAAAGGAAAAATCACCCTTAAATTTAATAATGAGGAGCTTAGTTTTGATATCACCAAGATGATGAGAACAAATGCTTCTTCCATGCTGTGCTTTCTATTGATGTCGACTATACTGATGATTATGATGCATTTGTCGCTGAAAGTACTGATGACTCTTCCTTCCTGTTTGAGAATTCTGATCTGTTAGAACAGGTGTTATGCCACTCGATTGAGGATGACAAGGAGAGCACTGAGGTAGCTACTGTTGTCCAGCAGCTTAACCAGGGACGAACCTATTTTCGCCCTCATGCTCCTCCTGTGGAGCCACTGGACAGGCCTACTCAGAGGCTCATTCCTTCAGTAGAGAAACCCCCTCTTGAATTAAAAACTCTCCCTTCAAACTTAAATATGCTTTCTTGGCAGAGGGTAGCGCCCTGCCGTTATTATTTCTTCTTCTTTGTCTGTTTCGCAGGAAAGCAGACTTCTGGAGGTTTAAGAAGGCACAAGGGAGCATTGGGGTGGTCAGTGGCAGATAAAGGGATTAGTCCAGGGTTCTGCACTCACCGATCTACATGGAAGACAGTATCAAACCAGTGAGGCAACCCCAGAGGAGATTAAACCCCAACCTGAAGGAAGTAGTGAAAGCTGAGGTATTAAAGCTCTTGGATGCGGGCATCATCTACCCCATCTCTGACAGCCGCTGGGTTTCTCCTGTGCAAGTCGTTCCCAAGAAAGGAGGAATTGTGGCGGTGCCCAATGATAAGGGAGAACTGGTGCCTCAAAGACAGACCACTGGCTGGAGGATGTGCATAGACTACAGCGTTTGAACGAGGCCACAAGAAGGACCATTTCCCGTGCCGTTCATCGATCAGATGTTGGAGCGGCTGGCTGGGCAGGAGTACTACTGTTTCCTTGATGGATACAGCGGTTACTTCCAGATTCCCATCGCGCCAGAGGATCAGGAGAAGACCACCTTCACCTGCCCTTATGGCACGTTTGCCTATAGGAGGATGCCATTTGGTCTCTGCAACGCACCAGCCACCTTCCAGCGGTGCATGATGGCCATTTTCAACGAATTTATTGAGAAGAGTATAGAAGTCTTCATGGACGACTTCTCGGTGTATGGCCAGAACTTTGATGTGTGTCTGGATCAGCTGGATCAGATACTAAGCAGATGTGAGGAGACCCACCTGGTTTTAAATTGGGAGAAGTGCCATTTTATGGTACATGAGGGTATAGTGCTTGGGCACAGGGTCTCCAAAGATGGCATTCAGGTGGACAAGGCAAAAGTGGAAGTCATTGAGGGGTTACCTCCTCCCACTTCAGTCAGAGGAGTTAGATCTTTTCTGGGTCACGCAGGATTCTATCGAAGGTTCATCCAGGACTTTTCGAAAATTGCGAAGCCCTTGTCTGATCTCCTGCAGAAAGATGTAAAGTTTTTTTTCAGAAGAATGCTTGAAGGCTTTTCAAACCATCAAGAATAAACTCATCTCTGCCCCCATTGTGGTTCCCCCTGACTGGACCCTTCCTTTTGAGGTAATGACTGATGCTAGTGACTTCGCTGTTGGTGCTGCACTCTGTCAAAGGAAGGATAAGATTTTGAGGGTCATCACATATGCGAGTAAGACTCTGACGGAGCCTCAAAAGAACTACACCACCACTGAGAAGGAGCTACTGCTGTGGTGTTCGCTCTTGACAAGTTCAGACCTTATTTGCTGGGGAGTAAGGTAATTGCTCACACCGACCACTCGCCTTGAAGTACTTGTTCCAAAAGAATGATTCCAAGCCCAGACTATTGAGATGGATCCTGCTTCTCCAAGAGTTCGACTTGGAAGTGGTTGATAAGCAAGGGAAGCAGAATGGGGTTGCAGACATTTATCGAGGCTTGAGACTCCAGATGACGGGGTCCCCATAAATGAGTTCTTTGACGAAACGGTCTTTGTAATTGGGAAAGTCAAAGAGCCATGGTACGCTGACTTGGCTAACTATCTTGCCTCTGGGTTGGTTCCCCATGATCTAAGTTACAACCAGAGGAAGAAGTTTCTGTCTGAGACCCGTCATTACGTTTGGGAGGACCCCTATCTCTTCAGAGTATGTGCTGATGGTTTAATCAGAAGATGTCTCCCTGATGAAGAGGTAAACAGTGTAATAGAGTTCTGCCATTCCCGAGAGGCAGGTGGTCACCACGGTCCTGCTAGGACAGCTGCTAAGGTGTTAGAGTGCGGTTTTTACTGGCCCACTCTACACAAAGATGTCCACCGCTTCTGTGCTCACTGTGATAACTGCCAGAGGATGGGGAACACTTCAAGAAGGCATGAGATGCCGCAGAAGGGAATCCTTGAAGTAGAATTATTTGATGTCTGGGGTATTGACTTCACTGGCCCATTTCCTTCTTCTCACGGAAACCACTACATCCTTGTTGCTGTAGATTATGTTTCCAAATGGGTCGAAGCAATCCCCTGCCCTTCTGCTGATGCTAACGTGGTAAAATTCTTGAAGAAGAACATCTTTACCAGATTTGGAGTGCCAAGAGCTATCATCAGTGACGGAGGTTCTCATTCTGCAACAAAGCTTTTATTCTCTGATGACTAAGTACGGGGTGACTCATAAGGTTGCTTTACCTTATCACCCCAAACTAACGGGCAAGCAGAAGTGAGTAACCGAGAGCTCAAATGGATTCTTCAGAAGACAGTCAACTCCTCCAGGAAGGATTGGTCTGTCAAGCTTGATGATGCTCTATGGGCCTATAGAACCGCATTTAAACTCCCATTGGGATGTCCCCCTTTAAGCTGGTATACGGGAAGGCTTGTCATCTCCCAGTTGAGCTAGAGCACAGAGCCTATTGGGCTTTAAAGGCTCTTAACTTTGATTTACATGACGCTGGAGAGAAGAGGCGATTTCAGCTTTCTGAGTTGGAGGAATGAGGACCAGGCATACGAAGTCAAGATCTACAAAGAGCGCACCAAAGATCCACGACCGATGATTCAAAAAGAGACTTCAAAGTGGGGGATCTGTGCTGCTCTTTAACTCTAGACTACGTCCTTTCCTGGGAAGCTAAAATCACACTGGGCAGGCCCCTTCAGAGTTGTGGAGTTACATCTATGGAGCATACGAGCTGGAAATAAGGCTGGTGAAACCTTTAAGGTAAATGGTGCTCGTTAAAAGGTTATCTTGGTACTGATCATAACCTTTTTCCCTTGCAGGCAATATTCTTTTTGGAGTGAATCCAATCCTACAGCGAAGATGAATTCTCAAGAGACGAGTTCGAACGTGAAAAAGAAATTCTCTTGGCGAATGCGAAAAGAATTGAGAAGGCTGAAGGAATTCACTATAGGCTGTTGTAGAGCTGCTCATCACACCTCTTCTGATTGATCAACCAGAAATTGTCTAGCTAAAGACATTAAAGAAGAGCAGCTGACTGGGAGGCAACCCAGTGTTTTCGGTATTGTTATTCTGTGTTTTTATGTTGTTTATAGTTTTGTTTTAGGGTAATGTTGTTGTTGCAGTGGTTGGAGCTCAAAAAGAAACAAGTGGTGCATTTTTGGTGATGTCCGAACTTCAGTCCGAAGATTGAAGTTCGGACCCAGTTCGAGAGTAAGAGACCTGCGCAAAACAATATGTCCGAACTTCGGTCCGAAGATCGAAGTTCGGACTCAGTTCGAGAGTCTGAGGGCTGTGCAAAACGCTATGTCCGAACTTCGGTCCGGACATCGAAGTTCGGACTCAACACGAGAGTCTGGCGAAGCGGAAATACGAGATGTCCGAACTTCGGTCCGAGCATCGAAGTTCGGACACAACACGAAGCGCAGCCCAGGTATGTATGTCCGAACTTCTGTCCGAACATTGAAGTTCGGACAGCCCGAAAATTCTGAACTAAGAGAGGGCGCGACGAAAAAAAATTTCCCTAACCCTTTCTTCAACCTCTCGACACCGCCGCCCTCCATTCTCTTCTTCTCAAATCTCACCCAACTCACTCAAATCTCCACCAAATTCCACACTCTTACCATCAATCTCTTCGTTTTTGAATTCCCTACCCTCCTAGCACAAGAAATCAACCAAAACAGCATTATAATCTGATCGATTTCGAGCAGAAACGTTCGAACCCTAACCTGCGCGATTTCAGATTTTGGGATTTTTCTGAATCGGTTTTGGTCGATTTGGCTGTTTTAGTTACTTCCAAACGTTATTCAGCCAAGCAAGGTATTCTCTTGACCTTACCTACTCCATTTTAGGTAGTTTTGACAAGTTCGAATTTATGGAAGTTGGTGGTCGAGAATCTGCAACTCAATTTACAGTTTACTGAGCTTAATTTGCTAAATTGATACTGATTATCTGCTGTGCTGCACACTATTGTTAGAAGTGATTAGAACTGCATCTTTGTGTTGGAAATGAGCAATTGAGTTTGGTTTTGAGATTGCGGTTGGATTTGTGCGTACATAACTGACTGAGACTTGGTTGGTATTGCTTTGTTGATACTGCCAGAACACCTTATTACAGGAAATTGTTTATATCGATTAAGTCTCTTCTGGTCATTGCCTGTGATGCTAAATGTACTGAAATTAGAAGATGGATTGAACCGTGTTCTGGAGATTGATGAATTTTTAGGGGACACTCTGTCGGATTTTGGGAAATTATGTGCACACTTAGAACTATATCCTTGCTTTCCTTTATTTGACATTGCTTACCCTTGTATGAGCAGATGTTGAGCAGATTTACCGGCCGTGGTAAGCGGGCTGCGGGAGCTAGCTCCAGTTCAAGACGTCGAGGTCTGGAACAGAATTTAGAAACGACGCAGCCAAAGAGTGGTTTAGAAGAGGTCGATATAATTGCTGAGCGGGTGTGTACCGGAACTGGAGCAGCAGCTAGGACTGAGGGCATTACTGAACCCATTGGTGGGGAAATTTTGGTATGGGGGCCAGTACTCTGAACAAGCCGCGCATGTTTTATGCAAATGCCATCTTCCAGGACGGCCAGATCAAATCATAGTAGACGGCGATAGAGTGGCAATCTCCACGATGGAGATTGCTCACTATTTGGACATTCCTTATCCTGCCCCAGACCGCCTGAGCATCTAACCCCAACGACTTCAAGACAGCTGCCATCCAACACTATACCCCCCTCATGGTTCAGGGACCACGACGACGCAGAGGGGATGACCCATCCAAGCAGGTCGTCCCTGCTGATTCGCTTCAGAGCCCACAGGAGAGAGTTGCTCGCACTACTGGCTGCGAACGTTGTACCACGTCAGAGCTCGGACCTGAACCATACTGACTTCCTACTTCTTCAGACAGTGCTGAATCCGGCGTTTGCTGAGGCTGCACAGATCACTTACTTGCCATGGGTGATCTTCTTGCACATGCAGTACATCATGGAGCACAAAGACAAACACAAGCTGGGCTTCCCGGTCATGATCTGCAGCATACTCAGGAGGCAGAGGGTTACCGTTCCTACTGTGGGGCTGCATGCTGCGCGGGCTCCTATTGATGCGGGCGCCTGAAGAAGATGTGGTTTGAGTTCAGCGAGGGCGAGTGGAGGAAGAAGGCTGCCGCGCCACACAGCACCAGCGAGAGGCGGGTGAGGGTCCATCAGAGCCCGCCCCTACTGCTACACCTGATGAGCATGAGGCATATCTTGCACTGCCAGCCCCTGGGAGCGAGTATGTCACTCGCTATGATTTTGAAGAGCTGGATCGTCGCTATCAGGCGGAGATCGAGACTCTTCAGCAGCAGGCGCGCCGCTCCAGGAGGCTATGAGGCTCTGCTCAGTTTCAGCAGTGGCAGGCGTACTACCCGCCTCCACAGTGACTATGTTGTTGTTTGGTGCTACTCTGTTTAGAAGCCTATCTGGACTTCTCTTTGGATTTACTTTCGTGTGTTAGACTTTTACTTTATTCGATTGGGTTGTATTTTAATTATTTGATTTTAGTTTGTTCTCATCTTTAACTCTGAATCTGATGTCTCTAATGCGATGCTCTAGCATACTTTTCTGTGTTGTTTGCTGAATGTGTGCAAGTATACTTTATCGTGCTGACTCCATGCCGGACACTAGCTTGGAAGCAAGTGTGAGGAAACCTTCTCCCCTACCAGGACACTAAGTGTGAGGAAGAACCTCTTCCTCAAAGCATCACAAAAGAAATCAGGGGAGTTTTCAGTTTCTTTTCCTTTTTGGTTAATGTTCGGCCCGTGCTTTAACGTGTATACCTGTCCTGTTCATTTCACCCTTGTGAGTGACACATTTAGCCGATCTCCTTCTTGTGATAAATTTCTGAACAATGCGGACATTGCTCCTCATTAAGTGTGAGGAAGGGGGAGATCTTTCTGAATGTGTCAGTCATTTATTCCCGCACTAATTTTTTTTGGTTTTGGGCTATGTGGGGGTAATTCCCTTAGAGTGCTTCTTAGTGTTGAATACTTGGGTGGATCTTTAGTTGTGGAGTTGAGTCCGGTACTGACCTTTAGAGTTGGTTTGCTCAAAGCTGTGTGCTCTCATATCATATTTTCAAATGGCTGAATTCTTTAAATGTCTGTGAACAAGTGGGTTGTGGAGTTAGAACTGGTTTAACTTGGAACCTTGGGATGATGAGAATGTCTGGAATGAAGGATAAAGGCAAGGTACTCCTCTGATCTAAGTTATTTTCTGAACCAAAAACAGGCCTCTTCCATCCGGTTATTAAGTCCTAGGGGTGCTTCATCACCCATTTACCTAAGGTCGTCTGATCTGGGATAAAAGACCCAATACCGTTACAAGGATGGAGAGAAAAGTCTGGGGGATGAATTATTTGCGAAAAATTGATATGTATGCAAAGAAAAAAAGAGGAAGTTCTTTAAGTCTTATGTTTATGGCAATTCCTTAAATTAGATCATGAGTACGTGGTGTTGAAAGGTTCTGCGGAATATGGCAGAACTTCACACCCCTTGTCATCCACGGGTTTGAGAAGAGAAAGGTTGGAAGGTTCTGGTTACTCTACGTTTTGACTTCATGATTTGGCTTCTTCATATCTTTTGTTTTAAAAGCGTGCTTCATTGTTTAAGAGACATGCAGTTAAGAGCAGATCGATTCCTGGGTGATTATTGTGTCTTAACTCCTTATTTTGTGCAATCCCAAGGTTTGGCCCTGAGGCATTCTGAGACATTTTACTCCTGCTTTGCTTGAGGACAAGCAAAGGTTAAGTGTGAGGAGGTTTGATGAGTGTGAAATATGAATGGTTTTAGTGATCTTTAATGCCTAATTTATACGTACATCGATAATATTCCACACTTATCTTCCGTTTTCCTTTGGTTTGTTGTTTGGTAAGGCTTGATACCTTTTTCTATGATTAAATGCAGAGAAAAGCCAAGGAAACGGTAGATTAACTCACAAGGGAGATGATGCAACAAACGGGGGTCGAATTGGAGTCCGAACGGTGAATTTAGAGGATTTTGAAGGAATGTCCGAGCTTGTGTCCGAACTTCCAAGTTCAGACGCAAGTCGAGAGTTCGTATGCTGCGCCTGATGGAATGTCCGAACTTCAGTCCGAACATCGAAGTTCGGACATGGTTAAGAAAAGCCGGAGGTCTGATGTACGGAGCATGTCCGAACTTGTGTCCGAACATCCAAGTTCGGACAGAAGTCGAGAATTTTGGGATTGAAGCGCTCAGAGCATTGTGTCCGAACATTGAAGGTCGGACCAATGTTCGGACGACACGATAATTTCAGTATAAACTCGGCGTTTTGAAGGGAAAAGAGAGAGGGAAGTCTATTTAAATGACCTAATCAGAGGGAGAGGGTATTCATTCATCATCGATCATTACAACACACACTCTCACGCTGATAACGAGGTTCTCTCCATCATCCACACCAATTGCATCATCAGTTCACCTTCATTACATTCATCAAGCTTATCACATCGTTCTGGAGGAGCATCGTCAGAAGGGAGTGAGGCCATCATCTTCAACCTTACACCTGCATCCATCGATTCTGGATAGTCGTTCAACAGAAGGGTTTTTCTTCCTTTAGATGATTTCTATGTTGATTGTATTTATCTGTTTCTTTGCAATGTCTGGCTAGTAGGGATTTAACTCTGGGGTAGGGTTTGTTCAAGATGGATTCAATGTAGTTAAAGATTCTGCAATTTGATTATGAGGCTGTAATGGATTGTTTTCAGGTTAATGATTATCATTTTCTTCTCTATTAATTTCGCGAGTTATAGAGTTGTTCTGAAACCTATTAAGATCAGACAAGGTGATTAATAGGGAGTTCGAATTAACCTGGGAATTTGGGGAAGGATTAGTCGGATAGATAATCTTTCCTACAAACGCTAACAATTCTTTGTGCTTATTCCACCTATATGTTTTTGCCAACTGCTAGATTAGAGTTGACACGTTCTGATAGGTGAGCTCTTCAATGAACTAGGATTTAGCATTGAAGAGATAGAAAAATTGGCCTTTCCGTTTCTCATAATTAAATTGTAGGAGTTACTAGATTCAACCAGAAAAGAACAACCCAACCCGGAGTTCCACTCATATTATCAAACTCATCATTCATTTTACCGATTGCTTATTTCAACTCTGATTTGCATTTATTCGATTCAGTCTCAAAAACAATTCACAACCCCCTGAATTTCCAGTTTTCTTAGGATTTAGGATAGGACTTCGGCTTATTTATTCAAGTCCCACGGTTCGATACTTGGTTGCTTAACTTTCTATACTGTAGTGACCGGGATTTTTGCAACCCGACAGACTTATTGATTTTTATTTTTTGGATTAATTGTTTAGTTAGTAGATCAATTTCTCTGTTTGCAATTTGGTGTGTGTATCAATTTGGCAATTCGTGATGATGTTTTTGCACAAGTTTCTGCTCTGTTCGTCTTCTGGAAAATGCAGTTTTCGCACTGTCCGAACTTCTGTCCGAGCTTTGAAGTTCGGACAGTGCGTCTTGCTCTGTTGATTTTCAAAGTTCGGGGCATGTCCGAACATAAGTCTGAACTTTGATGTTCGGACACGCCCTTGGGTTCTTCTCTGATTTTAGTTCGACCTGTGTCCGAACTTCGACGTCCGGACACAAGGTCGGACCTTCCGCGTAACTCTTTTCCGTACCCCGTCCGAACATCAGTCCGAACATTGATGTTCGGACATTCTGAATTCCCTATCTGATTCAATTCGACTTGTGTCCAAACATTGATGTCCGGACACAAGTTCAGACATTTGACAATCTTTGGTTTCCGAGTCTCGACTTGCGTCCGAACTTCGACGTCCGGACACAAGCTCGGACACCCCTCTGTTTTCAGCGTAACTTCTTCGTTTGAACACCGATTTGAGTGCCGTCTGCGGCTTGGGTTCCTTATGATCCGTACACTGATTTATGAGTGTTTTGGCATATTTAAATGCAACTTTGCTTCTGTTTAAGCATCCTTCTGTTTTGGGACATTACACTTTGTTTCTGAGCCGTGAATGGCTAGGTCGAGCTATTCCGTGGTTTACCATGTAGACGTCGTTCTGAGTGTGGGTCATTCCCTTTCTGTAATGCAGGGTTGACGTACCCTTTGGCTCTTTCGAGTCATTTCTGCGTTGCCGAGAGGCCTGGTATGGTCTATGGGTCTTCGACCCTTCTAAGTGTGTGCATTGTGTCTTGTCCCCTCTCTGTTTAAGAGTTCTGATTGTTTCTGAATTGGGAACCCTTGTGTTCCTCTCTGCTTCTGTTCTGAAAGCTTCTGAGTATTGAGAATTTGGATATAACGTTTATCTTCTCCTTCTTCTGATTTCAATTATTTTGAGCGACCTTACTGATGACGGTCGCTGCTTACTGGGCATAGTTGTGTGCTCATTCCCCAACTTCTAACATTTTTGTAGATTGATCAGCGAGGATCATCTTAAGATTCTGGAGCTATAGAGTTTCGCTTTTCGATTGTTCAGACTATTATTTATGATGTTGTAGCCTTCGGGCCTTACACTATTTTGACTTCTGTTTCTGACTTGGATATGTATTTGGGATTTTGTATTGCTTCCGCTGTATTTGAATACTTTGGTTTACAATGTTTGTGTAACTCTGTTTGGGCCTTTATTGCATTTGAGTGTTTTAGAGCCTTGCGTTATTGGTAGTAATACGCGGCGTGTAATACCCTTAACTCTTAGGCCGGTTTTAGGGGTGTTACAGCATATGTATTGTTAGGTGTATTTGCAGGTCAAAGGCAATATATTAGTGGGAAATTCAGTATTTAAGGTTTATGTTATTTAAGGGCCTAAGAGCCTTGTTATTTAAGGGCCTAAGTGCCAAGCAATTTAAGTTTATGCACTATATTGTGGTGTAGTGTAAATTGGTGAAGTTTTGTGTGTGAGAATATTCTTGATGGATTTAGGTGTTCTTGAATGTTTTATGGTGAAAAAACAATGTGTTTTGGTATGACATTGTGCTAGGAGAACCCATGGCAAAATTTGGGTAATGTATAAGGAGATTTAAGTGTTTAAATGAGCTTTGGTGAACTAGGGAATGTGGGGAATGAATGAATGTTTACTAGGGAAGAAAACACGGTTTAAGGTGTTATATAGTGCTACGAGGATTTAGACACTATCTTGAAGTTCTAGAAATCCAATGGGGGTTTTGTGATGTAATAAAGTCTTGGAGAAGTTTGTTTTAGGTTTAGGTAATGTTGACGTACAAGGAATGAATGATGTTTAAGGTAAGAATATGAGGAAGGAATTTTAAGAAGGTGTGAACAAGGAAATTAGTTAGTAAGAAAAGATGCTTGGGAGATGATGTTAAGGTGTAGAGGAAACATCTTGGTATAGTGGTCATTATAGGTGAAATACCACTTAGAAAACCAAAAGAGATATGTTACAAGTGTTAAGAGATTTGTAAGAAAAATGAGTGACAAGTTGGATAATGTTTTTAAAGTGAATCAAAGTGATATTTTGGTACTAGAATATGCCTAAGTTCATGTGTGATGTTTGGGTAATCAATGGATGAAGAAAGTAGATGAAACAAGACTTGAAAATGTCAATTTGGGAATTCTGTTACAGTGGTCCGGGACCCAGGTATTGGATGATGTCCCGGACCCTACACAAAAAAGGTCCGAGAGTTTTACAAATGCTTTGGTCAGGGACTTGGGGTCAGTACAAGGTCCCGGACCACCCTATTAAAATCACCCGAGAGATTCCTTAAGTGTTGGTCCGGGACTTAAGGTGAGGACCAAGTCCCGGACCACTCTAAAAATGTTGTTTAAGGCATGAAAATGGTATGTAATGATGGGGATTGATAAGTAATGATGTTATAAGGTTGTTAAGGACATGTTAGGTGAGTTTTAATGACAATTAAGTGGGTGAAAAGTTGTCGTAAAATGTGAGAGTAAAACAAGTTTAAAATGTTAAGTTACTTAACTAGTTAACAGCGTTAACCATAGTCGTTCAACGTTACGCAAACATGTCACCCCCAATGTTAATGAAAGTAAACGTGATTTTACCAGTTGTTCAAAGATGTTACGAGGAACATGTGATGGCACGTTAGAGTGAAACCCCGGTGACAGGTATGGTTTTCTTGCAACTTGTGTCCTACCGCATTACACCGGCTAGTATGCCAATGTGTTTTTCTGTATGTTTGCCACATTATAAGATAAAGCATGAAACGAGTTTACAGTCGTTATTGTTGTTGTGTGTTTACGTGCCGATACCTGTAACCTTGAATGCGCATGAAGGGCTAGTTAACCACTATTAGGTAAACGTAAGAGAACGGTATCCGGCCAAATCAAGTCAATAGTAGACGGCGATAGAGTGGCAATCTCCACGATGGAGATTGCTCACTATTTGGACATTCCTTATCCTGCCCCAGACCGCCCTGAGCATCTAAACCCCAATGACTTCAAGACAGCTGCCATCCAACACTATACCCCCCTCATGGTTTAGGGACCACGACGGCGCAGAGGGGATGACCCATCCAAGCAGGTCGTCCCTGCTGATGCGCTTCAGAGGCCACAGGAGAGAGTTCTGCTCGCACTACTGGCTGCAAACGTTGTACCACGTCAGAGCTTGGACCTGAACCATACTGACTTCCTACTTCTTCAGACAGTGCTGAATCCGGCGTTTGCTGAGGCTGCACAGATCACTTACTTGCCATGGGTGATCTTCTTGCACATGCAGTACATCATGGAGCACAAAGACAAACACAAACTGGGCTTCCCGGTCATGATCTGCAGCATACTCAGGAGGCAGAGGGTTACCGTTCCTACTGTGGGGCTGCATGCTGCGCGGGCTCCTATTGATGCGGGCGGCTTGAAGAAGATTTGGTTTGAGTTCAGCGAGGGCGAGTGGAGGAAGAAGGCTGCTGCGCGACCACAGAAGCACCAGCGAGAGGCGGGAGAGGGTCCATCAGAGCCCGCCCCTACTGCTACACCTGATGAGCATGAGGCATATCTTGCACTGCCAGTCCCTGGGAGCGAGTATGTCACTCGCTATGATTTTGAAGAGCTGGATCGTCGCTATCAGGCGGAGATCGAGGCTCTTCAGCAGCAGGCGCGCCGCTCTCAGGAGGGCTATGAGGCTCTGCTCACGCAGTTTCAGCAGTGGCAGGCGTACTACCCCCTCCACAGTGACTATGTTGTTGTTTGGTGCTACTCTGTTTAGAAGCCTTATGGACTTCTCTTGGGATTACTTTCAGGTGTTAGACTATTTACTTTATTTCGATTGGGTTGTATTTTTAATTAATTTCGATTTTAGTTTGTTCTCATCTTTAACTCTGAATTCTGATGTCTCTAATGCGATGCTCTAGCATACTTTTCTGTGTTGTTTGCTGAATGTGTGCAAGTATACTTTATCGTGCTGACTCCATGCCGGACACTAGCTTGGAAGCAAGTGTGAGGAAACCTTCTCCCCTACCAGGACACTAAGTGTGAGGAAGAACCTCTTCCTCAAACCATCACAAAAGAAATCAGGGGAGTGTTTCAGTTTCTTTTCCTTTTTGGTTAATGTTCGGCCCGTGCTTTAACATGTATACCTATGTCCCTGTTCATTTCCACCTTGTGAGTGTGACACATTTAGCCAGATCTCCTTCTTGTGATAAATTTCTGAACAATGCGGACATTGCTCCTCATTAAGTGTGAGGAAGGGGGAGATCTTTCTGAATGTGTCAGTCATTTATTCCCGCACTAATTTTTTTTGGTTTTGGGCTATGTGGGGGTAATTCCTTTAGAGTGCTTCTTAGTGTTGAATACTTGGGTGGATCTTTAGTTGTGGAGTTGAGTTCGGTATTGACCTTTAGAGTTGGTTTGCTCAAAGCTGTGTGCTCTCATATCATATTTTCAAATGGCTGAATTCTGTTAAATGTCTGTGAACAAGTGGGCTGTGGAGTTAGAACTGGTTTAGCTTGGAACCTTGGGGATAATGAGAATGTTTGGAATGAAGGATAAAGGCAAGGTACTCCTCTGATCTAAGTTATTTTCTGAACCAAAAACAGGCCTCTTCCATCCGGTTATTAAGTCCTAGGGGTGCTTCATCACCCATTTACCTAAGGTCGTCTGATCTGGGATAAAAGACCCAATACCGTTACAAGGATGGAGAGAAAAGTCTGGGGGATGAATTATTTGTGCGAAAAATTGATATGTACAAAAGAAAAAAAAGAATTCTTTAAAGTCTTATGTTTATGGCAATTCCTTAAATTAGATCATGAGTACGTGGTGTTGAAAGGTTCTGCGGAATATGGCAGAACTTCACACCCCTTGTCATCCACGGGTTTGAGAAGAGAAAAGGTTGGAAGGTTCTGAGTTACTCTACGTTTTGACTTCAATTTGGCTTCTTCATATTCTTTTGTTTTAAAGGTGTGCTTTATTGTTTAAGAGACATGCAGTTAAGAGCAGATCGATTCCTGGGTGATTATTGTGTCTTAAACTCCTTATTTTGTGCAATCCCAAGGTTTGGCCCTGAGGCATTCTGAGACATTTTACTCCTGCTTTGCTTGAGGACAAGCAAAGGTTAAGTGTGAGGAGGTTTGATGAGTGTGAAATATGAATGGTTTTAGTGATCTTTAATGCCTAATTTATATACGTACATCGATAATATTCCACACTTATCTTTCGTTTTCCTTTGGTTTGTTGTTTGGTAAGGCTTGATACCTTTTTCTATGATTAAATGCAGAGAAAAGCCAAGGAAACGGTAGATTAACTCACAAGGGAGATGATGCAACAAACGGGGGTCGAATTGGAGTCCGAACGGTGAATTTAGAGGATTTTGAAGGAATGTCCGAGCTTGTGTCCGAACTTCCAAGTTCGGACGCAAGTCGAGAGTTCGTATGCTGCGCCTGATGGAATGTCCGAACTTCAGTCTGAACATCGAAGTTTGGACATGGGTAAGAAAAGCCGGAGGTCTGATGTACGGAGCATGTCCGAACTTGTGTCCGAACATCCAAGTTCGGACAGAAGTCGAGAATTTTGGGATTGAAGCGCTCAGAGCATTGTGTCCGAACATTGAAGGTCGGACCAATGTTCGGACGGCACGATAATTTCAGTATAAACTCGGCGTTTTGAAGGGAAAAAGAGAGAGGGAAGCCTATTTAAATGACCTAATCAGAGGGAGAGGGTATTCATTCATCATCGATCATTACAACACACACTCTCACGCTGATAAACGAGGTTCTCTCCATTCATCCACACCAATTGCATCAGTTCACCTTCATTCACATTCATCAAGCTTATCACCATCGTTCTGGAGGAGCATCGTCAGAAGGGAGTGAGGCCATCATCTTCAACCTTACACCTGCATCCATCGATCTGGATAGTCGTTCAATAGAAGGGTTTTCCTTCCTTTAGATGATTTCTATGTTGATTGTATTTATCTGTTTCTTTGCAATGTCTGGCTAGTAGGATTTAACTCTGGGTAGGGTTTGTTCAAGATGGATTCAATGTAGTTAAAGATTCTGCAATTTGATTATGAGACTGTAATGGATTGTTTTCAGGTTAATGATGATCAATTTTCTTCTCTATTAATTTCGCGAGTTATAGAGTTGTTCTGCGAAACCTATTAAGATCAGACAAGGTGATTAATAGGGAGTTCGAATTAACCTGGGAATTTGGGGAAGGATTAGTCGGATAGATAATCTTTCCTACAAACGCTAACAATTCTTTGTGCTTATTCCACCTATATGTGTTTTGCCAACTACTAGATTAGAGTTGACACATTCTGATAGGTGAGCTCTTCAATGAACTAGGATTTAGCATTGAAGAGATAGAAAGAATTGGCCTTTCCGTTACTCATAATTAAATTGTAGGAGTTACTAGATTCAACCAGAAAAGAACAACCCGAACCCGGAGTTCCACTCATATTATCAAGCTCATCATTCATTTTTACCGATTGCTTATTTCAACTCTAATTTGCATTATTCGATTCAGTCTCAAAAACAATTCACAACCCCCTGAATTTCCAGTTTTCTTAGGATTTAGGATAGGACTTCGGCTTATTTATTCAAGTCCCACGGTTCGATACTTGGTTGCTTAACTTTCAATACTGTAGTGACCGGGATTTTTGCAACCCGAAAGACTTATTGATTTATTATTTTTTGGATTAATTCGTTTAGTTTTAGTAGATCAATTTCTCTGTTTGCAATTTGGTGTGTGTATCAATTTGGCAATTCGTGATGATGTTTTTGCACAAGTTTCTGCTATGTTCGTCTTCTGGAAAATGTAGTTTTCGCACTGTCCGGACTTCTGTCCGAGCTTTGAAGTTCGGACAGTGCGTCTTGCTCTGTTGATTTTCAAAGTTCGGGGCATGTCCGAACATAAGTCTGAACTTTGATGTTCGGACACGCCCTTGGGTTCTTCTCTGATTTTAGTTCGACCTGTGTCCGAACTTCGACGTCCGAACACAAGGTCGGACCTTCCGCGTAACTCTTTTCCGTACCCCATCCGAACATCAGTCCGAACATTGATGTTCGGACATTCTGAATTCCTCTATCTGATTTCAATTCGATTAGTGTCCGAACATTGATGTCCGGACACAAGTTCAGACATTTGACAATCTTTGGTTTCCGAGTCTCGACTTGCGTCCGAACTTCGACGTCCGGACACAAGCTCGGACACCCCTCTGTTTTCAGCGTAACTTCTTCGTTTGAATTCCGATTTGAGTGCCGTCTGCGGCATTGGGTTCCTTATGATCCGTACTACTGATTTATGAGTGTTTTGGCATATTTAAATGCAACTTTACTTCTGTTTAAGCAATCCTTCTGTTTTGGGACATTACACTTTGTTTCTGAGCCGTGAATGGCTAGGTCGAGCTATTCCGTGGTATACCATGTAGACGTCATTCTGAGTGTGGGTCATTCCCTTTCTGTACTGCAGGGTTGACGAACCCTTTGGCTCTTTCGAGTCATTTCTGCGTTGCCGAGAGGCCTGGTATGGTCTATGGGTCTTCGACCCTTCTAAGTGTGTGCATTGTGTCTTGTCCCCTCTCTGTTTAAGAGTTCTGATTGTTTCTGAATTGGGAACCCTTGTGTTCCTCTCTGCTTCTGTTCTGAAAGCTTCTGAGTATTGAGAATTTTGGATATAACGTTTATCTTCTCCTTCTTCTGATTTCAATTATTTTGAGCGACCTTACTGATGACGGTCGCTGCTTACTGGGCATAGTTGTGTGCTCATTCCCCAACTTCTAACATTTTTGTAGATTGATCAGCGTGGATCATCTTAAGATTCTGGAGCTATAGAGTTTAGCTTTTCGATTGTTCAGACTATTATTTATGATGTTGTAGCCTTCGGGCCTTACACTATTTTGACTTCTGTTTCTGACTTGGATATGTATTTGGGATTTTGTATTTGCTTCCGCTGTATTTGAAACTTTGGTTTACAATGTTTGTGTAACTCTGTTTTGGGCCTTTATTGCATTTGAGTGTTTTAGAGCCTTGCGTTATTGGTAGTAATACGCGGCGTGTAATACCCTTAACTCTTAGGCCGGTTTTAGGGGTGTTACAGCATATGTATTGTTAGGTGTATTTGCAGGTCAAAGGCAATATATTAGTGGGAAATTCTGTATTTAAGGTTTATGTTATTTAAGGGCCTAAGAGCCTTGTTATTTAAGGGCCTAAGTGCCAAGCAATTTAAGTTTATGCACTATATTGTGGTGTAGTGTAAATTGGTGAAGTTTTGTGTGTGAGAATATTCTTGATGGATTTAGGTGTTCTTGAATGTTTTATGGTGAAAAACAATGTGTTTTGGTATGACATTGTGCTAGGAGAACCCATGGCAAAATTTGGGTAATGTATAAGGAGATTTAAGTGTTTAAATGAGCTTTGGTGAACTAGGGAATGTGGGGAATGAATGAATGTTTACTAGGGAAGAAAACACGGTTTAAGGTGTTATATAGTGCTACGAGGATTTAGACACTATCTTGAAGTTCTAGAAATCCAATGGGGGTTTTGTGATGTAATAAAGTCTTGGAGAAGTTTGTTTTAGGTTTAGGTAATGTTGACGTACAAGGAATGAATGATGTTTAAGGTAAGAATATGAGGAAGGAATTTTAAGAAGGTGTGAACAAGGAAATTAGTTAGTAAGAAAGATGCTTGGGAGATGATGTTAAGGTGTAGAGGAAACATCTTGGTATAGTGGTCATTATAGGTGAAATACCACTTAGAAAACCAAAAGAGATATGTTACAAGTGTTAAGAGATTTGTAAGAAAAATGAGTGACAAGTTGGATAATGTTTTTAAAGTGAATCAAAGTGATATTTTGGTACTAGAATATGCCTAAGTTCATGTGTGATGTTTGGGTAATCAATGGATGAAGAAAGTAGATGAAACAAGACTTGAAAATGTCAATTTGGGAATTCTGTTACAGTGGTCCGGGACCCAGGTATTGGATGATGTCCCGGACCCTACACAAAAAAGGTCCGAGAGTTTTACAAATGCTTTGGTCAGGGACTTGGGGTCAGTACAAGGTCCCGGACCACCCTATTAAAATCACCCGAGAGATTCCTTAAGTGTTGGTCCGGGACTTAAGGTGAGGACCAAGTCCCGGACCACTCTAAAAATGTTGTTTAAGGCATGAAAATGGTATGTAATGATGGGGATTGATAAGTAATGATGTTATAAGGTTGCTAAGGACATGTTAGGTGAGTTTTAATGACAATTAAGTGGGTGAAAAGTTGTCATAAAATGTGAGAGTAAAACAAGTTTAAAATGTTATGTTACTTAACTAGTTAACAGCGTTAACCATAGTCGTTCAACGTTACGCAAACATGTCACCCCCAATGTTAATGAAAGTAAACGTGATTTTACTAGTTGTTCAAAGATGTTACGAGGAACATGTGATGGCACGTTAGAGTGAAACCCCGGTGACAGGTATGGTTTTCTTGCAACTTGTGTCCTACCGCATTACACCGGCTTGTATGCCAATGTGTTTTTCTGTATGTTTGCCACATTATAAGATAAAGCATGAAACGAGTTTACAGTCGTTATTGTTGTTGTGTGTTTACGTGCCGATACCTGTAACCTTGAATGCGCATGAAGCGCTAGTTAACCACTATTAGGTAAACGTAAGAGAACGGTATCCGGTGATAACGTTTCCGACCTAAGGAACGCTCTAACCACGGCTATGCGTGAGTTAGTCATGTGATGCTTGTGTGTGATGTTTGTGTGTGAATGTATAACTCTCTCTTCCCTTGTGTGTGTCTAACAAGACTTAACCCAAGTGCTAACGGGGGAAGTGAGGAGTCCGGTCTGTTCCGGCCACGCGTGTGAGTATGGGAGTCGATGTCATAACCGGTTCGATTCTCTTTGTATGTTATGGTTGTTTTCCAATTTTGTTTCCAACCTTCCCTTTAGCTTAACCAATGCTATTTTACTGACTCACGTCGGGCCACAGGGGCATACTATGTTTATGTTTGTTCGGTGTGCTTGGATCACTATATCCGAGGCACCTTGTGTTAAGTTATCCGTTCATTTAACGAGACGGTAACGAGTTTTGTAACGTGCTTATCATGAGTCTGGCAACATTCTCTAGGCTACAAGTGAACTGACTATGTTTGGGCCGGTTCATAAGGGGAACCGTTCCCGTTATGTTATGTATTATTGTTGTGCTGCAATTCTTATTGCGATGTGATGTGATATATTGTTAAGATCTAGAGTATGTGCATTATGGATATGAATTCCAATTTGTTGTAAGAGGCGTTTAAGGATAACCTGATTAATGGGTAAATATCGTCTATTAAGGAAGTAGCTCCATTAGAGGAGAAACACTCTAGGGTTAAGGAAAACAAGGAGTGATTTGTTAAGTGTAGATGCATTGGCTGTTTTGTTGAGCCATCGTGGTGGAATGTTATGTGTTGTGTGTTGATCGTTTACATGCATGATTCAAATATAATCAACCGCATGCTAAGATGACAATTAGTTGTGCGTGGCCCGGTAGCATGCGGGCTGCGGGATTACCATACCAGCAAAGGTGCTGAGCCCCTGGGGGGCCACCCTTTTCTTTTCTTTTCCTATTTTCAGGTACAAGGAGCTGGAAGCCGTTCGAGAGTAGGACGGGGTAGTCATTTGTACATGGGTAATCATTTAAGTTATATATGTACAATAGGTGTAGTAAGACCGAAATTGTTATCGGCATCAGCTTGTAAATACTCGGTATAGTTGGAAGGTATGTGTATGTTTTGTTGATAATGGAAAAAGATAATAATGTGTAGTCGCTCGGGTATCTAGTCCATCAGACCGATGCAATGTGTATGCAATAGCCTTGTTGGCCACTTGGGTGGTTAACGGCGTGTAACACCAACGAATTAAGTAATGTGATGAAATATATTTTCCGCTGCAGACTGTTGTTAAGTGGGTTGTTCTTGGATGGGGTGTTACACGCCGTTAACCACCCAGTAAGAATAACGAATGGGGCCAACTAAGCCCTACAGTTATTAGAGTGTCGCAGTAGAAACTAGTGAGCCAGTGATTCAAGTGTTGAATGTGCATGGTGAACATGAGTGAATGGCTAATTACTAATGCCTAGAAGCCTCACAGGCCAGAACCAAAACCAGTTAAGAGTTAAAGCAAACTCCAATGAGAATTCTTGGTTTAGGAGCTAAATCGCCAATATGGTTAAGATCCTCTAATCGGAATGCATTGTATAACAAACCACGTGGAAGTTAAAACACTTCACAACGGTAGAACATTTTAAACAAATGTTCAGTGATTGATTACGTGAGCGTAATCCCTTTTAAGGGGGGTAGAGTGCAAAACCACTTAGTGTATATTACCGTACAAGTGTACGTGACCTATGTTGTGCATAGCACAAAATAATTTGTTTTTGATGATTGGTGTGTGTGTTACGTAAACATACGCATTAATTCATGGTTTAATTGTGGTAATTGCGCACAGAAGATGCAAATACCATTGTGATAAGTGTGTTTATTTGTTAACAGTTGTGTGTGATAGTACAAGTGTGGGGGGTAGAGAAACTCCCGGGGAACTAAAACCCCGACATTATATGTTCATATGACAACTGTGTGTTGTATTTTGATAAAATATATGTGTATATATATACTATATAGTGATTCATGAAAGGGTATGAAACCGACATAGAACCTAGTGAGAATAAGATTCCCTAGGTAACAGCATTAAAGTGAATGGAGATAATAGATGGATGAAGTTCTATCCTTTGGAGATGTATGATTATGACTAGAATGACTTAAAAGATAGAAAAATGGGATATGCTTGAATTAGTTGTTGTTTGAAATCGAAGTGGGAGGTGAAACTTGATTTCATGAGATCATGGGAAGCCGAACACAAATTGGGGTGGAAAGATAGTTCAACATTGATGCTGATCACATCAGGGTTGGATGATTCTTGAAGCTCCCTTAAGTTGTCACAATTAACCACGCTAAGAAAAGAAGCAAAGAGCATAAGTTGGACTTGCAGTTGTATGTGTTTTCAAAAGAATTTTGAATTGGAATTTATAAAACGTCAATAGATACTTTACATAATTAAAGTTCTCTTACTTAACCTCACAAGGAAAAATTTTAAATTTAAGTGATTGTTTTGATCTCCCAAAGGAACGGGGACGGAAGGTGTCCATCGCGACCGGGTTCTGCGGGATCACAGTATATGTAAAAGATATTTTTGGTTGCCATACATGCTAAGACATGTTGTGTGGTATGTGTAATAAATATTATTTTGACCTTGAGTTCCAAAAGTGTATGTTATCAAGAACTATGAGTCTAAAGGTTGTTGTGTCACATAGACCTATGTGTCTAAAGGCAGTTATGTTATCAAGACCTATAGGTCTAAATGTTGTTATGTTACCCAGACCCAAGAGTTTAAGGGTTATTAAGTATGTGCAAATGTTGTTAAGATACCCGGACCATTGAGTCCGAGGTTATCATGTAAGTATGTTTTGTTATGTCATGTTATGTATGCATGTGAATATGTTACCCGGACCATTAAGTCCGAGGTTGTGATGTAAAGTACGTTTGGTTATGGAAGTTCTATTTTGTGAGTTATTCCTGTGTTCTAATCCAATGATGTGTGGGAAGTGTGAACTTCGAGGACGAAGTTCTTTTAAGGGGGGTAGATTGAAATACCCCAAACCTTGATATGTTGTTAAACATTTAAACTATGGTATTTGAAGGCTAAAAAGTGCCTTAGAAATGTCAGTGTACAATTTAAACCATAGTAAAACACAATAAAGCACTAAGACACAGCTTGAGCAAAAACATGCTCTAAGCTTGGAGTGAACTTGGTTGGGACCCAAAGAGCTTACCAAGAATTAGTAATATTCAATTATGATTTAATAAGGATAATTAAGTCCTTAGGAGACCTTGGTAGACGATTAAACCAAATAAAACACAAATAAATACCTAAAAGTCAATATGGGCAAAAATGTGCTCTAAGCTTGGGATAAATTTGTATAAGACCTAAAGGTCATACCTATACATTATAAATATGTTAATGAACATATTAAATCAATTACTAAAGAAAACCAAGCTTGAAAACAAGTTAAAACACAAAATGTGCTTTAAGGAGCCTTAAAGCACATTTTTGAAAAATTGTCTTGTAAATGAGTTTTGAATGGCTAAATGTCCATATTTACTCTTTAATTAATATGTGTACTACTTAGTATCACATTTGGAGGTCTAAATCAATGGGAAATCAAAAATTTCACAAGAATGTGCCTTGTTTTTGTGAATAGTAACAAAAAAAATGCTAGTTTATGACATAAGTCAATATAAGTAAGTTAATTGGTCAACAAAGACCATGAATTGGCCTAAAACACTAAGGGGCCGGTTTTTCATGTGTGACTCACCACACTTGACCAATCAAATAAACAAGGAAAAGTTATAAAGTAAAAGTTACTATTTACTTTTAGCATAAATATCTCCAAAAGCAACCTTCCTTCTCATTTTCTTCTTTCCTTCTTCATTCCACACGGTCTCCAATCCTCTTATCCCTTCTCCTTCGGTAATACTACAGCTCATGCACCATCTTCAAGCTTTGAACCCTTGTATCTCCTAGCTCCCTTTGCCTAAACAAAAACAAAGACCACCATTCTTTTAGTCGGAGCAAGCTCTACACTTCTTTCTTTTCAAATCTTCAAGAACTGCATTTCGGTGCCATGAAGATTCACCATTGTTGGCGCTTGAGCTCACCTTTTCATGCCTTGTCATTCTCCTTTGCTTCAAGGTAAGGAAAATCAGAGAAAAACAACATTTCCTCTTGTTTTTGTGTCTGACCGAAACTCACCACTTATGGTGCCTTCATCTTGCCTTGTTCTAGCTTCATTTCAACTATTCAAGGGCTTGGTGGAGTCCTCTCTTGATGCTTAATCAAGCTATCTTTTGTTTCCAAGGTAAAACAACTATCCTAATGTGTAAAGATAATGTATATATAACCAAGGGTTTACAATGAGTTTAAGCATGAAGCTTGAATACTCATTACCTTGCTTGTACATCGATTAGAAGTTTGACAAGCAATCAAAGCCTTGCCGGTTTTCTATCAAAGAAGGAGCAAGGGGTGACAATGAAAAACTTGTGAAGGAAAAGAGGTAAACAAACTATCTTAATGTAGTTTAAATGCCTAGGAAAAATGAGCTTGATTAGCTTAATAAAATACCTAAGGAGCCAATGGCAAATGAGCTAGTAAAATGCTCTTAAGGAGTTTATTAAGGGCATATGTATTGTTGGGTGTATTTGCAGGTCAAAGGCAATATATGTGTGGGAAATTCAGTGTTTAAGGTTTATGTTATTTAAGGGCCTAAGAGCCATGTTATTTAAGGGCTTAAGTGCCAAGCAATTTAAGTTTGTGCACTATATTGTGACGTAGTGTAAATTGGTGAAGTTATGTGTGTGAGAATATTCTTGATGGATTTAGGTGTTCTTGAATGTTTTATGCTGAAAAACAATGTGTTTTGGTATGACATTGTGCTAGGAGAACCCATGGCAAAATTTGGGTAATGTATAAGGAGATTTAAGTGTTTAAATGAGCTTTGGTGAACTAGGGAATGTGGGGAATGAATGAATGTTTACTAGGGAAGAAAACACGTTTTAAGGTGTTATATAGTGCTACGAGGATTTAGACACTATCTTGAAGTTCTAGAAATCAAATGGGGGTTTTGTGATGTAATAAAGTCTTGGAGAAGTTTGTTTTAGGTTTATGATAAGTGCAAAACATATAGACTTATTAGGGTTTAATCACCTTATAATTTGTAGCATTTTTAGTAATGTTTCGCACTTATCTAGGGTTTTTCCTATAATTATGTTGTTATATTAACTGATGTATTATATGTGTTAAAATGTAGGAAAAATACCAATTAAACACAAACATTATAAGGGATTAAAAGAGGGAGATGGAAGAGTCACGCGACAAGGGCGTGTGCACGCCTGGTACGGACATGAGTAGAGGCGACCGCCCCGTAGCTGGCGGACAAGAGAGTAGCAACCGCCTGGCGGACACAACAAGAGAGTACCGCCTCTTAATGGGCGGTCAAGGAGGCGGACAAGGAACACAAGACCGCCTCTAAATGGGCGGACAGCACAGAGAAGACCGCATGTTATCAGGCGGTCGTGTATAAATGTCGAGCTTATCTTCATCGACCGACTGTCTGCAACTCGCCGCTGCAACTCGTACACTACCTTATCTATCTACTTCGTGTGGCGCTACCTTAATTTCCTCTCACGTGTGAGCCTGTCCCCTGCAATCAATGAGCTCAATCATTTCCAGCTTGCTCACGCGTCTGTCTATCTTCCTTTCTTCTTCTATAAAAGCCACGAGCTTCTGCTCGAAAATCATTCACAATCCACGACCCTACACCACAACCTCACACCATCTCATTTCTCTTCTTCCGCCTTCTCCATTTTATTTATTTTACAGTCAACCAAATTCACCTCTAGCCCTACGTACACAAAATAGCAGAGTGAGACGAAGTGATTACGGATGATTTCTATTACTCTCGTCTCTATCTATCTATTTAATATGTTAGGCTAGTTTACGTTTACTCTGGGAATAGTTATTATGTATCTGTATTAATTATGCAATATTTCTACTGGTTTATTTATATACAGTTTGTTACGTTTTAAAAGTCATCTCGCCTTTTTAATAGATCTCGCGAACTTATTAAATTGCTCTACTAAAGTCTATTTTGATCAGACCAGGTGATAAATAGACAGGTTAATTAAGGCGTAAAACTAGAGGAAACTTGTTATGATTTAATAAGTTAGTATCAGTTGCAAATGTAATTCCTCAATACTCCTCTATCGTTCGCAGGCTTTGCTTGAACCTTGATTAGAACCTTGCATTACAGGTGAACGAGTTCTTATGAGGCTATGACTTAGTCCTTAAGATAATTACAGGAACCTTGCCAAATTATTAAACCAGTAGAGATAGCTTAATTATGCAGATTATATTAACCTGACCCAGAGTTCCATTTTATTTATCTGTCAACTTAGTTTATTTTATTCTTTCTTTTTATTTATTTTACAAGTCAATTAATCCCCCCTTGTGACACGCTTAGGTACTATTATATGTACATTAGTCCCACGGTTCGACATCCGGTTGCTTACATTTTCACTATACTACTGCGACCGGGATTTGTTTGCAGCCCGACGTTTATTTTGAGTTTTAATTTCTTTCTTTTATGTTAATTACACCTGTTCTAACCACTCATTTAAACGTCTGCAAAATGGCGCCGTTGCCGGGGACTAGTTTATTCTAGTCCCTAAGCCCCGGATTATTCACTTGTTATATTAGAATATTTTGTTTATATTATTTTTGTTTGTTGTTATATTAATAATCTTTTATATTTTGTCTATTTTATTTTTGTTTGTTGTTTATATTAATTTTCTTTTATATTTTGTTTATATTATTATTATGTTTGTTTCTAATCATTTTATTTTCTAATCTGTTTTAGTGGTTTGTTTTATATACAAAAACACGAAAAAAAAATATATCTATACACGGCAAATGGAAGAAGCGTTTGAATTTTGGCAGGATTTATACTGCTCCGTATGTGGAGGAGCTCATGATTTTGAGGATTGTCTCATAGTCCAAAAGCAACTCTGGTTAGAAGATCAACCAGACTACCTGGAGAGAATCGCTCAACTACTAGTGCAATTAATGAGCGAAACAGTTCAAGAAGTAGAACACCCCACTACAGACGAGCCATTCATAGAGACCCCTCCCTCTAAAATCAATTACCGCTATTTTCCATCCTTCTCTATAATATACCCAGACAATGAGGATACTTACATCCTCAAAAATGAAGAGAAGGAATTGCCATCACCTCCCGCCACCATATCCAAACAAAACGCCATTACCACCTTCGAAGAATCATTTTTCTCTGAAGGTGATATCGAGCGTTCTTTCTACGAGCCTCACCTACAAGAGGAGGAAGTTTACATCCTCCACATAGAGGAAGAAAAAGCATCACCGCCGGGTCTTCTGCTAGAACTACGTTACCGGCACTACCTCCTCAAACACCAGGTTTTGTGGAGTATTCATTTTCCAATGCTATTTGCCGAAGTAACGTTTTGTTTTGATCCAGGTGGTTTGCTTTTAATTACTGCCAACTTCGTTATCCTGGCAGAGCTATTGTCTACTTATATTTTTGATCCAGGATAACAAAGCGGGAGTCTAGCCAAAGACTAAAAATACGGGCAGCTTACTGGGAGGCAACCCAGTGGTTACATTTTATTTTCCTACTATTTTTTATTTTATGTTTTGTGTTCCATAATTATTTCTATATATGTTTTTTTTATATAAATAAAAGAAAGGAGAGAGAACGAGGAGAATTAACTTGAGTTCTTCTGGCTGTTAGAATATTATTACCGGAACATCTTACACATTCCGACGGCTGAACTTAAGTGTGAGGAACGTCTCACCCCTACCAAAGCTTTAAGTGTGAGGAAGGATACCTTCCTCAATCTACGATACAAGGGGAGTTTCAGTTCTTCCCTTTTTATATTAATAATTAATCCTTTATGAGTTTGTCATATTTTGAAAGGTCCTTTTCTTGATTTAATTCTGATCAATGAGGACATTGCTCCTCTTAAGTGTGAGGAAGGAGAGACCTTTCCCTGAAAATATGACAGCTATTCGATAATGCCACACTCACTTATTGCTACTCTAAACTGCCTATAAAAAAATTGATTGCAAAAAAATGAGGTAAAATAATTGTAGAAGTGTCTGAAATTATGTCAAGTGACAACTGAAAGATGGTTTTATTTAAAGGAGTTTGTATACAATTATTTTCCTTCAAAATACACTATTTTCACTCGAAAAATGATAGATCTGCTAATTGTAAAAACCAATTTAGTTTAGCTTGGGATTATGGAAATATGTGGAAAGTCAAGGAAAGAAAAGGATAAAGACAAGGTACTCCGCTGTTTATGAATTTTCTTAACCAAAACAGGCCTCGTCTATCCGGTTATTAAGTTCTTTGGGGTGCTTTAACACCTATCTACCTAAGGTCTCGTGATCTGGGATAGAAGACCCAACACCGCTACAAGGATAGAGAGAAAAGTCTGGGGTACAGAAAAATAATGCAATTTAAAAATTTTGTATGTTTTCTATATACAATTTTTGCATTCAAAAAGATGAAAAAGATTGCAATTTATATTTATGAACATGAGTACGTGGTATTGAAAGGTATTGCGGAATAAGGCATTACTTCACACCCCTTGTCATCCCGGGTTAGAGAATTGAAATTGGTTGAAAATCCCAGGTTAATCTAACTTGTTTTCTGCAGTCTAGTTTTTTCTATGCTTTTATTAAATTATTCTTCTTCATTGTTTATAAAACCTACTTCTAAGAGCAGAATTATTCTTTCAATTGTCACTTTGTCTAAATTCCCTTCTACACTTATTTAATCTTGTTTTATTATTATGGCTTAGAGATAATTATATTCCTTATTTGCTTGAGGACAAGCAAAAAGTCAAGTGTGAGGAAGTTTGATAAGTGCAAAACATATAGACTTATTAGGGTTTAATCACCTTATAATTTGTAGCATTTTTAGTAATGTTTCGCACTTATCTAGGGTTTTTCCTATAATTATGTTGTTATATTAACTGATGTATTATATGTGTTAAAATGTAGGAAAAATACCAATTAACACAAACATTATAAGGGATTAAAAGAGGGAGATGGAAGAGTCACGCGACAAGGGCGTGTGCACGCCTGGTACGGACATGAGTAGAGGCGACCGCCCCGTAGCTGGCGGACAAGAGAGTAGCAACCGCCTGGCGGACACAACAAGAGAGTACCGCCTCTTAATGGGCGGTCAAGGAGGCGGACAAGGAACACAAACCGCCTCTAAATGGGCGGACAGCACAGAGAAGACCGCATGTTATCAGGCGGTCGTGTATAAAGTCGAGTTCTTCTCATCGACCGACTGTCTGCAACTCGCCGCTGCAACTCGTACACTACCTTATCTATCTACTCCGTGCGGCGCTACCTTAATTTCCTCTCACGCGTGAGCCTGTCCCCTGCAATCAATGAGCTCAATCATTTCCAGCTTGCTCACGCGTCTGTCTATCTTCCTTTCTTCTTCTATAAAAGCCACGAGCTTCTGCTCGAAAATCATTCACAATCCACGACCCTACACCACAACCTCACACCATCTCATTTCTCTTCTTCCGCCTTCTCCATTTTATTTATTTTACAGTCCGCCAAATTCACCTCTAGCCCTACGTACACAAAGTAGCAGAGTGAGACGGAGTGATTACGGATGATTTCTATTACTCTCGTCTCTATCTATCTATTTAATATGTTAGGCTAGTTTAAGTTTACTCTGGGAATAGTTATTATGTATCTATATTAATTATGCAATATTTCTACTGGTTTATTATATACAGTTTGTTACGTTTTAAAGTCATCTCGCCTTTTTAATAGATCTCGCGAACTTATTAAATTGCTCTACTAAAGTCTATTTTGATCAGACCAGGTGATAAATAGACAGGTTAATTAAGGCGTAAAACTGGAGGAAACTTGTTATGATTTAATAAGTTAGAATTTCAGTTGGCAAATGTAATTCCTCAATACTCCTCTGCCGTTCGCAGGCTTTGCTTGAACCTTGATTAGAACCTTGCATTACAGGTGAACGAGTTCTTATGAGGCTATGACTTAGTCCTTAAGATAATTATAGGAACCTTGCCAATTATTAAACCAGTAGAGATAGCTTAATTATGCAGATTATATTAACCTGACCCAGAGTTCCATTTTATTTATCTGTCAACTTAGTTTATTTTATTCTTTCTTTTTATTATTTTACAAGTCAATTATCCCTCCTCTTGTGACACGCTTAGGTACTATTATATGTACATTAGTCCCACGGTTCGACATCCGGTTGCTTACATTTTCACTATAATACTGCGACCGGGATTTGTTTGCAGCCCGACGTTTATTTTGAGTCTTAATTTCTTTCTTTTATGTTAATTACACCTGTTCTAACCAGTCATTTATAACGTCTGCAGTTTAGGTAATGTTGACGTACAAGGAATGAATGATGTTTAAGGTAAGAATATGAGGAAGGAATTTTAAGAAGGTGTGAACAAGGAAATTAGTTAGTAAGAAAAGATGCTTGGGAGATGATGTTAAGGTGTAGAGGAAACATCTTGGTATAGTGGTCATTATAGGTGAAACACGACTTAGAATACCAAAAAAGAAATGTTACAAGTGTTAAGAGATTTGTAAGAAAAATGAGTGACAAGTTGGACAATGTTTTTAAAGTGAATCAAAGTGATATTTTGGTACTAGAATATGCCTAAGTATGTGTGAAGTTTGGGTAATCAATGAGAAGAAAGTAGAGGAAACAAGACTTGAAAATGTCAATTTGGGAATTCTTTACAGTGGTCCGGGACCCAGGTATTGGATGATGTCCCGGACCCTACACAAAAAAGGTCCGAGAGTTTTACAAATGCTTTGGTCAGGGACTTGGGGTCAGTACAAGGTCCCGGACCACCCTATTAAAATCACCCGAGAGATTCCTTAAGTGTTGGTCCGGGACTTAGGGTGAGGACCAAGTCCTGGACCACTCTAAAAATGTTGTTTAAGGTATGAAAATGGTATGTAAGGATGGGGATTGATAAGTAATGATGTTATATGGTTGTTAAGGACATGTTAGTTGAGTTATAATGACAATTAAGTGGGTGAAAAGTTGTAGTAAAATGTGAGAGTAAAACAAGTTAAAAATGTTAAGATACTTAACTAGGTAACGGCGTTAACCATAGTCGTTCAACGTTATGCAAACATGTTACGCCCAATGTTAATGAAAGTAAACGTGATTTTACCAGTTGTTCAAAGATGTTACGAGGAACATGTGATGGCACGTTAGAGTGAAACCCCGGTGACAGGTATGGTTTTCTTGCAACCTGTGTCCCACCGGATTACACCGGCTTGTATGCCAATGTGTTTTTCTGTATGTTTGACATGTTATAAGATAAAGTATGAAACGAGTTTACAGTCGTTATTGTTGTTGTGTGTTTATGTGCCGATACCGGTAACCTCGAATGCACATGAAGGGCTAGTTAACCACTATTAGGTAAACATAAGAGAACGGTATCCGGTGATAACGTTTCCGACCTAAGGAATGTTCTAACCACGGCTATGCGTGAGTTAGTCATGTGATGCTTGTGTGTGATGTTTGTGTGTGAATGTATGACTCTCTCTTCCCTTGTGTGTGTCTAACAAGACTTAACCCAATGTTTGTGATTGTTTATTGAGTTCAATGTTGAACTCCTAACAAGTGCTAACGGGGGAAGTGAGGAGTCCGGTCTGTTCCGGCCACGCGTGTGAGTATGGGAGTCGATGTCATAACCGGTTCGATTCTCTTTGTATGTTATGGTTGTTTTCCAATTTGGTTTCCAACCTTCCCTTTAGCTTAACCAAGGCTATTTTACTGACTCACGTCGGGCCATAGGGGCATACTATGTTTATGTTAGTTTGGTGTGCTTGGATCACTATATCCGAGGCACCTTGTGTCCGTTCATTTAACGAGACGGTAACGACTTTTGTAACGTGTTTATCATGAGTCTGGCAACATTCTCTAGGCTAGAAGTGAACTGACTATGTTTGGGCCGGTTCATAAAGGGAACCGTTCCCGTTATGTTATGTATTATTGTTGTGCTGCAATTCTTATTGCGATGTGTTGTGATATGTTGTTAAGATCTGGAGTATGTGGATTATGGATATGAATTCCAGTTTATTGTAAGAGGCGTATATGGATAACCCGATTAATGGGTAAGTATCGTCTATTAAGGAAGTAGCTCCATTATAGGAGAAACACTTTAGGGTTAAGGAAAACAAGGAGTGATTTGTTAAGTGCAGATGCGTTGGCTGTTTTGTTGAGCCATCGTGGTGGAATGTTATATGTTGTGTGTTGATCGTTTACATGCATGATTCAAATATAATCAACCGCATGCTAAGACGACAATTAGTTGTGCGTGGCCCGGTAGCATGCGGGCTGCGGGATTACCATACCAGCAAAGGTGCTGAGCCCCTGGGGTGCCACCCTTTTCTCTTCTTTTCCTATTTTCAGGTACAAGGAGCTAGAAGCCGTTCGAGAGTAGGACAGGGTAGTCATTTGTACATGGGTAATCATTTAAGTTATATATGTACAGTAGGTGTAGTAAGACCGAAATTGTTATCGGCATCAGCTTGTAAATACTCGGTATAGTTGGAACGTATGTGTATGTCTTATTGTTAATGGAAAGAGATAATAATGTGTAGTCGCTTTGGTATCTAGTCCATCAGACCGATGCAATGTGTATGTAATAGCCTTGTTGGCCACGTGGGTGGTTAACGGCGTGTAACACCAACGAATTAAGTAATGTGATGAAATATATTTTCCGTTGTAGACTGTTGTTAAGTGGGTTGTTCTTGGATGGGGTGTTACAAGTCTTATGGTCATTGTCAACCAAGGCACACAGCAAACAAGCCGTGTAACACGGCAACATACGGACCACACATATCCATACCTTATTTAGAAGGAAAGGTAGTCTCACAAACGGGGTCCCGGTTGTCGGTCGTTACGGCCCTAACGTTAATCAACACAACTTGTCAGTTTTATGATTTCATGCACAACCATTGTGACATTTTTCCTAGCTATTTCCATGTTAACATGTGCAATTCTCTAGGCGAGTCCTTAAGTGCATAGTTTATATTAACCCCTAGAAACTTCCAAAGTAGTAATCCTAGGCTTATCTTACTCCTACGACTTTCACATTGCCAACACATGTTAACTAAGTCCTTTCCACCAGCTAACGCTTTAGAGTATACTAAGCGCTAATCATGTAACAAGTTTATATAAGGTAGATTTAACTTGCCTAGAGTGTATTCCCTTCTTAGCTAAATAGGTTAGCAATTTTTAAACCTATGATCATAGTAATACAATCTTTAGAAAACTCCTAAAACATGTTTATACAGAAGCACAACATTTTCTAAATCTGCACACAATTCAATGCATTATTTCATCTAACTTCACCTCTAAGGTAGTAAATCGATGCTTAACCTTCTCAACATGTTTTAATAATCTAGCTACATCTATTAGCTATGATTTAGGTTCATTATTAAGTTAGCATCACACTCATAATTCTTCTGTAAACCAGTTATACAGAACCACTGAATCATTGAAATCTGAAATAACACTCTCCATATTTCTTTTTGATTCTTGTGTCTAGCTAGTCAACTGAGGTTTACTTCTTTCCCACAGTTTTTACCCAACTAGTTATCTGTATTAACAATGTTTTAAACCCAAAATCAACCCATCAACACACTCACCTAGCTCCTGTACTCAATTATACAGAACAACACTATCTAAAACCTAAAACTAAAATTTGTACAATACCCCTCCATCCCTAATCTTTCTCTGATGCGTTACTTTGATTTCTATTTTCCCCAAAGTGTTTATAGCCTTACATAAGTGTATTAGAGATGTTTTAAACTGAACACCAACTCAAAACAGTCCTGTTAGCACCCCTAGAAGTTCATTATACCGAAACAGGGACCGCAGAAAAAAAAGGCAACACTAGAGTTTGGTATTCTTTTTCTCAACCTCTTGTTTGTGTTGTTAATATATCATCAAAACTTTCCCATGTATCCACCCACTTAGATAAGTGTTCCAGCAACAATATAAACTCCAAAAACAACCCAAACTACCCTCTGTCACCTGGTTATACAGAACTGAAGCATATTTACAAAATCTAAAACAAAATCTGTGTGTTCCTTTCTTATTCTTCCTTTAGTTAGTAGTTAACGGACTTTCCACCTCCCAATGAATACACCAGCTTAATCCACTCTTTTAGCAATTTATTGGGTTCACTGTTAAACCACTACAACACTCTTAGCACTCCAGTAACATAGTTATACATAAATAATCAAGTACTAAAAAGCTGAAAACCAGAATCTTTGTGTTTCCTCTCAATTCCTTCTTTCATGTCGGTTAAACTATCTCCTAACCTCCCCCATGAATAAACCAACCTAAATAAATGTAGTAGCCCTGATTTAGGTTGATTATTAACCCAACACCATACCCTCAACGCACCAATAATTCAATTATACAGAGACTGCATTGCTGCAAAACCGAAAATATAAAACTGATACAGCTTATTCTTTCCCTTTTCTTTGTCCATGAATTTGACCTTCAACATTCCCCAACCTTCTTAGTCAATTACTTAAGTGTTTACCCCAGGTTTCAACCTCAAATATAGACCCAAAACAATCTGTTCAAGCTACTAGAATGTCCCCAACCGAAAATGCACAGAACCTGAAACCTGAAGTAGGAACTGAAGCATGTTCTTTTCTGTTGTTTTCTTTCTGTATAATAACTTGTCTTCCAACTTCTCCCTCATTGATAACTCACGTAGTCAATTGTGCTATTACAATTTTGAATCCCAAACCACCTGTTAACCTTACAGAATCATCCTCACACTGAAACAGAAAATTCTAGAACTGAAAACAAACTGCAACTCTGAAACATCAATCTGATACTCTCTATTCTATTTCTTGTATGTGCTCATTATTCTGACTTACAATTCTTCCCCAAACGCTTACTTAGTAAGTTTAGTGTTTTATCTTGGTTTTAGCTTAAAAACAGATCCATAATAGCAGGAGCAACCCTCTAAAAATTCCCCACACTGAAACTTGAATATTGCAGAAACTGAAATCATGGAACTGCTAACCTCTCTTTGATTTAGACCACCAATCTGTCTTCAAATCTCTCCCAAAGTGTTTACAGTTTAAGTTATGTGTTTTAGCTAGGTTCCAAGTTCTTTGTTAAACCACCCCAACACTCTTGACCTGTCTGCACTTCAGTCATTCAGAAACAACAGTTTCAGGAAAACCGAAAAACTGAAATGTAAGAACCTGATGCCTCTTCTCTGATTTATTTCTGTTTGTTCACAAATTTGTCTTTGAGTTTTCCCTCAACTAGTTTAGTTACTTAATTATGTATTTTAATACAGTTCCAACTCTAAGACAACCTAAAACACACTGCTAGCGCTACTGGGGTCCCTTTATACAGAAAGACAAAGTTATAAACTCTCCGCATCAGTTCTTGTGTATTCCATCTCTTAATGCGCTAAACCAGTTTTTCATTCCCTCCAGAGTGTTTACCCAACTGATTAAGTGCTTCTTCTAGGTTTTGAGTTTATTGACAAATCAATACCAACCTTATATTACTTCTGGACAGTTAGTAGCCAGAACACCAATGGCAAGATTATGAAATGATTATCAGGTTTTTTTGACAGGACATAACGGGCAACAGATTCCAACAGTTTCAGTGTGGTTTTCAGTACTCTTTAACTTGCTTGCAAACCTAGTTAAGTGTGTTAGTATAGTTTTATGTTTATTTATTTCAAGGCAATACAACCTCTACATTCCCTCTGAAGGTTAGTAGTAGAACACCAATGTTACAGTTTTGAATTACCTAACAACTGACATGACAGATGTTTTCTTTCATTTTCTATTGAAGTATTAAGTTTAGAGATGGCTCACCTCTTTATCCTAGCGGTCTCCCTTGGTTGTTTCTTGACGCAGTGTGCAACTTCCAGCACTTGGGTTGTTCGACAACTACTGAGAACACCAAGTTAGGCTTGGTAGGCCAGAGACAAGAAAATGAACTGGAGTAACCCGAGAACAGATTTGGAGAATTTTACCTCCAGGTTGAATCTTCAGTTAGAAGTTGAGTAGTCTTAATCCAAGAGAACCTTCGAATCAGACTCAGGAGGCTGCATGATGAAGTTACGCATGGAAGGAAACACAAGGAGGTTGGTGAGCTGTTTCTATTATCTCAGTTATCAGGAAAACAACAGGGAGTTTCAAGTGGGGTTTGCTATTTGGTCTTACCTTGAGCAAATAACCAAACCAGTATGGTTCTGGCCCTTATCAGTTTTGTCTTCGAAGGAAGATGCAGTGGATTGCAAATAGGCTTCAGCTATACTAAAGGAGTAGAGTTGATTATTTCTTTTGATCATGAAGGAAAAGGATCAGGAAACAGAAGAAGGAAGACGGCCTTCACAGCTTGGCTCACCTTCACGCCAAGTAACAACAACAGTTCAAGCTTGCTGTTGCATGTCGTGGGCATGCAAGAGGATGAGGGAAAGGATGGTTTTGTATAAGTACAAAGTCTGGTTGAAGGAGTTAGGGATTTCGGTCTTCAAGACAATGGCGCAGAAGTTAGCACCACACAGACCCTGTTACATGAAAGTTTGGAACAAACACACTGATGTTGCGCATGTGGCTTGAGATTACTTTCTCTGAATTCAAGAACATGGCACTAGTGCTTCAAGTCATCAGGCCAAGTCAGGGAAGAACGTTGGTTTCAGGTTTTTGTTACTGCCTTGGTTCAGGTGAGGTTACAACAGAGAAAGTTGCTCTCAGACTACAAAGGTGTGGTGGCACTTGAGTTTGAAGAATCTGAAATGTAGATCCTTGTCGACCTTATGCCCCTGCAAGCAGAACTGTTGTTTTTTTTTATTCCCGATGTCACAGTGTACAGGCGGAGAGAGTGGAGATAGATAATTGAATAAGGAAGGGGTGGTCTCAGGTTACAAGGATGAATCATGGGGGGGTGGTGCGTTCAAAATCTGATGAAGCAAAATGTTCCCAACTGATTCGTTGTGTACTGAACCATGTCGTTTCTGTTTTTTTTTTCTTTTTAGTTACCTTAGTAGACTCAGTACTAATTTTAACTCGTTGGTATTAGTTACTGAATTCGAGCACAGCTTAACCGGTTGAGGCATTCAGAGAAGGTACGAGAGGTTCCAGGTGTGAATCCCGGTTAGACCAGGTTTGCTCTATTTTTTTTATAAGTGTATATTCCTGCCTATTTTATTGTTGTTGCATCCATATACATATAAGCGACTATTTCATCTTGTCACTTTGATTATACCTATATATATATATATATGCACGACTATTTAATATATCGTGTTTTGTTATATACGCGACTACTTTATTTTGTTACTTTGTTAGTTATATATACGTATATGTATACATATATACGTCCCTTTTATTTTGTTGCGTTTTAGGTATGTGTTCCTATGCGACGTTATTATTTCTTATATACGACGTTGTAATATTGTAACGTTACGTATATGTATTTTCATATACGTACACCTATAAGTACGTGACCGTATTAATATGTAATGTTGTCATGTTTTCGGCCATGTATATATCCTTACTAAATTAATTGTTCACGCATTATCACATGTCCCGAATTGTGTGACACGTTATTCTCAGGTAATCTTCCCGCGTTTATGATTTTATGCGTTAAATTGTTTAGGGGTGTTTCACAAATTCCCCCTAGCCCCGAACTCAAGTCAAGGCTGATTAATCATGGCATCAACAGAAACCGTGCTTAATAGGTGGGCCGGAATTAATTAATGACATTTATTGAATTAACCGTTAGCAATAATCGATCGGAGGTAGGCGTGCCTTTTTTTGAACGGACTTTAGATGACGGCTAGTGGTAAAACCGTAATGTAAAGTCCTGTGTTGACGCACGCTTTACGGTCAACGGACTTCAGATTACGGTTTTACTAATAACCATCATCTAAAGTCCCCACCCACTGATGGTCAACGATGTCGTTTTGACCTGACGCCAAATATTTCCCGCATTATTTGATTTTTTCGACATTGCCCGTAATCTAAATGACAGTTACCAACATCGTCCTACCAGCTTATTTTAGATAAAAAAACTTTATATTAATGTGTTACATATGTTTGATCAAAAAAGACTCATGGCTTAATGGCCGTGGTTACATGAGTCAACACCATCGATCTTGAGTTCGAAACCCAGCAAAGGCCAAATAATTTTCATGCTATTTCTTAAATTTTGTTACACTTTAGATTACGGTTCTCAAGGAACCGTCATTTAAAGTGTGAATTTAGATTATGGTTTTCTTGTAAACCGTAATCTATAGTCCTTTTAACTAGAACATTTGCCCTTTTACTCTGCACACTTACAGTAACCTCTACTTCTCTCTCGCGCTATCTTGCTGCTAACAGAGAAATTGTTAGGATAAATTATATACAAAAGAACAAAATAATAAATTAATCCTACAACTCTACTACGGGTAGCAAAATAAAACCCGGTCGGAGTATAGTGTAAATATATTACGACCGAGAGTATCGTACCCAAGGGACTTATAGAAAATTAGTCATATTCCGGGCAAAAGCCTATTCTATAAAAACAAGGGGGGAAATTGAAATGTTTTCTAATCTAAATAAAACTAACTAAACTAGGTGGTAATTACAATGAAATTATCCTTGATCCAGGGTGTGAAACCATCTAAGCATCAATATGAACTCTCAACATAAACACAGGCCTTCGAATTAACCAACAACTGAACACGCCGGGTGTCCTGCCGGATACCACTTGCACGGCATATTCAAAGACATTGAATATGCCGGACATTGGCCACCCGGCAATGCGTCCGGCATAGTCATAATGCATATTCTTTCTCCAGTTTCCGAGTAGAAAACAGAAGACTCATCCCTATTAACAAATCGAGCATATATCATGCCGCGAAATGAACAAGGAAATGGGGGAAAATGGATTAATTCTCACTCTCACTACTAACCCTTAATTCATAAGAAGAGAGTAGAAAGGACCATTAAGAGAGTCTAACTATCTTATTGGACTTGTCTTCACAAGTAAGCATTGCATGAAGAGAGAAAAAGAGATCAACCTATTCTCTTTCAATAAGAACCTTACTCTTAATAAACTTGAAAATTATATTAAAGAAATCATATGTTTACAAGAAGAGTTTCATCCCAACCAAGGACAGAAGGAACTACTACTCAATCACCCATGAATTGAAGAAGGAAATACAAGAAGAAGGGAGAGTTTTGACACATAGCCTTCACCCTCTAAATCTTCCTCCAAATCTTCTTCTTTTTCTCTTGAATGGTTGTGTAGCAGTTCTTCAGTCGAAAATACGTCTATTCTGTGGAGTAAGTGTGTGGAATTATGGTGAAAATGAACACCCAAAATGTTCAGCCCTTGCGCCTTTTATAGACAAAAATTCTTCTGTTGCCGGGTCTCATGCAGGTCTAAGTCATCCGGCATCAGTTTAATACCCCGGACCTAGTAATGGTGATATAATTACTCTAATATCATTATTAAGGGCCTAAATGTGCCTAGAGAGTATTGGGTAAAAAGAATAAAACCAAAGTAAAAGAGAAAATGCGTTAAAAGCGAAAAACGCTAAAATGCGTATTAATGAAAATAAGCGATATATGATCTCGTTAGGGTCCGAGATGGATTCCTAAGGCTTAGTTAGGCCTAATAGTATACGGGAATGATTCCCGAAGAAAACGAATCTAAATAATGGATTAAAACGCTAAATAAGCATAAAAGCACGTTTTTCGAGAAAACCCGAAAACGTGACTTTAAGTGGTCAAACGGACCCGTAAAAATTATAGTTGATTAAATAACTATAAATAAGTATTAATGGATTTTTAATAGCCATTAAAATTAATTAAACGAGAAAATTCCGGAAAACGGACCCGGTAAGTGAATAGTGACCAAACCGGGAGACGAAACGCGTTTAATTCGAAAAGACGAAAAAAACGACCCGGGCTATTAATTCACGTGGGGCGGTTTTAATTAATATGTATACACTCATTAATAGCTTGCTAGCTATTTAGTAATAAGAGGACAAATAAGTAAATAAAGCAAATAGTATAAAGTAAAAAGGTAACTTAAATTACTTACCTCTCACCTCCTCCTTTTTCATTTCACGTTTTTGCCCAGCCCCTGTTATTATCTTCTTCCTCCTCTCCTCTGTACGCTGAGCGATTCCAAACAGCAACCTCACCTCCATCTTCTCCTTCCATTATCTTGTTCATTTCTTCACCGAATTACACAAAAATTATACCGTTAGATTCGTATCGGCGAGGGCTACGTTTTCCACCCCTCAAAATCTTGTTTCCTCCACCTTCACTTCCATGGGTGTTTTGCCTTTTGAAGCTTAAGGAGCTGATTTGAGCCTCCATCATCTTCTTGATACTTCAAGGTAAAAAGGAAGTTACAAGCTCTTCATTTCTAGCTAACTCTTCCAATTTTGGAAAAAATTTCCTTCACGTTGAATTTTTTCCCATGTCAGCCGTGAGCATCTTGCTCTTGTGGAGGGTTGGAAACTCTTCCAATAGATTGCCAAGCTATCCATTTGGTTATTCTAAGGTAAAACCTAAGTTAAACCTTGAAAACTAGCTCCTTGGAATATAATAGGTTATGTGGGAAATATTGAAATTTACTTGTTGTTGTACGTATGGGGATATGATTGTAGATGGCAATCTAGACCCCTTGTGTGTTGTGAAAACGAGAAAAGAGAGAGGGAACAAGAGGAAGAGGAAGAAGAGTGGTGAAAACCGAAAACAAATGAGGTAAAGAGCTTACCTTGTGTTAGTTTTATTTGGCTTGTGAAACTGAATTTAGAGTTGAATTAATGCTCTTGAAAGGGGAGTAGTTATGATACTACAATTTAATTATGAATGAAGCTGTTTTAATGTTGCTTAAGTGTGGGAATTAAGTTTGAGTTTAAACTAGTACATATGTGTAACAAGAGGGAAACTTGGTGTATTGTAGCTGTTGTGTTTCATTAAACAGGAATGAAGAAGTGTTTATGAGCTGATTTAAGTGTGGAGAATATGCTTAAGAAGTAGGCAAGTGCTGTCAAAATTTCCTAGGGATGTATGGACTTGAGTGCTTTGTTATAAGGAAGAAAGAAGGAGGTAGGAGGTTAAGAGTTTTAAATGGTTGGTTAGTGATTTGGAAACCAAACTAAGGAGAAGTGAGTATGAGGAGTAGAGTAGATATAATGTCAATTGAAGTGCTGGTAATGGCATTATTGAATGGTAAAAGAGGGTACCAAAATCTGTTACAAGAAGTTAGAAGAACAAGAAAACTAGTTATGAAATATAAGTGAATTGGAGTGAATTAAGCATGGCTTAGTGAGTGGACTTGGTGACTGGTTTAAGGTGGTTTAGATGGGTAAATAGGTGCTAAGACATGTGAATTATAAGTGGGGAAGATTGGGTGATTAAGGGGTTAAGAGAATACCTTGTACAGAGTTGGAAAATGCTAAGTTTGTAAAATCTGTAGCAGGGTCCGGGACCTAGTCCATGGACAAAGTCCCGGACCACCCCCTTTATTCATACCGAGAGTTTGCTACCATGTTTGGTCCGGGACTTGAGTAAGGTACAAGGTCCCGGACCACCTGCTAAAATCACCCGAGATTTACCCTGCACTTGGTCCGGGACTTGGGGTAAGGACAAGGTCCCGGACCACCCCATTTAAATAGGTCGAGACTGCACAACCATGCTGGTCCGGGACTTGGGATAGGGACAAGGTCCCGGACCATATGTTAAAAACCACCCGAGAGTTACAACCAGCTTTGGTCCGGGACTTAAGATAGGGACCAAGTCCCGGACCACCCCCAGAAATCAACATAGAGCATTTTTAAGGGTTGAAATGATGGGGGTTTAAATGTTAATGATGTTATAAGATGTTAAGGCCTTGTTTGGTGACATGTAAGGGCCCTAGGAAGTGTAAGAAAGTGTTAGAAGTGATTGAGAAGTGAGAACTCAAATTAACAAGAGTAAAACCGAGTAACGGGATAACGGGGTAAGTACGGGAGTAGCATTTTATTATGTACCGTATGAGCCTAGTATTAATAATAATGTTTGAAACATTATCAGAGAGTCGTGCGTGACCCGAGCATGGTGAGATGACACGGTAAAGTGAAAACCCCGGTGAAAGGTATGATTTTCTCATACTCCGCGTGCTAACCGAGTTACGTTGATTTGTGTGTTTGTGTGCCGGCTTAATCAAGATTAAAGCATGAAAATAATCCCTTGTTTGATTATGTATGCCTTGTTGTATGTTGAATGAACTAACATACTTGTATGCCGGTGTGGTCTAACATAGTGAATGGACCGACTCGTAGTGAGTAACGTTTGGCTAGAGACCGTAGATCGGGTCGATGCTTATGATAACGAAAATGTGCAAACACACAAACTATCCGTTAAGTATGACGATAACGCAACATATGAACTCCCTAGAAAGTGAGGAGATGTACGGGTTGAGTAAATACCCGATAATGGTTAGAAAACCACGTTGAAACAATCCACGAAACAAATGAGAGTGGAAAGATAAGTGAACCTCCTTCAAGAGGATTTAAGATAGTTCGAAGATGTGAACTAGCGATGAGGGTAAAAGAGACCTGAGGTTTAGTAGCTCCCTTGAGACATGGTCGACCTCCTATATGAGGATTTTACCTGGTATATGCAAGTAACCGAAAGTATGAGTAAAGTAAATGTATGGGTAACTCTTAAAACCTAAGATTAACCGAACTAAAGTAATGTTCCCAAGTCATTAGAAACATCGAGAGTGATGCTTCTAGACTAATATACATGATATTATTATAACTCCGAGAGAGGAGTGTATGGGAACGAGAGTAGTCCGAGAGTAGTCGGACCTAAGTAAAAGAGATAGGAACTAAGAGAGAGTTCCGTGAGCTAGTTGAACCTTCCCACCATGCTAGACCCAGAGTAGGGTCGAAACCGGGGAAGTAAGACTATGCTAGAGAGCCATGAGTTTTGGCCTAAGTATGTATTAAGAGTAACAAGCGTGACGTAGGAGACCTGTAGTGTCTCGAGAATCTACAAGAGCTTGAGTATAAATAACCCAAGAGTGTGGGTGAGATAATGAGTATAAATAACCCAAGAGTATGGGTGAGATAATGAGAACAAGTAACCCAAGAGTGTGGGTGATTATAGTACGAGTAGCCCAAGAGAATGGTGTGTATACGAACAAGTAACCCGAGAGAGCGGGTGAGATAATGAATAAGTAAACAAGGCAAGGTGAGGTATAACCCTCAAGGCCTAAGAGTAACCAGATACAACTAACAACCTTGTTATGTTAGTTAGGAATTGTGTTCCATGATTGGATGTAAATTCCTTGAGCATTACATGTACTTATTGTATTGCTATGATGCATGTTGTTTGACTAATGAACTCCATGTATATCCGACTAAGTGGTCGGCGTACCCCGGTTAGCGCTCGGGGTATGCGAATTTCATATGCAGCGTTAAGCTGAGCCCCTAGGGGCGATGTTTTTATTTTACAGGTACACCGAAGATGTTACCGTTCGAGAGTAGGACGGGGTCGGTGGGTTGCATGGGTAGTAGTTCAAATTACTTATGTATTGAAGGAAGTGTAAGACCGAGTATGTTGTCGGCATCCTTTTATTGTAGACTCGGTATAGTAAAGAAATGAGTTGAGTATTGTATTTGTATTGTGTACTCGGTTGTTCCAGTCCATCAGACCGTTACTGTATGTGAGGTAGGCCTGGTTAGCCATATGGGTGGCTAACGGCGTGTTTCACCCCTCGTTGTAATTAGAGTTCCGCTGCGTGAGTAAGAGTAATTGGTGACAATTTAAGAGGTAATGACGAGCTTAACGGTTGGGGTGTTACAAAAATGGTATCAGAGCGAAGTATCGCTCTGATGACTGGAAATACCGAGCTTAGGTAATACCGAGTTAGGAAATAGAGACTTAGGGCTAAGGGTTGAGTGGTAGCGTGAGAGATGCGCTAGTTAGGAATTTCCAGTATGATCTGGATACCTACAGTACCAAACCCGCCCTCCACAACCCGTATTTAAAAGCTTGGGAAGGAACGCCAGAGAGACGGGGAATCCGGTCTGGCACTTAATTATTATTTTGATATGAACCAGAATCTGTCATGTGGTAGATCCCGAGAACCGGAAACCCCGGATACGGATCCCGCTGGAACGACAATAACTGCATGCAATGACGAAAGGTCGAGACATCCTAATCCAAGGAGACCAGAATTTGTGGCAGCCTGGGGCGACATGCTTAGCAGTCGCGAGAACCCAGCTGGTCGAGCAGCAGTGAGAAGGATGCACCAATCGTGTGACCAGATGGACTTATGAGAACTAACGAGAACCGGGACACATGTCTACGGACCGCCATAGTTAACTAATACCAACATCGGACTAACCGACCAAGAATCTAGTCAAGAGTAGGTACACCCACCCTGCCACACCGAAGAGGTTGCAATACCTAACGGGCACAGCTTAGACAGCTACAAGCATAATTACGGGATATACCCGAATAGGACTAACAGAAGTAGTACCTAAATAAGTTAAACCTCGGTAACCACAGTAAAGACGTGGGAACGAGCAACGAGGTAAAGCATAGAAAAATAGTTAAGGAACTCCGGGAGTGGAGGAGCTCCTAAATGAACGACAGTCATGTCAAGAGGAATGAGAATTAGCTCCAAGGAGCAGTTATCCAACTAGGGGATCAAGGAAGAGCCAACGAGGCTACCAAATACAATGTGAACAATACCGTGACCGGTATGAGTTAACCAAAAAACCGCCAGTACCGCGCACTTGCCACGGCAAGTGCAGTAATAGCGGGACTAATAAGAAGAGCTTTGACAAGTGACAAGTACTTAGCAAGTACCAGGATGGCAAGAGAAGCCAATATAGCACCACAAACCCTAAGAATTCTGAAACGAAACCTTGGAAAGGCCTAAAGGCCTGACCACTGTATAAAGAACATACCAGTCTGCAAGAAGACAGACTTAGTAAGAAGCAATCGGCATTGAAATGCCGTGGAGATTTTATTTTTTAACACGAATTTTCCTTCCAAACATGGAATTTTCAAAACCCCCGAATTTTTAAACCAAACCAGAGAACCACGGTAAGTTATCATATAATGATACAAGAGGAGTTGGCAACAGAATACTTCACTTAGGCGTGACCGACACTACAAGTGTACACAAACGAGACATGGAACGACCGCACTCTGAAGGAGCTTGCGGGCCTGACAGACCGGTTATGAGTTAGTCAGGTAAGTGGTAACATATCAATAAGATACTCCATGTATGTATACAAGTAGAGTACGGTACACGGGAAGTAGCCCACTCCATACTACGGACGAAAGAGCCAATTCAAACCAAGACAGTTAGACACCTTGAATGATCGAAGAACACAAGGAAGCTTACCAAGATAGAGGAGTCTAGAATCCAGTAAGGTGACGGACCTAAGGATATAGCGTTAATAAGTGCGAGAAGCACAGAGTATTAAGCACAGACATTGGATATGTCTCAGGAAATACCTAATAACTGGAATATATACCAGCGTAAGTAATATGGCAAATGCCTTAAATGATCATATCGATGTTTGATGAACGGGATAGAATTCCCATAGTATATCTCACTAAGAGAATAACGACCTAATTAAGTAGGTAAAGGAAAAGTACTAATACTCTACCCAATAATGGGAGACATTACAACCTTAAACGGGATATTTCGAAATCTACATAACGCAAGGCGGAGTAGGAATCTGAATATACCCATGAGTTCTAGCCAGATGTAATGGCACGACTCAAAAATACCCCGGAGCAATCCGTGAAGGGTACCGAAGTCAACAGTAGTTGAACGAGATATCGTGTTGAGAATAGAAGTGCTAAATCAAACACTCGGGTAGAACCCGAAGGGATCCCACGTAAAAAGGGAACACCCTAACTTGCCAGAGGGCATGAATTAGTATCAAAATACTTTAAGGGTCTTCCATGTTCGGAAGCGTGATGAGACAACCATATCAAAGAGCCCAGAAATATCCTAACCATTTAATGGCATACGGAGAAGAAGAAACTTGTATAAACAGCCGCACAGAGCATGGCTCGAGGCTAGGTGGCTTATAAGTCGGTAACTAACTACAAATTGTAGATTTAAACATTGCCAATCTATGCATAAAGGCATGAGAATAACAGTGGAGAGTGAACCACTACCCTACAGTGGGGATACCACTTGTTATTGTGGGGCCTAGGGAGTGGCAATTGCGAGAATCCTCTAGAGAAAGGCTACCACCTAGGTATGTAATGTGAAACCATTAAAGCGGTGTAATAAAACCTGAGCATGTGTATATTGCCAAGAAGTATTTGAAATCAAATAGTATGTAGAAAGGCTTTGATAGCAGTGGAAAGAAACTGAGAGAGTAATCGGTTGAGTAGTAAAAACACAGTGCGTGTGCAATATGAATTGCAGAGTAAACGATGCGCCATAAACGCAGAGAGTTAAGGAAGTATATATTGTTGAGCCAAGTGAATGGCAAGCCATAGTATAAATGGCGGGAGTACATGAGCGGAAGCTAAAGTAGTAGCGGATGCCATATAAGTGAATGTTGTAATGAGTAGAGCATGATACGCAGTAACAGATACTGATACGAGCTGTTGAGAAAATGTGGTAAAGGGGACATAATCATTTCTATCCCATGAGAGATTTACTGTCAAGGGTTTACGCTTCTGCACTCTGTATGACTGAGTGTTTTGGTATTGCACTTGTGCGGTAATGATCGAGTGGGAGAGCCAGGAATTGAGAAATGCCAACGAAGCTGTTGAGTGAGAATCTAGAGAGATAACCGTGCGGCCATTGGCCAAAGATGCACAAAGAACGTGGGCAGTAACCCACAGGGCCAGGATCGATATGTGGAAAAAGGCAGAGTAGTATGAATGAGGAATTCTTGTACAGAAATAAATAAACAAACATGAATCAGAAGTCATTATCAAATGAGGAAGCACTACATGCTAAGTAGCGGCTTGACCTCAACCGACAATAAGTCGGGAAAAAGTAGTGAATAACCACAAAAGTATACAGAGTATACAAAAAAATATAGATTTCCAGAGAATTGGAGAGAAAATCTATAACTCATCGAATTCGCATACGGTAAGAGATACCTAGCGACGATTGACTAACCTTTATTCCCAAGTTAAAAGGGATAGAAAAAGAGTGGATAATACATTGAGAGTACCAAAAGGGCGAGTTAAGCTCTAGTTATCAGGTCACGCAATAGAAGCTTGTGGACCGTAACTCAAAGGTTAAGTATACCTAGCAATTGTGAGTAATTGCCTAATCCTAAATGCTTTGAAGCCTTAGAGGCTAGAACTGAACCCGGTTACGAGTTAATTAACGCATTGAAGTTAAAACACTTCATGATACCAGAATTAGTGAACCAATGTTCAGTATAACATATGGTCTGTTACGCGGGCGTAACCCCTTTTAAGGGGGGTAGGGCGAGAAACCGCTTAGAGTATGTTTTACGTTTAGTGCGTAAACTACTATGTGCATAGCACAAAAGAAATTGTTTTGACGATTGGAACTTATGTTACATAAACATATGTACCCATTCATTGTGTAATAATGATTGTTGTGCATGAGTGATGCAAGTAACGAGTATGTAATATTATAAAAGAGGAGTAGAGAGACTCCTAGGGAATGAGAATCCCTATAGTATATGTCTAGTGAGATTAGACATGAGACATAATGAGTACGAATTGGTATGAAACTGATGTGTAACCTAAGAGGGAGTGAGTTCCCTAGGTTATTTGAGAATGATTGATGAGAGTGAGTTCCATCCTTTGGAGTTGTATGTTGTATGTTTTAAGTTGAGTAATAATTTGACTAATGAGGCCACAAGTATGGAATGCCTAGGCAAGGTAAGTGAAACAATAGAGAATAATGGATGACTTAAGTTCCATGATAAAGATAAATTGAAACAGATTGTTTTTTGAATATGACTAGAAAGAGTAAAAGATAGAAAACGGAAATGTTTGACTATCTGATTGTCTGAAACTGACGTGGGAGGTGGAACTTGGTCTGCTAGCGATCAAGGGAAACCGAACACAAATTGGGGTGGAAGGATAGTTCAACACTGATGCTGATCACATCAGGGTTGGATGATTCTTGAAGCTCCCTATAAGTGGTCACAAGTAATCACGCCAAGAAAAGATGCAGCTACCATAAATTTGATTTGGAGTTGTGTGATGATTTAAAAGAATTTTTCAAACAGAATTTGAAAAGGATTTTTTCTTCAAGTATGAAGATGGAAATGAAAACTGGTTTTAAACTGCTATCACCCGCGATGGCTACGGCCTTAAGTCTTGATGACCGGTAGAACGGTGGCGTGTATTAGTTTGAAACCATTGCACCGTACGTGCGGCGGTCCTAAGTGACCGGTTGGGGCGGTGTCAGTGTGTGATTTTTCCAAAGGCAGCGGGACGGGGAGAGTACCCTGAGATGTTCCTGTGTTGAGTGAGTCAACCAGAGTGCCTGAGGATATGTATATGTGTAACGTTTTGATCAGAACCGAAGGGACCGTGGGCCAGAGAGAGTAAGTGCCCATTTGTCATGAAGCGGCCGTGAACCAGAAAGAGTAAGTGTTCAACGTGACCGGTACCTAAGGGATCAGTAGTATATTACTCAATATGGATTCGAGGACAGTAGAGCCTTTTTGTCTTCGGACCGATTCCATGGAGAGAATACAAAGAGTATTTTTTATTGCTATACATGCTGTGATATATGTGTGGTGTGTGTAGTATGAAATGAGACTGACTTGTGGAGTCAGTAGGGTTATACATGTACTATAACCTTGGCATTGAATGCCATGAGACTAAGCATACTAGATTCATCAACTTTGAGGACAAAGTTCCTTAAGGGGGGTAGATTTTAATACCCCGGACCTAGTAATGGTGATATAATTACTGTAATATCATTATTAAGGGCGTAAATGTGCCTAGAGAGTATTGGTAAAAGAATAAAACCAAAATAAAAGAGAAAATGCGTTAAAAGCGAAAAACGCTAAAATGCGTATTAAATGAAAATAAGCGATATATGATCTCATTAGGGTCCGAGATGGATTCCTAAGGCTTAGTTAGGCCTAATTAGTATACGGGAATGATTCCCGAATAAAACGAATCTAAATAATGGATTAAAACGCTAAATAAGCATAAAAGCACGTTTTTCGAGAAAACCCGAAAACGTGACTTTAAGTGGTCAAACGGACCCGTAAAATTATAGTTGATTAAATAACTATAAATAAGTATTAATGGAATTTTAATAGCCATTAAATTAATTAAACGAGAAAATTCCGGAAAACGGACCTGGTAAGTGAATAGTGACCAAACCGGGAGACAAAACGCGTTTAATTCGAAAAGACGAAAAAAACGACCGGGCTATTAATTCACGTGGGCCGGTTTTAATTAATATGTATACACTCATTAATAGCTTGCTAGCTATTTAGTAATAAGAGGACAAATAAGTAAATAAAGCAAATAGTATAAAGTAAAAAGGTAACTTAAATTACTTACTCTCACCTCCTCCTTCTTCATTTCACGTTTTTGCCCAGCCCCTGTTATTATCTTCTTCCTCCTCTCCTCTGTACGCTGAGCGATTCCAAACAGCAACCTCACCTCCATCTTCTCCTTCCATTATCTTGTTCATTTCTTCACCGAATTACACAAAAATTATACCGTTAGATTCGTATCGGCGAGGGCTACGTTTTCCACCCCTCAAAATCTTGTTCCTCCACCATCACTTCCATGGGTGTTTTGCCTTTTGAAGCTTAAGGAGCTGATTTTGAGCCTCCATCATCTTCTTGATACTTCAAGGTAAAAAGGAAGTTACAAGCTCTTCATTTCTAGCTATTCTTCCAATTTTGGAAAAAATTTCCTTCACGTTGAATTTTTCCCCATGTCAGCCGTGAGCATCTTGCTCTTGTGGAGGGTTGGAAACTCTTCCAATAGATTGCCAAGCTATCCATTTGGTTATTCTAAGGTAAAACCTAAGTTAAACCTTGAAAACTAGCTCCTTGGAATATAATAGGTTATGTGGGAAAATTGAAATTTACTTGTTGTTGTACGTATGGGGATATGATTGTAGATGGCAATCTAGACCCCTTGTGTGTTGTGAAAACGAGAAAAGAGAGAGGGAACAGAGGAAGAGGAAGAAGAAGAGTGGTGAAAACCGAAAACAAATGAGGTAAAGAGCTTACCTTGTGTTAGTTTTATTTGGCTTGTGAAACTGAATTTAGAGTTGAATTAATGCTCTTGAAAGGGGAGTAGTTATGATACTACAATTTAATTATGAACGAAGCTGTTTTAATGTTGCTTAAGTGTGGGAATTAAGTTTGAGTTTAAACTAGTACATATGTGTAAACAAGAGGGAAACTTGGTGTATTGTAGCTGTTGTGTTCATTAAACAGGAATGAAGAAGTGTTTATGAGCTGATTTAAGTGTGGAGAATATGCTTAAGAAGTAGTCAAGTGCTGTCAAAATTTCTTAGGGATGTATGGACTTGAGTGCTTTGTTATAAAGAAGAAATTAGGAGGTTAAGAGTTTTAAATGGTTGGTTAGTGATTTGGAAACCAAACTAAGGAGAAGTGAGTATGAGGAGTAGAATAATGTCAATTGAAGTGCTGGTAATGGCATTATTGAATGGTAAAAGAGGGTACCAAAATCTGTTACAAGAAGTTAGAAGAACAAGAAAACTAGTTATGAAATATAAGTGAATTGGAGTGAATTAAGCATGGCTTAGTGAGTGGACTTGGTGACTGGTTTAAGGTGGTTTAGATGGGTAAATAGGTGCTAAGACATGTGAATTATATGTGGGGAAGATTGGGTGATTAAGGGGTTAAGAGAATACCTTGTACAGAGTTGGAAATGCTAAGTTTGTAAAATCTGTAGCAGGGTCCGGGACCTAGTCCATGGACAAAGTCCCGGACCACCCCCTTTATTCATACCGAGAATTTGCTACCATGTTTGGTCCGGGACTTGAGTAAGGTACAAGGTCCCGGACCACCTGCTAAAATCACCCAAGAGTTTACCCTGCACTTGGTCCGGGACTTGGGGTAAGGACAAGGTCCGGACCACCCCATTTAAATAGGTCGAGACTGCACAACCATGCTGGTCCGGGACTTGGGATAGGGACAAGGTCCCGGACCATATGTTTAAAAACCACCCGAGAGTTACAACCAGCTTTGGTCCGGGACTTAAGATAGGGACCAAGTCCCGGACCACCCCCAGAAATCAATAGAGAGCATTTTTAAGGGTTGAAATGATGGGGGTTTAAATGTTAATGGTGTTATAAGATGTTAAGGCCTTGTTTGGTGACATGTAAGGGCCCTAGGAAGTGTAAGAAAGTGTTAGAATTGATTGAGAAGTGAGAACTCAAATTAACAAGAGAAAAACCGAGTAACGGGATAACGGGGTAAGTACGGGAGTAGCATTTTATTATGTACCGTATGAGCCTAGTATTAATAATAATGTTTGAAACATTATCAGAGAGTCGTGCGTGACCCGAGCATGGTGAGATGACACGGTAAAGTGAAAACCCCGGTGAAAGGTATGATTTTCTCATACTCCGCGTGCTAACCGAGTTACGTTGATTTGTGTGTTTTGTGCCGGCTTTATCAAGATTAAAGCATGAAAATAATCCCTTGTTTGATTATGTATGCCTTGTTGTATGTTGAATGAACTAACATACTTGTATGCCGGTGTGGTCTAACATAGTGAATGGACCGACTCGTAGTGAGTAACGTTTGGCTAGAGACCCGTAGATCGGGTCGATGCTTATGATAGCGAAAATGTGCAAACACACAAACTATCCGTTAAAGTATGACGATAACGCAAACATATGAACTCCCTAGAAAGTGAGGAGATGTACGGGTTGAGTAAATACCCGATAATGGTTAGAAAACCACGTTGAAACAATCCACGAAACAAATGAGAGTGGAAAGATAAGTGAACCTCCTTCAAGAGGATTTAAGATAGTTCGAAGATGTGAACTAGCGATGAGGGTAAAAGAGACCTGAGGGTTTAGTAGCTCCCTTGAGACATGGTCGAAGATGTATGGGTAACTCTTAAAACCTAAGATTAACCGAACTAAAGTAATGTTCCCAAGTCATTAGAAACATCGAGAGTGATGCTTCTAGACTAATATACATGATATTATTATAACTCCGAGAGAGGAGTGTATGGGAACGAGAGTAGTCCGAGAGTAGTCGGACCTAAGTAAAAGAGATAGGAACTAAGAGAGAGTTCCGTGAGCTAGTTGAACCTTCCCACCATGCTAGACCCGAGTAGGGTCGAAACGGGGAAGTAAGACTATGCTAGAGAGCCATGAGTTTTGGCCTAAGTATGTATTAAGAGTAACAAGCGTGATGTAGGAGACCTGTAGTGTCTCGAGAATCTACAAGAGCTTGAGTATAAATAACCCAAGAGTGTGGGTGAGATAATGAGTATAAATAACCCAAGAGTATGGGTGAGATAATGAGAACAAGTAACCCAAGAGTGTGGGAGATTATAGTACGAGTAGCCCAAGAGAATGGGTGTGTATACGAACAAGTAACCCAAGAGAGGGGTGAGATAATGAATAAGTAAACAAGGCAAGGTGAGGTATAACCCTCAAGGCATAAGAGTAACTAGATACAACTAACAACCTTGTTATGTTAGTTAGGAATTGTGTTCCATGATTGGATGTAAATTCCTTGAGCATTACATGTACTTATTGTATTGCTATGATGCATGTTGTTTGACTAATGAACTCCATGTATATCCGACTAAGTGGTCGGCGTACCCCGGTTAGCGCTCGGGGTATGCGAATTTCATATGCAGCGTTAAGCTGAGCCCCTAGGGGCGATGTTTTTATTTTACAGGTACACCGAAGATGTTACCGTTCGAGAGTAGGACGGGGTCGGTGGGTTGCATGGGTAGTAGTTCAAATTACTTATGTATTGAAGGAAGTGTAAGACCGAGTATGTTGTCGGCATCCTTTATTGTAGACTCGGTATGGTAAAGAAATGAGTTGAGTATTGTATTTGTATTGTTACTCGGTTGTTCCAGTCCATCAGACCGTTACTGTATGTGAGATAGGCCTGGTTAGCCATATGGGTGGCTAACGGCGTTGTTTCACCCCTCGTTGTAATTAGAGTTCCGCTGCGTGAGTAAGAGTAATTGGTGACAATTTAAGAGGTAATGACGAGCTTAACGGTTGGGGGAGTTACAATCAGGATTAAACACGTGCTATTTCGCAACGGTCGAAACCGCCCTGGCGCGAAAAGTCACTTATGCCGGACATATTCCATCCGGCATCATACCCGGCATCTAATGTTTGGATAACGGTAAATAACCGACATCTACTGGTAGACAGGCACGTCTTTTGCTTATGCCGGATACAACATACCCGACACCATGTCCGGCAGCGTCCCATTTCTGCTGTGTACTTGCGCCGTGCATGAGAGATCCGGCTTCATATCCGGCAAGGTCCGGTTTTGATGAAAAACTTGCTCCTTGCATAAAAAACACCAAGAGCATTAGTCTGAACATATAAAATGACTTCTTATATAAATTAATGCAAATACTAACTATTCTTATCTTATTTTAACTAATAACACTACATATCTAGCTTATAAAATATGATAAGTCTACGGCTTATCAAGGCCCTACACTTACCTTTTGCTAGTCCTCGAGCAAAACAAGATTAGAAAAGGAGTAATACTTATGCACAAAACAGATAAACTCTAGAATGAAATGTAGATAAATATTTCCAACTATATGACTCTAATTCATAAGTATCACTTATCTACCTTATTCTATCGAAACATACTAATGGGTATAAAACAAGGAATTTCAAAACCGATCAAAAACTTTTGGGCTACTTTGCATAAGGGATTTGTAATCTCTCCTTTTCCGGTTTCCATCATTCAGCTCTATTCTTCAAGAGTTTCTGAATGTGGCCAAGACTCTCCTCAATGGTTTTATGAATCAGCCCTATTTTGCAAGAGTTTTTTGAATCAACCATGATTTTTTTTTGCATTGAAGAACGGGATATTTAGGAGAAAAATAAAAGGAAAAACTCTCTTTTCTTGCTTTTATTCAGAGGCACTTTTGCAACCTCTAGGAATATAATGCTTTTCCTTTGGAAGAAGATTTTTTTTTTCTTTTTTTCTTCTTTTTCTTCTTCTTTCTTTTGCATAAAAAACCCTTTTAAGATTTTCACCCTAAAGATTTTTTCACAATTTGGAAAGAAAAAAAGATAACACCCATAATACATAAAGGAAAGAATTAGGAGAAGATCATGTACTCATGTTAATAAAGAGAATCAAAAAGTTAAAAACAGAATCTATAAGTCATTAGAGAGCTTACCTCTTGAGAGAACAAGCTTTAGTCATTCCTAATCTTATCTCAATCAAAAACATGCAAAAAGTTTAGTAAAACATTGAGTAAAATGCAAAACTTATGCATATTATAAAAAAACTTATTTTTTAAGGGGGGTCCCTGCCCTACACTTGGCAGCAACACTGTCCCTAGTGTTCGAAAGAAAACGAATAAGTAAAACTTTTTTTTTAATAACTTGAAATTACCATAATGAAAGTAATTTAAAAACAATAACATAACATTAAAGGAGAAAAATTAATTGGAAGAAAGTTCCCCTGGTTGATAGTGAAGGCGTGAGGAGGAACCGCCCTACACTTAGCCTTTTAGGCTATTTGGCATCCTTTGAGATCTGTGGCAGGATAGTGACCGAATTCGCATGCTCCCGTGGATTGTTTGTGTTTGGGATGGGAGTTGACCTGGCTGTCTTGGTTGCGTCAGAAGTTGCTGTAATTGCAACTGCAACGATTTGTGCTCCTTGCGAATGGTCGAGATCTCGTTTTGAGTATCCTGGGTCTTGTTCATCAGGGCTGACATCATGTCACGAAGTTCAGCCATTTCAGCCTCTGATGATGATGTAGGTGGGATGGTCTGAATTGCCTTGGACCTCCCTGGTAGCCGGCTTGACTCTGGAAGTGCTGAGGGGGTTGGTTCCCCTGTTGCCATGGCTGCCGATACCCTTGGTTACTCACATAATTGACTTCCTCAACATTCTGAAAGTTGGGCATGTCAGGGCTTGGAGCGTGTGGTCGTGCACTAACCACGTTCGCCTGTTGAGGAAGTTGATTCATCGCTATTTGCTCCACCACTTTCTGTAGAGCGCTAACCTTCGTGGACGTTTGAGCATTGCTCTCCAACAACTGCTCATGACTTTGCAATAATTTGGCCAATTTGGAGTCACCCTCATCCACCTGATATAGACCAGCGGTACTGCCCCTTGTTCCACCGGTGGCCCATTCCCTAATCTCTTCGCAAAGAGATTCAACCCCACTAAGGAATTGATCTCCAGGCTTCTTTAATATATCTGCACCAAGGGAGGATAAGATCATCGTCTTGCTTTGATTGACCAATCCTTTGTAAAACAACTGAGATAGTTGCTCCTTGGTGAGGCCGTGGTGTGGACATGTGCGAAGCAACCCTTTGAATCTATCCCAAGTCTCACAGATGTTCTCCGAGCTAGGTTGTCTGAAGTTGTAAATGTCGGCGATCATCTCCAGGGTGCGACTAGGGGGCATGAATTTGTCATAAAATTTGGTTGCCATGTCTTCCCATGTGGTGATGGTACTGGGGTTAGACTGTGGCACCACTTGCTGGCGTTCCCCGTAAGACTATGGGGGAAGAGAGCAAGTCTGGCGTATTGGAGGACATTATTTGTGGAAGTTAGGTGTTTGTGTGTTGCAAGAATTTGGTGATGTGGAGCAAGGCATCGTCCGGGTTTGTACCATCGAACATTCCCAATTCCTTTTGCATCGTATTTGATGATATGGCTTAAGTTTTTGCCATTCATCGTATTCGTTTTGTGGAAGGAGAGGGAGGTCGATTGCGGGCTTTTGGCCTTGGTTAGAAGGTCGGTTTATATTTCGGACGGTAGGTGCAGCCATTGGTGTAGGATCTGCTTTTTGTAGGGTTCGTTGTTGCCTTAAAGTTTGAAGCAGGGTTCTCTCGATCTCCGGATCAAAGTTGGCTAAATTTTCAGGAGTACTTGTTGATCGAAGAAGCATTCACCTTTTAAATATATGAGGAGCAAGACATAACGTTATAATATTAATAAAATAAATAAAAAATTAATATAATGACGTAGTTAGACTTAGGAAAATACAAGAAGAAATAAATTTTTGGTTATGCCGGACGGCGTGCCGGGTGCGTTTTACCCGGCAGGGGACTTCCTCCACTAATGCCGGGTGTACAAACCGGCATGTTGCCCGGCGTGACCAAAAATCGAACATAACTTAATTAAAAGATACAGTAAAGGATAATCAAATTAATTGTAAGAGTAAATAAGGGATTGTAGGAGATTACTCCTAATTGTCCCTACAATATACGACAAAAATATTGAGAGAAATTGAGCATGCCGGGTGGCATGCCGGATCAAACCCGTCCGGCATAGGACTTCCTCCGAAATGCCGGATATAGAAAACCCGGCACAATACACGGCAAGTTCAAACTCGAAATTTAAATTAAAGAATCATAGTATAAGGACACTTAGGAGAGAGAATTAACGAATGGGAGTAAGCAAGAACAAATTTAAATTGCCAAGAACTCAATACAGTAAGGAATTTGAAAAACTTTGAACATGCCGGACGCAATGCCGGGTAAAACGTATCCGGCATCAGACTTCCTCCGAGTTTGCCGGGTGACAGACGCCCGCACCCCGCACGGCACATTCAAGTCTGCAAAACTAAGGGTGAAAATAAATTAAAGAATCAAACAAATAAAGAATAGGGCGTTTTACCGAATTTAAGGACTTAGACTAATTCCAAGTCCCCGGCAACGGCGCCAATTTGCTAACAGAGAAATTGTTAGGATAAATTATATACAGAACAAAATAATAAATTAATCCTACAACTCTACTACGGGTAGGAAAATAAAACCCGGTCGGAGTATAGTGTAATATATTACGACCGAGAGTATCGTACCCAAGGACTTATAGAAAATTAGTCCTAATCCGGGCAAAAGCCTATTCTATAATAACAAGGGGGTAAATTGAAATGTTTTCTAATCTAAATAAAACTAACTAAACTATGTGGTAATTACAATGAAATTATCCTTGATCCAGGGTGTGAACCATCTAAGCATCAATATGAACTCTCAACATAAACACAGGCCTTCGAATTAACCAACAACTGAACACGCCGGGTGTCCTGCCGGATACCACTTGCACGGCATATTCAAAGACATTGAATATGCCGGACATTGGCCACCCGGCAATGCGTCCGGCATAGTCATAATGCATATTCTTTCTCCAGTTTCCGAGTAGAAAACAGAAGACTCATCCCTATTAACAAATCGAGCATATATCATGCCACGAAATGAACAAGGAAATGGGGAAAATGGATTAATTCTCACTCTCACTACTAACCCTTAATTCATAAGAAGAGAGTAGAAAGACCATCAAGAGAGTCTAACCTATCTTACTTGGGACTTGTCTTCCACAAGTAAGAATTGCATGAAGAGAAAAAGATCAACCTATTCTCTTTCAATAAGAACCTTACTCTTAATAAACTTGAAAATTATATTAAAGAAATCATATTGTTTACAAGAAGAGTTTCATCCCAACCAAGGACAGAAGGAACTACTACTCAATCACCCATGAATTGAAGAAGGAAATACAAGAATAAGGGAGAGTTTTGACATAGCCTTCACCCTCTAAATCTTCCTCCAAATCTTCTTCTTTTTCTCTTGAATGGTTGTGTAGCAGTTCTTCTGTCGAAAATACGTCTATTCTGTGGAGTAAGTGTGTGGAATTATGGTGAAATGAACACCCAAAATGTTCAGCCTCTTGCGCCTTTTATAGACAAAAATTCTTCTGCTGCCGGGTCTCATGCCGGGTCTAAGTCATCCGGCATCGGGATTAAACACGTGCTATTTCCGCAACGGTCGAAACCGCCCTGGCGCGAAAAGTCACTTATGCCGGACATATTCCATCCGGCATCATACCCGGCATCTAATGTTTGGATAACGGTAAATAACCGACATCTACTGGTAGACAGGCGCGTCTTTTGCTTATGCCGGATACAACATACCCGGCACCATGTCCGGCAGCGTCCCATTTCTGCTGTGTACTTGCGCCGTGCATGAGAGATCCGGCTTCATATCCGGCAAGGTCCGGTTTTTGATGAAAAACTTGCTCCTTGCATAAAAAACACCAAGAGCATTAGTCTGAACATATAAAATGACTTCTTATATAAATTAATGCAAATACTAACTATTCTTATCTTATTTTAACTAATAACACTACAAATCTAGCTTATAAAATATGATAAGTCTACGGCTTATCACTTGCTTACTGAAATCACCTCATAACTCCTGTCACCTTACTAACGGCCATCGCCTCCTTCGCTCTCACCACCTTTGTCACTCCATCGCCGCGGTCACCACCCATCTACCACTGGTCGCCACCGTCGACGTCTCTAACGCGTACTGTGTATGAGATCGGTCGATTGTCGTTTTTTCTAACTTTGTTCATATACATGTCGATTGCTAGTTCTAACCTCATTTGTCGAATCTGAGAGTGTAATGGCAAATGTTCTAACCTTGTTCATATATTTGTGCCCACATTCACAGTTAATTGCAACCTAGTTCATGGGCTGATTTCTCCTAATTGCCAACTTCGGTGCTTACTAACGGTAATTTTGCAAACCAAACTATAAACTGTTGTAGTGATGTTTCTTTGTTTATTGTTTTGAAGAGTAAATTTGATTTGGTTATCCATAGCATTTAGTTTTACAATTAATACATAGTAGTGTAGTTTTTAAAATATAAAATTAGTTGAGAGCCTTTGGTCTGCTAGATATATCTCTTAGCAGATTTGAAGTTGTGATTCTTGTTTGCTGCAGCTTGTTGCAGTTGATCTCTTGTACTTGTAAATATTTCTTTACAGTTAATACAGCTTACCTTTCTTCTAAAAAAATATAAGTTAGTGTATGAGTAATTTTGATGGTGCGTGCGAATTTGATGTTGATAAAAGTGATTTGGAAACGTAGAAATATAGGGGAGATACTATCGAATTTTTTCCGTGTTTTGCTAGCATTTTAACCTTGATTTCCGACCTCAACCGTCTTAGCATCGGCAAAATTGTCTACCAGAGGTAAGATTTACATATATACATATAGTATTTGACAAACTACCAAACTTAGTTATCCACCCAAGATATACCTAATAGAGGTATATCATCGCCAGTCCCTGTCGGGACTGTCCATGATTGTTAAATCTCACCTTGGGTGTGAATGTGTTTTTTAATATGTATTTTACTAATTATTTCAGTAGTATCTCTTTATTGTTCTTCGAAAGCATATATTATTGATTAATATCATAATCTCATGCATTTGAAGAACTGTAGGGAGATGCTGCCGAAATTTTCAATAAATTACATATTAAAAACATGTTCACCGGTGAGATTTAATACTCATGGATGGATTTAGGTTGATAAGATACAAAAGTGTAAAGACTCTGCCACGGGTGACGGTATGAAATGGCTTCCTTCATATAAATAGCTAGAAGGAGATGAAACGTTTGTGGATTTAAGGCAGAAATTTGGACGACAAATTTTTAGGAGGAGTTGATAAGTTATGCACGGTGTTGGCGAACAATCTGAAACCTTCAGGCAAGGGATACATATTTTCCGTGTATCGACTGCCAAAACAATCTGTGATATCGCGGTGTTGAAATAGTTAAGGAACATCTGATCCGCCGAGGTTTTACAAAAGATTTCCAAGACATAATCCGATGGCATGGCTAGAGTGTGTTCGATGTTATTAAGCCTGGCGAAGGGGATAATGGTCAGGCTAACACAGAAACAGAACTCGGAGATGATACAGATGCGGGTGGTCCAGAAGACGTTACAGATGACGTTGAGCCAGATTTCTGGGACGATGACATTGAGACTATGCTCGATGATGTGGAACAACATCACTCTAACACGCCAGACAAGTATGAAAATTTGTTGGATTCATCCAAAACACCATTGAACCCCGGGTGTGACCCTATGAAATACCCCAAACCTAAGTATGCTAAGTAAACATCAAATTATGATGTAGTAAGGCCAAGATATGCCTTAGAAAGATTGGTAGACAATTTAAACCAAGGAAAACACAAGAAAATGCCTTAAGGGCAATTTGGGCAAAAACGTGCTCTAAGCTTTGAGTGACTTTGATTTGCACCCAAATACCATTATAAGACTTTATTGATATGATAATGGACATTATAAATCAATTACCAAAGAAAACCAAGCTCAAAAATAAGCTTAAACACAAAATGTGCTTTAAGACTCCTTAAAGCACCTTTTGAAGAAATTGTCTTAGAAATGAGTTTTGAGTGGCTAAATGCCCATGATTACACCTTAATCAACATGTGTACTAATTAGTATCACATTAGGAAGCCTAAAACAATGGGAAACCAAAAATTTCACGAATATGTGGACTAATTAGTGAATAGTGCTCAAATAGTGCTAGTTTTGACTTAAGTCAACCTTAATTAGTTAATTGGCCAAACAAGGCCTTGTGTATGTTAATTAGTAAAGGGGGCGGTTTTAAGGGGATGAGTCACCATAGAGTTTATCAAATAAGAAAATAAGAAGAGATAAAGTAAAGAAAGTTACTATTTGCTTTTATAAAGCAAAATATCCTTTATTAGCCTACCTCTCTCCTCTCTTCTTCATTTCACTTCTTCACCAACGAGTTCCTCTTATTCTTCTCTGTTCTAAACCGTTCCCAACCAGCTCCATACTTGCTCCACCTTGCTTTTTCCATAACTTGCTCATTTTAGCTCCAAATCAAAAACTAAGCATAGATTTCTCTTAGTTAGACCAAGGCCTTGCTTCCTATCTTTTAAAAATTTGTAAAGCCTCATTTTGGAGCCATGGGAAATCGCCATTGAAGGGGGTAAAATAAGCTTGGAGGGTGCATTAGCTTCTCCATTCTCTTAAGGTAAAGAATATGTAAGAAAAGTTAGGTTTCCACCATTTCTCCACATTACCGAAAATTACTACTCATGGGGCTTCATTTTTTTGCCTTGTTCTAGCTTGTTTTATTCACCAAGGACTAGTGGAGGTCCTCTTTCATTCAATGCCCAAGTCTACCTTGAGACTTCAAAGGTAATCATCTACTTTTATACCTTAGAACACATTTTTAACCTAGGTTTTCATTCCTTAAGGTTAGTGTATTGTTTAGCACTCATGTGAGTCACTGAATATTGATTAGAACATTGGCAAAGGAAATTTAATGAGTGGCCGAGATTCATTCAAGAAGAAGGTCTAAGGAGGAAGTAAAGATAAGCTTGGAAAAACAAGGTAAAATGCTTACCTAATGGTGGTTTAAGGTTTAAGGGGTGGTATTTAGATAAGTACTAATGTAGCTTAAAGCTTACATTAAGTAATGGATTATATAACCTAAGAAAAAAAACTTAAACAAGCTTATGAACTTGTGACTAAGGAGCCAATGGGAATGAGTTAGTAATATAAGTCTAAGATGGATTTTAAGAGCATTATAACTACTATGAGATTGATGGGTGTATTTGCAGGTTGAAAGCTTTTATATGTGGGAAATTCAGTGTTTAAGTTTAAGTCATTTAAGAGCCTAAGAGCCATGTTATTTAAGAGCCTTAATGCTATGCAATTTAAGATTATTGCACTATATTGAATTTATTATGAATGAGTTGATTTGGGTGAGGAAAACAATGCATTTGGGCATGATAAAATACTAGAGAAGCTATGGCAAAATTTGAGTAGAAAACAAAGAGTTTAAGTGGAGGTGGTGAGTTAATATGACCTACGATTCACTAGGGATCATTCTGAGGAATTTGAGTGGAAATGAGTTAACTAAGGAGTTCTGGAGGTTTCGAATGACCTCGAATTTTCTGTGAGAAAATTAGAGTTTAGATGGGTGTATTGAACACACCAAAGTCATGGTATGAGGAATTGTAAGACTTGTGCAAAATTTGGAGGAAATGGTGTACAATGTTTTAAGATAATTTAGGTATGAACTTGGGAATATAACGATGAGAAGTTTTGATATCTTGTGTAAGTGGTGAAGATGCTAGTAGTGGATTAATAAGGTCATAGTTGGATGGTAATGAGTGGACTTGGGTGATGGAGGTGAAAATTGAAGGAGAATGTTTTCAAATGTCAAGAAAATGACTAGGAATGTAAAAGACCGTGTGATCATGAGAATGGTGAGTAAGTTGAGTAAAAGGAGATGGAAATGTCTAAGGAGGGTGTAGGATAGTCAAGGTAAAGAAGAACAAGGTTAAGGTGCTAAGAAGATGGGGAGAAATGCATAGGTAAGTTCATGAGTTTAGGTTGATGAATAGCAAAAGGAAAAGAAAGGAATTGTGCATGGACATGCAAGATAACCTTGGAATGTTTAGCGAGCAAAGAGGGGATGCAATAATGCTTAGGGAGAATTTATATTGATTGGGAAGGAAACACTTTGGATAGTTAGAGTTTTAGACAAAAATTACATGTTGGAAAAATAAGGAGATAAGTAACAAGTGTTAGGAATTCTTGTAAGGATTGAGAAAATGGTTAAGGAGGTTTTAGAGGATATTCTAAGGTGAGTTTAAGTGCCTATATGGTATTAAGACATAATGGGACACTTGTGGAAGAGTTGGGCATTTTTGCAAGAAAGGAGATAAGTGTTTAAGGGTATAGAAGATGAGTATTCTGGCCTGTCCGAACTTCCGTCCGAATTTGGAAGCTCGGACATGCCCTGTTGCGATTAAAATTTCTGAGTCTCGACCAGAGTCCGAACTACAGTCCGGACTTAGATGTTCAGACACTTGAAATTTTTCATTTGTTTTTTCCTCTACCTATGTCCGAACTTAGGGAAGCACGGACACATGTTTGGACACATGTCTGGTTGCACCCTTTTGAGTCTTGACTTGCGTCCGAACTTGGGAAGCTCGGACACAAGTTCGGACGCGGTGCTGTTTTGACCAAAAACTTTGTTTAAGTTTAGGAAATGATATCTTATGGTGGGGATTGATATGTAATGATAATATAAGGTTGTTTAAGACATGTTTGGTAGGTAACAATGATAATTAAGTGGGTGAATAAGTATAAGGTATGAGGAGAAGTGATTCACTTAAGATTAAGTTTATAACTTAAGTGGTGTTAGATGGGGATCATTAGTGACTAAGTGAGTTAAGTAAGTTAGCTTTATTGGAAAAGTAATTAACAACCTAAAATTGATTTAATGTTTTAGGGTTTGAGTATTTGGAACTTGGAGGAGAGTAAGCAACCGGACAACCAACGGTGAACGGTACAGTTCTTCTTGTGACCTGCTTGCTAACGAGGTGTCCCTCGGCTTGTGTGCTATTTGTTTTTGTGTGCTCACTAAACAAGATAAAGCATACAACTGGAACATTATGTTTATTGCATTGTTGTGTGATGTTTGAAAACTAACACAACTTACCGTGAGAACTTACTAACCAACGTTTAGTAAGGAATTGAGTGAGACTAAGGAACGCTCCCTAATATTAGTTTGTTATAAACCGAAAGAGGTTAACCAACAAACATTGTCTTGAGACATCTACTAACTGGAACTTAAGGGGGGAGTGAGGAACCCGGGACTGACTCCGGTCATGCATGCTAAGGAATAAGGGGGTCGGTATCTAAAGCAGATCTGACTTCAGCTTAAGGGCTTGTCTTCGGACTTGTTGCCTAGGGTCGGTTGCCGGCTCAGCTACATTGGACATACAGTCCAAGGTAGGAGGCATTAAGATGGTGCGGTAGGATCACCTAAATCCTAAATTATAAGATAAGTTGTTTATTTTCAACCAATGGAGTTATAGCTCATTGGCTAGGGTTGCTTTTGACCCGACAAAAATAAACATTGAGATAAGATACAATCATTTCTATTTAAAGAGTGGTTTGTATTCTAAGATTAAGAAAAGGTTTGAGATAAGTTGCAACCATTCCTATTTAAAGGATGGTTTGTATTATAAGACTGAGGTAAGCTACATCCATTCCTTTTAAAGGATGGTTGTTTTCTATGACTAAGATAAGACTAAGATTGAGGTAAGATGAGGATGGACTAAGATTAAGAGGAAACGTAACTTAAGGAGTGAAGTAATTGACTCACTAATTAAGGGAACACATTTAAGTCGTTCATTGTGTTTGAACTTTGATTGTTCATAATTGTTTTGTTGTTTATTGCACCTTCTATTATGTTTTGCATCTAATCAACCTCCATGCTATCGACAATTTGTCGTCGTAGCCACGTTAGCTTGGGGGCCATGAGAGGATCGTACCAGCATTCGTGCTGACCCCCTTTGGGGGCTGTTTTTACTACACAGGTGAACGTCAGGAGGCGGCCGTCGTGAGAGTAAGATGGGGTACAAGCGTTACGGGTTAAGTGTGGCCTACGAGTTGTGCATGTACACTCGTAGGCAATTTGAGTTAGTAAGATGTATAGTGTGAGGGATTGTAAAGGATATGTATTTGGTTAAGATTTGTATGTACTAATGTTCGGTATATTCTGTCAATCAGACCGTGGCAAGGTCCTAGAGTGTATTGAATTCCGCTGTGACATTTATATATATGTTGTTAAGTTGCGAAACCACGATTAGATCGAGATGGGGTGTTACAAAAAGTGGTATCAGAGCGTAGTTACGCTCTGAAGACAAGAATTACCGAACTTAGGAGAATACCGAGGTTGAGTTTGAGTTATGGGTTAAGGGTTCAGTGATAGAGTGAGAGGTGCGTTAGTCAGGACTTCCCGGTGTTTACCGGATATCCATAGTACCTAGACCCTCCCTTCACATCCCTAACCTTGAATACATAGAGCAAACGCCTGAGGGAAGAAAGCCTTCTATTACTCAGGAAAAACCCGATCTGGCAGTTAGCTAACAGTAAGCAATACGAGAAACATCTTGTTAACAAGTTTATGAGAACTTGAACGCTTTTAATTGGAGCGCAAAAGTGAAACAGGCTGCCAACGAATTCTACCAATAAGAGAACAGTAATTACCGGCAACATGGGTCGACATGCTACGCAGTCGAAATAACCCGCCATACCAACAATAAGAAAAGCACTACGGGTGCAATAGAGAGGAAAAGGGAAACGACATGAGTACCGGACAGTGATCAGAATGAGCATAACAGTGGGATAATACATAACATGAGAGTTAAGATTACTGGAAGGTCCAGTTAGAAACGGGGACTCCAAACCCCATACAATGAGGAAGGTTACAAAACGTGGCTGACATAGCGCAGGCAACAATAAAGACGCGTACAACTGTATATCGGAATAGGACTACGATGTAGTGCCTAACGTAGAATCATTACTTAGTAACCACGACAAAATGTGTGGAAACGGGAGTGAGGATTAAGACATAAGAAAATAACAAGGGGTTCCCTCAGGAAGAGGAATGACCGGATAAGTGACAGTACGGTCAAAACAACAGGAAACTGCCGGATGGCTAGTTATCCAAAACGGAAGAACATTGAAGGAGTCCCGAGGACTACCAAAGATATAAAAATACCAGGTGGAAGTACCACTACCGACGCACACAGTATCGGTAACCCATCTTGCATGGCGCACTTGCCATAGCAAGTGCTACCACGGTTAAATAGTACGGAAAGCCATCATGGCGAAATAATAGAACGCTACAGATGTAGAACATACTAATACCGGATTGCAAATCCATAAGAACGGGAGAATGAGACCTTGGAAGGGCCTGACGGCCTGACCAGGATGAGATGAGTGGATACACCAGTCAGCAGGGAGCTGAACCTGGACGGAATACCAAGACATATATTTTAGCAACGGTACAACCTACTACAACAACAACCGACAGTGCGGTAAGAACATTAATCCCAAACCCCGAGAGGAAAACATATGAGATCGCTCAGTAATGCGAGCAAAACACTACGTAAGTGATAACGTACAAGGAATGCATTACGGAATACAATGGAGACCGTCGACATAAAAACTTTCAACAAGAATGGGATAAGACTCCCAGATTGATCACTAAGAATACCAGTAATAAGCATTCTTCAATGAAGATGTTGGAAAACCCAGAAAACAAGGAAAAAAGAAATGAACGTAAGTTATAACCTGCTAAGGATTAAAGACGTACAACCCTGGAAAAGGAAAGCTCAGAGGACTACCCCCACAGAGCGGGCATAGTCGAACCGAACAAACTGATGAATGACAGTTAATACTGTTTGTCTAACTCATTAACACCAAGTATGATTGATCATCAACCGGTGGCGTAGTCGACGGAAGTTGAACGAAGCGTTGAAATGGAAGTATAAGATGACAGGATGATATCCAACTTGGACACCGTAAGGCAAACGCCTAATACGAACCTAACCTTGATTGCTAAAAGACATAAGTCTAGTAAAATGGCAGTATTTTCGAGGACACTAAGTAACCTCAGATCACCTGAATAAACTTCCATAGCAGGAAGCAAGATGCAGCAACTTACCATGAAACCCAATACTACATTTAATATGTAACCTAACGGTGGATAATGTTCAAAGAAACAAAAACCAATAAGGATGACCTACATATGAATAAGAGTACAAGTAATGAACTGAGACATTAAGCACTAAGAGCCTACGAGCCAAGGATGTTAACCACATCAGAGCCCGAGGCGTAGTAAGTTGTAAAAGAGCTTATTCAAGCCATGAAGGAACTACAATGTGTAGATGTGAACGGTTACAAACCTATAACTTAGATTGTGGAAATTATTGCCAGGAGAAGGCACCAATGAGAATAATGAGATAGTACATTGGCAGGGGCGGAGAACGAACCATGCCTTTTAGGGTGGGGATACCTCTCCTTGTTGTGAGACCATGAGTGGGAGTAAACCCCTTAAAAAGGGCTTTCACTTATTAGAGATGTAATACACTTTTGTTAGAGAATGAAAACTGTAAACTTTGAGATTACCTTAGAACACACCAGATACACTTGAGTAATAAGGGAGGCTGCAGAGACAAACCTCATATCCAACACCCAGGATTTAAGAGTCAGTAATCCTTAAAGAGAGACATTGTGAATGCACAGTATGGCACGTCAGGTGACTAATGCTCAGAAGGGCTAGTGATTAAAAGGATGACTTCTTCAGTAACCGGTTAAATTACATGGTAAATAACATCATAAAGGATGAAAGAATGCGAGAAAAATTAGCCTACTTATGAACCCGAGATTGAAGCAGAACACCTTCGTATTAAGAGATAACCATTTTACAGCACGGTATGACAACCGCCAAACACCGTAATTAAAGAAACCCTAGCGTGTTTACACTAGGAAGGAATTGAATATAAGATAAGATGTTAGAGTAAATGAGTAAGTAGTTGCGCCATCAACGGGCAACATGGTAAAGGCCAACTACCACGGTAGTAGTGGTCGTGAGTACAATATTTATATAAGGGGATCAAGTCATGGTGCATGGTAAAGCGACCGTTATGTATGAGCCATCAAATAGTGACACTGAGGCAATTAGATTTATGAGTTAAGACCAATATAAGTAAGGAAATAAGATGGTAGACGAACTGTGCATTGATGTCAGTAGTTTGGACCTGGTTAGGTAAGATTTCACAGGAAGCACACTACCCATTCCTTAAGGAACTGGAAGTGCATTCCTAGTAGAACAAATATGAGAAAGAAGATAAGAGGCTCTATGGAAAGAGACCTCAGTTACTAAGAGACCGAATCAATACGGAAAACATAAAGGAGCTACAACATACCATACCCAAGAACGCAGTAAATGGATTTTCCTTGATTAAGTTCAAGAAGAACAATAAGTGTTATTATGGAACGATGAAAGACGAGATCAACAACAGAATAATTCATGATTAGCAATAGCTAAACGTGCGACGGACACTACGAGTTTACTAAAACGAGATGTGGGACGACTCACCCCACAGGGGCTTGCAGGCCTGACATGCTCATTTATGAGTTAGTCGGGTAAGTAGTAATGTACCAGTAAGGTACCCCATGCATGTAGACGAGTGGTGTAAGGAACACGAGAAGTAGTCGACTCCGTACCACGGACAACGACACAAGATCAGACAAGAGCAGCTACAACCACAAACAGTCGAAGAGAAGAATTCAGTTGAAGAAACAACACAAATGAATCAGAGAACAAATAATTAAGGACTATGAAGTGCAAAGAGCATGGATTGTTAAGTACAGACATTGGACATGTCTTAAGATGTAAGAGATTAAACTGTAAAGCGCAATAAGCACTAAACAGTAGTCTCAGATTAAGAATCATCCTCAGACCAAAGGTCAAATGGAAAGAACAATTTAGACACTTGAGAAAACACTAAGAATACAAACATTAGATCTCCAGGGAGACTGGATAGATGAGCTACAACTCATCAAGGCCGTGTATATATAAAGATAACACGTGTCCATTGAAAGACCTTTAGTACACATATATATGCATGCAGAAGAAGAATATACAATACTATAAAAGGATAAGAAAGGCAAACGGAGCCTAAGATTATCAGAGTCGCGCAGTGGAACCTTTGAGGTTAGATCAAACTAAGTTAAGAAAATGGTTTCAGTACCGTAAGAATCCTCGATATAGAGACTAAGCCGTTACCATAGTTATGACCCTCTGATCGAATTATAAGTGAGATAGATGACATGGAAGCTAGAATGCTTGGTGAGAATTAAACATCTTGAACCCATGTTCAAGGATGATATAATGTTGATTACATGGGCGTAATCCTTTTAAGGGGTGGTAGAGCGAAAACCGCTTAGCGTATGTTTATGTACTGAGTACATAAACTACGGTGTGCATAACATAAAAGAATTTGAGAATTTGTTTAACATAAACATCTTGAGATAAATTATGGTTATTGCGTACAAAAGATGTGAATACCATACATATTAAGTACCTATCTTGTTAACTCCGACGTGAGTACAAGTTAAGAGAATTAAGGAAGAGGATTACGAAGACTTAAGGAATATATGAGATATGAGTGATATGAAAGTATGTGTGAGACAAGAATAAGATAACACTTTGAGATATTAGCCGATATGAGTATGAGTTAGAAAATAGTTATGCTATGAGGTGCAAGATGGTGAGAGTTGGTATGAGACAGTTATAGAACTTAGCAGGAATTTAAGTCCTGAGGCAAGTATTAAGAGATGAATTGGGAATGTTTGATGGACTGAGTCCACACCATGGAGATGTATTGATTATGATTAGAAGAACCAAAAATAGAACATTGGAAATGAGTGAATTATTTGATGTTTGAAAATGACGTGGGAGGTGGAACTTGATTTTCTAGGGATCAAGGGAAACCGAACACAAATTGGGGTGGAAGGATAGTTCAACATTGATGCTGATCACATCAGGGTTGGATGATTCCTGAAACTCCCTACCAGTGGTCACAATTAAATCACACTATGGATAGAGGCTTTAGGATAAAATGAAATCGGAGTTGGTTGTATTTTCAAATAGAGGGAACTATCCCTCACTTGACCTCGTAAAAAGGATTTCCTTTTTACTGAGTCTCGCCCATGAAGTCATGGACGCATGAGCCTTTGTCTTCGGACCGGTGACATGCGGAGAACAGAGTTGTTTTGTATTCTGGCCCATGGTGGCATGGACGAATGTGCCTTTGTCTACGGACCAGTGACATGGGAGAATACGATGAAAATTATGTGATTATTTTAATCATCAAAAAGGAACAAAGAGAATTTTGAGTGATATACATGCTTAAGCATGTTGTGTGATATTTGAGTAAAAGCATATGGAGGATCTAATGGTTCAATGAGTTTAAGTATACATAAGTATGATCTATATGATCTATGGAATGAGGTAAGACATGTATTCTAATAAGATAAGATGCATGGGAACTTTGGGGACAAAGTTCTTTTAAGTGGGGTAGATTGAAATACCCTAAACCTAAGTATGCTAAGTAAACATCCAATTATGATGTAGTAAGGCCAATATATTCCTTAGAAATATTGGTAGACAATTTAAACCAAGGAAAACACAAGAAAATGCCTTAAGGGCAATTTGGGCAAAAATGTGCTCTAAGCTTGGAGTGACTTTGATTAGCTCCCAAATACCATTATAAGACTTTAGTAATATGCTAATGGACATTTTAAATCAATTACCAAAGAAAACCAAGCTCAAAACCAAGCTTAAACACAAAATGTGCTTTAAGACTCCTTAAAGCACCTTTTTGAGAAATTGTCTTAGAAATGAGTTTTGAGTGGCTAAATGCCCATGATTACACCTTAATAACATTTGTACTAATTATTATCACATTAGAAGCCTAAAACAATGGGAAACCAAAACTTTCACGAATATGTGCACTAATTAGTGAATAGTGCTCAAATAGTGCTAGTTTTGACTTAAGTCAACCTTAATTAGTTAAATGGCCAAACAAGGCCTTATGTATGTTAATTAGTAAGGGGGGGACGGTTTTAAGGGTATGAGTCACCATAGACTTCATCAAATAAGAAAATAAGAAGAGATAAAGTAAAGAAAGTTACTATTTGCTTTTATAAAGCAAAATATCCTTTATTAGCCTACCTCTCTCCCCTCTTCTTCATTTCTCTTCTTCACCAACGAGTTCCTATTCTTCTTCTCTGTTCTAAACCGTTCCCAACCAGCTCCATACTTGCTCCACCTTGCTTTGTCCATAACTTGCTAATTTTAGCTTCAAATCAAAAACTAAGCATAGATTTCTCTTAGTTAGACCAAGGCCTTGCTTCCTATCTTTTCAAAATTTGAAAAGCCTCATTTTTGAGCCATGGGAAATCGCCATTGAAGTGGGGAAAATAAGCTTGGAGGGTGCATTAGCTTCTCCATTCTCTTATGGTAAAGAATATGTAAGAAAAGTTAGGTTTCCACCATTTCTCCACATTACCGAAAATTACTGCTCATGGGGTTTAATACCCCGGATCTAAAAATGGCGATTAAATTACTCTAATATTATTATTAAAGGCCTAATGGTGCCTAAAGAGTATTGGTAAAGAAAATAAAACCAAAAGAAAAGAGAAAACGCTTGAAAAGTGAAAAACACTAAAATGCGCGTTAAATGAGTATAAGAGATATATGATCTCGAGAGGGTCCGAGATGGATTCCTAAGGCTTAGTTAGGCCTAATTAGTATACGGGAATGATTCCCGAAGAAAACGGATCCAAATAATGGATTAAAACGCTAACGGGGTTTTAAAGCGCGTTTTTCGAGAACACCCGAAAACGTGACTTTAAGTGGTCAAACGGACCTGTAAAAATTATAGTTGATTAAATAACTATAAATACGTATTAATGGAAGCTTAATAACCACTAAAAATAAATAAACGAGAAAAATCCAAAAAACGGGCCCGGTTAGTGAATAGTGCCAAACCGGGTGAATTAACGAGCGTTTTCTGTAAAAGTCAAAAATGCTCTCAGCCTATATTACTTAAGTGGGCTGATTTAGAGCATGAATTAGCTCTCTCTCACACTATATCCTAGCTAATTAAGTGGTGAGTCATAAAGTAAATAGTAAAAAGTGTAAAAGTAATAAGTTACTTTTCTCTTTCCTCTTTCCTCATTTTCTTTCTTCTCATTTGACTCCCTCATCTCTCTCATCCGTAAGCTCCCCTCCTCCTTCCTCCTTGAGAGGTTTTGAGCTGCAACAACAACAACAATGGAGGTCTCTCTTTCTCTCCAAGCTCAAGCCATGTTAGAGCTCCAAATGAAAAACCGAATAAATACTCTTCTTCCTCTCTTCAAGCCCTATCATTCCCTCTTTCCGAAATTTCAAATGGAGGAGTTTGACCTCCATGGGTTTTGGGCATTTGAAGAGAAAATCACACCATTTTGTAGCTTGAAGCTTCCTCTTTCTAGCAAGGTAAAAATATACATGAAAAAGTCTTATTTTCTTCATCTTATACCTTGGCCAATTTTGGTCCTAATGGAGCCTTGTTTATTCTTTTTGTGAGCATTGTTTCAATCCCTAAAAGCTTGGAGGGAGTTACTCTTTGATTCTTGACCAAAACCCCATCTTAGGGTTTTAAGGTAATCACCTATTTTAGAGCTTTAAGCATTTTAAATTAATGAGGCTAAGTGTTTTTACTTAAACTCATTTCTTGCTTTGAACATTGACATGGAGATGGTTAATTCCATGGTCTTTGACCGGTTTTGGAAGGAAGAGAAGAGGAGAAGAGTAATTTAAGGGAACTTAAGAGAATTCAAGGTAAGAAACCAACCCTAATGTATATTCTATATGTATTGGAATTTGGGTTGGGTTAATAAATGAATGAACCCCACTTGAGTGTTGTAGAAATGTGCTTGTATAGTAATAATACAAGGGAGAAAACATTTGTGAAATAAAGTGTTTGATTTATGAGCTATGCACTTTATGGATTATGCATTGTGTTGCATTTGGAGAATTGATGAGTTTTATGTTTTTTATGTGTGCTGGTAGAACCCTTGTGGGTTTGGCTAGTTTTAGGATGAAATATGTGAAGAGATGAGTTTGGACAAGGTTAGAAAAGTAGCCAAGTTATGGCAAAATTTGTGTAGAAATCTAAGTGGGTTAAGTGTTGTTTTGAGTGGAGAATAACCTAAGAGTGGCTGGGTTTGTATGGAGGTTGAATTGGGTTGGTAAACCACCTTGGGAATGCTAGTTAAAGAGAGGAGATTTGTGCAAAAATCTGTAGTAAAAGAGGTTGTTTAAATGCTTGAGGAGTTGTAGAAAAATATAGGAGATTTAAGGTTTAAGAGAGAGATATGAACCTTGGTATGAGTTGTGCATTATCTTGGAAGTCTTGGAATGGTCAAATGGAGAGAGAACAATAATGCAAGTGTCAAGAGAGGTTAGAGAATGCACAAGTGTGTATTAGTGCAAAAGGGAGAATGTAAATGTGTGATTTTGGGCAAGAATTTGAGTAAGGGTTTAACCCATGATTTGAAGAGGTTTAGAGCATGTTTAAAGGTGATTAATCATGTAGGAATCTAGTGGAAAGATTAGGGAATGATTAGGGGTGGATTAAGTATTGAAATGGGGGTGAAAAATAATGCATGTTGCAGGTTTTAGCTGGGTCCGGGACCTAGTCCTTGGACAAAGTCCCGGACCACCTCATAAATTTAAGTCGAGAGTGCAGCCTGTTTGGTCCGGGACTTGGGATAGGGACAAGGTCCCAGACCAGTGTTGAATTCCACCCGAGAGTTGCGATGAGTATTGGTCCAGGACTTAGGGTAAGGACCAAGTCCCGGACCACCCCCAGGAATGCTCCGTGAGTATTTTAAAGGTTTTTAATGATGGGGATTTGAAGGTTAATGATGTTATAAGATGTTAAGGCCTTGTTTGGCGACATGTTAAGGCCCTAAGAAGTGTTAGAAGTGATTGAGAAGTGAGAACTCAAATTGACAAGAGTAAAACCGAGTTAACGGGATAACGGGGTAAATACGGGAATAGCATTTTATTATATACCGTATGAGTTTAGTGTTAACAATAATGTTTGAAACATTATCAGAGAGTCGTGCGTGACCCGAGCATGGCTAGATGACACGGTAAACGTAAAAACCCCGGTGAAAGGTATGATTTTCTCATACTCCGCGTGCTAACCGAGTTACGTTGATTGTGGTGTTTGTGTGCGGCTTAATCAAGACTAAAGCATGAAAATAATCCGTTGTTTGATTATATATGTCATGTTGTATGTTGAATGAGCTAACATACTTGTATGCCGGTGTGGTCTAACATAGAGTAAAGACCGACTCATGGTGAGTAACGTTTGGCTAGAGACCCATAGATCGGGTCTATGCTTATGATAATGAAAGCGTGCAAACACACAAACTATCCGTTAAAGTATAACGATAACGCAACATATGAGCTCCCTAGAATGTGAGGAGAAGTACGGGTTGAGTAAATACCCGATAACGTTAGAAACCATATTGAAACAATCCACGAAACAAATGAGAGTGGAAAGTTAAGTGAACCTCCTACAAGAGGATTAAAGATAGTTCGAAGATGTGAACTAGTAAAGAAGGTAAAAGAGACCTAAGGGATTAGTAGCTGCCTTGAGACATGGTCGACCTCCTATATGAGGATTTTAACCGATTTAAGATATAACCGAAGTATGAGTAAGTGGAATGTATGAGTAACTCTTAAAACCTAAGACTAACCGAACTTAAGTAATGTTCCCAAAGTCATTAGAAACATCGAGGGTGATGCTTCTAGACTAATATACATAATATTATTATAACTCCGAGAGAGAAGTGTATGGGAATGAGAGTAGTCTGAGAGTAGTCAGACCTATGTAAAAGAGTTAGGAACTAAGAGAGAGAGTTCCGTGAGCTAGTTGAACCTTCCCACCATGCTAGACCAGAGTTGGGTCGAAACCGGGGAAGTAAGACTATGCTCGAGAGCCATGATTTTGGCCTATATGTATTAATAGTACAAGCGTGACGTAGGAGACCTGTAGTGTCTCGAGAATCTACAAGAGCTTGATATAAATAACCCAAGAGTGTGGGTGAGATAATGAGTATAATAACCCAAGTGTGGGTGAGATAATGAGTATAGTAAACCGAGAGAATGGGTGAGTATAGTACGAGTAGCCCAAGAGAATGGGTATGTATATGAATACGTAACCCGAGAGAGCGGGTGAGATATTGAATAAGTAAACAAGGCATAGTGAGGTATACTCTCAGGCCTAAGAGTAACCGATACAACTAAAACCTTGTTATGTTAGTTAGGAATTGTGTTCCGTGATTGGATGTAGATTCCTTGAGTAATATACATATATATTGTATTGCTATGATGCATGTTGTTTGACTAAAATGAACTCCATGTATATCCGACAAAGTAGTCGGTGTACCCCGGTTAGCGCTCGGGGTATGCGAATTTCATATGCAGCGTTAAGCTGAGCCGCTAGGGGCAACATTTTTATTTTTCAGGTACACCGAAGATGTTACCATTTGAGAGTAGGACGGGTCGGTGGGTTGCATGGGTAGTTAGTTTTAATACTTATGTATTGAAAGAGGTGTAAGACCGAATATGTTGTCGGCATCCATATATTGTAGACTCGGTATAGTAAAGAAATGATTCGAGTAAAGTATCTGTAATGTGTACTCGGTTGTTCCAGTCCATCAGACCGTTACTGTTTGTAAGATATGCCTGGTTAGCCATATGGGTGGCTAACGGCGTTGTATCACCCTCTATTGTATTTAGAATTCCGTTGCGAGTTTATTGGAAATTGTGACAGTTAAGAGGTAAGGGTGTGATTAGTAGTTGGGGTGTTACAAAAATGGTATCAGAGCGAAGTATCGCTCTGATGATTGGAAATACCGAGCTTAGGAATACCGAGTTAGGAATCAGAGACTTAGGGCTAAGGGTTGAGTGGTAGCGTGAGAGATGCGCTAGTTAGGAACTTCCAGTATGATCTGGATACCTACAATACCAGACCCGCCCTCCACAACCCCTGTATTTAAAAGCTCGTGAAAGAACTCCAGAGAGACGGGGAAACCCAATCTGGTAGTTATTACATATTACAATATGAACCAGAACCTGTCATGCGGTAGATCCCGAGAACCGGAAACCCCGCGACGGATCCCGCTGGAGCGACCATAACCGCACTCGATGGCGAGATGTCGAAACATCCTATTCCAGGGAGACCAGAATTTGTGGTAGCTTGGGGCGACATGCTTAGCAGTCACGAGAACCTAGCTGGCTGAGCAGCAGCAAGGAGCAAAGCACCAACCGTGCAACAAGGCGGATTCGTGATAAAAAACAAAAACCGGGACACAAGTCCACGGACCGCCATAGTTATGTAATACCACCAACGATATATCGACCGACTAAGAATCTAGTCGAGGGTAGATACACCCACCCTGCCACACCCGAAGAGGTTACGATACCTAGCGGGCGTAGCTTAGGCAGCTACAAGCATAACTACTGGACATACCCGAATGGGACTACAGAAGTAGAGCCTAAATGACTTAACCCTTGGTAACCACAGTGAAGGCGTGGGAACAAGCAACGAGGTAGAGCATAGAACTAAGTAATTAAGGAACTCCAAGAGTGCAGAAGCACCTAAATGACTGACAGTCATGTCGAGATGAATGAAAAGCAGCTCTAAGGAGTAGTTATCCAACTAAAGGATTAAGGAAGAGCCGACAAGGCTACCAAATACAGTGTGAACAATTACCGTGACCGGTGTATAAGTTAACCAAAAACGCCTGTACCGCGCACTTGCCACGGCAGTGCAGTATTAATGCGACTGTTAAGAGGTGCTTTGACAAGCAACCAGTACTTGGCAATTACCAAAAAGGCGAGAGAAGCCAATATAGCAAAACAACCCTAAGAATTGTTAAATGAAACCTTGAAAAGGCCTAGCGGCTGATCATTGTTTAAGAACAACCGGTCAGCGAGAAGCTAGACCAGGAAGAAGTAACTGGCATTGAAGTGCCATGAAGATTTATTCAAGACTCACTTTTTTTCAAATACACAAATTTTCCAAAACCCCCAAATTTTAAAACCAAACCAGAGAACCACGGTAAATTATCTTAGGACGATATAAGAGGATTTGGCAACAGAATACTTCACTAGGCGTGTGACCGACACTACAAGTGTACACAAACGAGACATGGGACGACCGCACTCCGAAGGAGCTTGCGGGCTGACAGACCAGTTATGAGTTAGTCGGGTAAGTGGCAACGTATCAATAAGATACTCAATGTATGTATACAAGTAGAGTACGGAACCGGGAAGTAGCCCACTCATACTACGGACGAAAGAGCCATCCAAACCAAGATATTTGGACACCTCGAATGATCGAAGAACATAAAGAAGTTTACCAAGCTAAAGGAGTCTAGAAACCAGTAAGGTGACAGACCTAAGGATATAGCGTTATTAAGCGCGAGAAGCACAAGGTATTAAGTATAGACATTAGATATGTCCTAGGAATCGAGGAGGAAATACCTAATAACTGGAATGAATACCAGTGTAAGCAATATGATGAATGCCTTAAATGATCATATCAATGTTTGATAAATGGGATAGGATTCCCACAACGTACCTCGCTGAGGAGAATAATGACCTGACCAGGGTCGTAAAGGAGAAGGAATCAATGGTCTACCCACTAACGGGAGACGTTACAACCCTATATGGAATAATTCAATGTATTTATTACCGCAAGGCGGAGTAAGGAACTGAACGTACCTATGAGTACAAGCCTAGTGTAATGGCGTAACTCAGTAACACCCAGGAGCAATCCGTGAAGGGTGCCGGAGTCAACAGTAGTTGAACGGGATATCGTGTTGAGAACACGAGTGTTAAAGCAAACACTCGGGTAGAACCCGAAGGGATCCCACATAACACGGGATACCCTAGATTGCCAGACGGCGTGAATTAGTATCAAAATACTTAATGGGCCTTCCATGTACGGAAGTGTGATGAGACAACCATATCAAGAACCCAGCAATACCTCCAAATCATTTAATGATATACGGAGAAGCAGAAACTTGTATAATCAGCCACTAAAAGCATGACTCGAGACAGTATGGCTGGTAAGCCAGAAAACCAACTATAATGTGTATATCCAAACGTTGCAAAACTTATGCATAAAGGCATGAAAAGGAATTGTGGAGAACGAACCACTACCTTAGAGTGGGGGATACCCCTCATTATTGTGGGGCCTAAGGAGCGGCAATTACGTGAATCCTCCAGAGAAAGGCTACCACCTAAGTATGTAATGTGAAACCGCTAGAGCGGCGTGGTGATACTTGAGCAGGTGTATATTGCCAAGGAGTGATAGCAATGGAAGGAAACCGACAGAGTAATCGGATGAGTAGTAAACACTGTATGTGTGCAATATGAATTGTAGAGTAAACAGTGCGCAATAAGCGTAAAGAATTTAGAGTGGTATATTTTATTGAGCCAAATGAATGGCAAGCCATAGTGTAAATGGCGAGAACACCTAGGCAGAAGCTAAAGCAGTAGCGGATGCCATGAAATTGAGTAGGAACATGGTACACAGTAAGCGACCGTTGTAAGAGTATAGCCACATAATGATATGAAGCTCATGAGTAAAGTCGATAAAGAGACATGTTCCTTCCTATCACATAAGTGATTTACTACCAGGAGTTTACGCCTCGGCACTCTGTAGGACTGAGTGTTTTGGTATTTGTAACACCCCTACATCGTACTTCACAACTAAATGAAATCGCAGCGGAAATAAATAACTAAACAATAACTAAACGCTTCGGTGCTACAACGCCGTCAACCACCCACATGGTTGACAAGGCAGAATAAATACAAGTGTACCGGTCTGATGATCAGACTCCCGAGCATAAAACTAAACCATAAATACATCATATACAATACCGAGTATTTAATTACATTCCTTCACTGTAACTGTCAATATACCACCATAGTAATTTCAACGGGATAAAAATATAATTCCACGGGAGCACAGGCGCATCCCGGGCTCAACATCCAAAATAAACCAAAGTACAACTGCAGCCTAGATCCTACAGCCACTCCGCTTCCTCGATCGTCATCCTGCAGTAAAAATATGGAGCCCCCGAGGGGGTCAGCAACCCTTGGCTGGTATGGTTAACGCGCAGCCCATCGGCTACCGGGATACGCGCAACTAATTGTCATGATAACATGGCATTCATTTTATACATAACATAACATAACATAATATGTGGCATAGCATCAATAGTGCATAGCACAACATCACATACACAGTGGGTACTCTTTCCACAACAACAAACCAAGAAGGTTAAACAACATAAGAGCCTAGAGAATGGTTCACCCTCATGTTAAGCTCGTTACACACACTCATTACCGTTCTGTTATTCGAACGAGTAACTTAAGTCACAGATGGTTCGGATATAGTGACCCGAACACACCACACAAACACATGTTCCCACTAAACCGATCATAAGTCAGAATAGGTAAGCTTTGGAGGAAGCTGGCGAGAGATCAAACGCCAAATTAAAGAGAACAATCTTAACAACATAAGAGTCGAATCTGATTCAGATATCTACTCTTAACTTACATGCATGACCGGACAACCGGATTCCTCACTTCCCAGTTAGCACTTGTTAGAAGTTCACGGTGGAACTTAACAACCAATACACAACAGGTGGTAAGTCACGTTAGACACACACACAAGGGAAATGAGTCACATCATAACATCACAATAATATGAACAACTGTAAACTCATTACATGTTTAAATCTTATAACGTCATAAACACGCAACAAAACATACAACACACAAGCCGGTGTAAACCGGTAGGCAACAGACTGCAAGAAAACCATACCTTGGTCCTTGCCTCGATTTGTTTCCACCGTAGGTCACTCCTATACATGATTCAAGAATGTCGGTTAATTAACTTACTTAACTTCAAATTTACTAAGTGTTTAACATGATTATTTGACATGTTTAAATGTCTAACTTACCCTAGGTTACCTTCATTATACCCCCTAGGGTTAACTACATAAGTCACATTCTTTTCTGTTTTTTTTTACAAGTTTTGGTCCGACCGACCTTACACAAGGACGGTCCATTCCAGAACATATTTCCGTCAAAATTTTCTACTCCGACTGACCTTGTATGTTCGGTCGCATGTTCGGTCCATTCCCGGGAGTTTCTTCCCTTTGAAAATTCAGCCCGACCAAGCTTGCCAAGTCCGGTCCCATGTTCGGTCGATTCCAGAAACTTAATCCGTACACAAAATACAGCCCGACCGACCTTGCAAGTCCGGTCCCCAAGGTCGGTCCATTCCAGAAGCCAATTCTCGCAGGGTAAACTGGGCTCGACCGACCTTGCAAGTTCGGTCGCAAGTTCGGTCTGCCCCAGACCCTTGTTTTCCATTTCTCATTTAACTCCAAACTTCACCTCATATATCCTAGTACACCCTAACCTCATTTGGGCACTTCAAACACACCTTAAGACATCCTTAAACACTCATAAAACTCATTTTCTAATTCCTTAAACCTTTACTCATTTCTTCCCAAAATTCCTAACACTTACAATGTTTTCTCCTAGTCTCCAAGTGGTGTTTCATACCTAAGATGATCACTTATGCCAAAATACTCCCTCATCACAACAACATCATCTCTCAAGCATCTATTCTCACAACTAACTCCTTATGTCATTCTTGAAATCCTTTTTCAAGTTTACACTTTCTCCTTGTTCACCAAAGTTTGTCTAAATCCTAACACAAGTCCAAATGACTCTAGTGTATCCCAAAACATTCATTTGCATTATACAATCCTCTAGAACATTGCCTAAGCCCTTTTCACATCTTAAAACACCTTAATGCATGTTTCGTTCACAAGGAAAGCACCTAACCATTCTAAACACTTCTTAACTTATCAAACTCATTTTAAACTCTTAGAACTTCTTGTTTGTTACCTAAATTTTGACATGACCACTCCTAGAACATTACTAAACTAAGACACATTGTCTTCACCATCAAACAACCATGAACACTAAAATCCATCAAACACATCTTTATACACAAACTTCACACATTTAGCACTACATCACAATATAGTGCATAATTTAAATTGCATGGCACTTAGGCCCTTAAATAACATGGCTCTTAGGCCCTTAAGATGCATAAATCATAAACACTGAATTTCCACAATATATTTGCCTTTGACCTGCAAATACACTCAACAACACATATGCCTTTTACTAAGCCCTTAAGAGCATTTCTCTAAGTCACTTCCCATTGGCTCCTTAGATCATTTTCATAAGCAATACAAGCTCATTTCTCCTAAGACTTTCAACCACATTTGGTTAGCATATTTACCTCTTTTTCCCTCACAACTTCTTTCTTGTTTCCTTGTTTAAAATTGGCAAGGCTTTAGATTGTTTGTCAACTTCTAAACATTATACAAACAACATAATGAGTATTCAAGCTTAAGCTTCATCTCATTGTAAACCCTAGGTTACATTTTTCAAAAACATTAGTGTAGTTGTTTTACCTTGGTCTTTGAAGAGAGTTTGAATATCTATCAAGAGAGGACTCCACCTAGTCCATGAAAGGTTGGAATGAAGCTAGAACAAAGTCACACAAAGAGCACCATTAATGGGCATTTTCGGTCAAAGTAAAAATATGGAGGAAACATGATTTTTCTTTGAGATTCCTTACCTAGAAGCAAATGAGAGTAATAATATGTAGAAATGTAGGCTCAAGCTCCTTCAATGGTGGAACTCCATGGCACCAAAATGGGGCTCTAGAAGTTTTGAGAACATAGGAATGAGGAGCTTGATGAGAGGAAGAGAATGGTGGTGTTTGTTTTTGCTTTGGTTAAGTGAGCTAGACTTTACAAGAGGTCAAAGATGGAGATGGTGGTGTGTACTATTGCAAACCGTAGAAGAGAATGAAGAAGAGAGGTTGAAGAGAGGTTGGAACCGTGGGAATGCAATGAAGAAAGGAGAAATGAAGGTGAACTTGCTTTTAGAAGATATTTGTAGTTATAAAGTAAATAGTACTTTAGTTAGTCATCTTTATTTACTTAACATATTAACAAGAGAGTGGTGAGTCACCACACTTAAGAAAACCGGCCCCCAATAGTACTTAGGGGTATTATAGTCTTTATTTGTCAATTTAATTACTTATACAAACATATGTTACAAACTAGCTTATTAAAATCACTATTCTATAAACAAGGCACATAGAAGTGAAATTTTTGATTTCCCATTGATATAGACTTCCAAATGTGATATATATAGTACACATGATAATTAAAGAGTAATGATGGACATTTAGCCATTCAAAACTCATTTACAAGACAATTTTTTGAAAATGTGCTTTAAGACTCCTTAAAGCACATTTTGTGTTTAACTTGTTTTCAAGCTTGGTTTTCTTTGATAATTGGTTTGATACATTCATTAGTATATAAATAAGGTCTTGGTAAGTTCATTAGGTCTTAACCAAGCTTATCCCAAGCTTAGAGCACATTTTGGCCTTTATTGACCTTAAAGCATATTGTGTTTTCTATCGTTTAAATTGTTTGCTAATGTTTTCTAAGACTCTTTTAGTCTTGATATACCATATTTAGGTGTTTAAAAAACATAATAAGGTTTGGGGTATTTCAATCTATCCCCCTTAAAAGAACTTTGTCCTCAAAGTTCACACTTCCACATATCATAAATGTTTAAACACGGGAATACATATAAACAATACTTCCATAATAATATTAATCAACACACTTACATAAACATTGGACACAAGTCCATAAACATAACATTGGTACATAACATTGGACACAAGGTCCATACAACATATACAACATCATTCAGACACAACAGTCTGTAATATGACAACATAACATAGACGGTGTATTTAAATACACGTCGTACTCACATAGCCGAAGCGGCTCTACCCCCCTTAAAAAGGGGGTACGCCCCGTACCCTATACACATAAACACTAAGAAGTAAACAATGACGGGTACTTCGCCCTCATCTTATCCTCCAGCTCCCAAGTGGCCTCCTCAACGTCCTGGTTAGACCAAAGAACTTTCACCAGTCTCACAGACTTATGGCGAGTGTCTCGAGTCTTAGTATCCAGAATCCGTACCGGAGTCTCCACTGATCGCATGGTCGGCTCTAAGGTTAGCCTTTCAGGCTGAAGCACATGAGACGGATGAGACATATACTTCTTCAACTAGGACACATGAAATACATCATGTACCTTGCCCAGCTCGACGGGTAGATCAAGTCTGTAAGCTACCGGGCCGATCCGCTCCGTCACAACATAAGACCCTACATATTTTGGGCTCAACTTGCCCTTCTGGCCAAAACGAAATACTCCCTTCATGGGGGATACTCTCAAAAATACCTGATCGCCCACGGCGAACTCCAGGTCACGTCTGCGCACATCTGCGTATGAATTTTGTCTATCCTGAGCTGCCTTCATGTTAGCCCGGATCTGGCAAACTTCTGCCTGAACTTGTTCAAGATACTCTGGTCCTATAATGACCGTCTCACTCGACTCATCCCAGCATAATGGCGTGCGGCATGGTCTACCGTACAAGGCCTGGAAGGGAGACATCTTGATCGATGCATGATAACTGTTGTTGTAACTAAACTCGATCAGATGTAACTTATCAATCCAGCTGGTCTGAAAGTCAAGTGCACATGCACGTAACATATCCTCAAGTGTCTGGATGGTGCGCTCACTCTGACCATCTATCTGTGGGTGAAACGTGTACTCAATTTCTGTTGGTACCAGCGCTTCGCGTAGACTTCCAATACCTCGATAAGAATCTGGTATATCTGTCAGATACAATCATTTTCGGCACCCCATGATGTCTTATAATTTCTCTGTCAAAGAGTTCTGCCAGTTTTGTCACTTTCCAGGTGTCCTTCATCGAAATGAATCGGGCCACCTTGGTCAGTCGGTCAACAATAACCCAAATCATATTCAGACCTCCCCTTGTAGGCGGAAGCCCTACTACGAAGTCCATAGAAATATCATGGAACTTCCACTCAGGCACTGGCATTGGCTGTACCATACCACCAGGCCGTCGGTGCTCAAACTTGACCTTATGGCAAGTGAGACACCTCAATACATAATCAGTAACATCCTTTTCATTCCAGTCCACCAAAAATATCTTTTCATACCCTTATACATCTTTGAAGCTCCGGGGTGAATCGAAGTAGTAGAACAATGGGATTCACTTAATATGCGCTCCTTCAACTCAGCGCTACTCCTAGTTATACACAATCGGCCATTAAGCCTAATCAGGTCATCATCGTGGAGTCTAAAGTCGTACTTCTGACCCTCGAATGTGCCATCAATAAGCTTCTGCCGGATCTCCATCATATACTGATCCGTCATCTAAGCACCCCGCACCTCTTTAACCAAGCCAGTATGAGAGACTAGCGAATGGAGAGAGTGTGCTCGGCGACTCAATGCGTCAGCTACCACATTTGCCTTACCCTCTTTGTATTGTAGATTGATGTCGTAGTCGTTTAGAAACTTAACCCACCTTCTTTGCCTCATGTTCAACTCCTTCTGAGTGAACAAGTACTTTAAACTTTTGTGGTCCGAATAAATTGTCACATTTACCCCATACAAATAATGTCGCCATATCTTCAATGCGAAGACAATGGCCCCCAGTTCTAAATCGTGGGTAGGGTAGTTCTCTTCATGCTTCTTCAGCTGTCGGGAGGCGTAAGCTACGACCTTCCCGTGTTGCATCAACACACAACCCATACCTCTACCTGATGCGTCGCAATAGACCTCAAAACCATCTGGACCGTCTGGTATAGTCAAGACTGGTGCAGATGTCAGAGCATCCTTGAGACTCTGGAAAGAACTCTCACAGTCGACTGTCCACTCGAGTGGTGCATCCTTTTTCATCAAGGAAGTCATCGGCTTCGAGACACTTGAGAAGTCCTTTACAAACCTCCTATAATAACCTGCCAGACCGAGGAAGCTCCTGATGTCGGTAACTATCTTCGGCCTAGGCCAGGTGCGCACTGCATCAATCTTTGCCGGATCAACAGCGATCCCGGCCTCAGAAATCACATGTCCAAGAAAGGATACTTGGTTCAACCCAAACTCACATTTCGAAAATTTAGCATACAACTGATTCTCCCTCAATGTTTGTAACACATTTCTCAGGTGGCTTTCATGCTCACCCCTCGATTTCGAGTACATAAGAATATCGTCGATGAAGACTACCACAGACTTGTCCAATTGATCTTGGAACAAGCGGTTCATTAAATCCATGAACTTTGCTGGTGCATTGGATAACCCAAACGGCATAACCGTAAACTCATAATGTCCATACCTAGTTATGAACGCTGTCTTCTCAATGTCACTGTCACGGATGGCAATCTGATGGTATCCGGATCGTAGATCTATCTTGGAGAATACGGATGCTCCCCTCACCTGGTCAAATAAATCGTCGATGTGTGGTAAAGGGTAACTGTTCTTCACTGTAACTGCATTCAGTTCTCGATAGTCAATACACAGGCGGAGGCTACCGTCTTTCTTCTTCACGAAGAGGACCGGCGCTCCCCATGGTGAAACGCTAGGGCGGATAAACCCCTTGTCGAGTAGGTCTCTCAGCTGCTCCTTGAGCTCTGTCATCTCTGCTGGAGTCATATGATAGGGCGCCTTCGTAGTTGGTCCGGTACCCGGAACCAAATCAATCTCAAACTCCACTTCCCGTGCTGGCGGCATGCCCGGCAGTTCCTTAGGAAATACCTCAGGAAACTCCGACACTACCGGCACATCTGGGCTAAACTCTGGATCTCTCTCTATGTCCTGGACATAGCAGAGGTATGCATCACTCCCTCGTCGTAGTTCACGACACATAGCCATGGCGGTGATGATCTGAGTCGAAGGCTCCCTAGGCCTCTGGCGGTAAGATATGGTAACCCCAGATGGACTCCGAAGAAGCAGTCGATGCTCGGCACATAGGATTCTGCCCATGTACCGCTCCAACCAGTTCATCCCGACAATCACATCAAAGCCAAGTCCGTCGAACTCTATCAAGTCGATCGGAAACTCTTCACCTCTGATTCGTACAACAGCATCTCGGTGGTAGCGGGTACACCTGATCCGCTCTTTCGACGGGAGAGTGACTAGGAAGTCTGGCATCTCATCACCGTCTAATCCCAGCCTCTTCGCAAAAGATAGCGAAATAAATGTGTGTGAGGCTCCGGAGTCGAACAAGATCGAAGCGTCCACGCCATTGACTGGAAAGGTACCGGTGAGGATTGTGCCGCTCTTGCCGGCTTCTGCCTCATTGCAGACACTCAGTGTACCTCCCGTCCGAGAGCACAGCCTAATTCATTGGCAAACTAATAAGTATTGGGTAACAACACGGTTGATATACTTCAATAACTCCACTTTATTCATTAGCACATTCTCCTTAGAACATTGTTGGTTTACACTGTTGACATAACTTAACACATATATAATATCCCTAACATACACTGGCTTAACACATTACATAACTATACAAGGCTTTAAAACTGTCTGAAGGTCGAATTCAAACGTCCGGGTTTCATGTGTGTGGCATTGATCACTGCCGACGGTGCGGTATTCAGTTTGATCTTTCTGATGCCATGATATAGCATTCTTGACTGCCCACCCATGATTAACACATCTCCTGACTTCAGTACCAACTTCTTTGCGAGATCAGCACGCTTCTGCTCGCCATTTATAAATACTGCGGTATCACCAATGGACCAAGACACCACGGGTACTCCCTTACTTAGAGACTCGGGTGACTCGTCCTTATCTTGGTGTAAACCTAATCGTCCACCTTTCTGGTAGAAGTTCACAATACACAAATCTGCTTTGACACTTGGAATTGAATCCGTTTCAACTTGCTGAGCAATTCCCACTGCGTGGTTAACGACCGCAAGGAACTCCTCAGGTATCATCGGTACAGTTGCTCCGTCTTCAGCTCGTACTTCTTGATATGTCTTGGTGTAAGGGTTCCAGTCCTTACCCATGCGCATCATCTTCAATTTCATTCTTGATCCGCTCGGGTATTCGGGTGTGTAGAAACCTCCTGGTTTTGCTCCAAGTTCATCTCATCGTCTGATGACATGGATTTGTGCTTCCGGTGTCAGGTATCCATTTAAGAGTATCATACCTGGCTGGATAACCTGACATTGCTCCATTGGAAAGTCGGTGATGTTGATGGTGGTTTCTTCAGGGTTTGGTGTGGGTGGGATTATAAACATATATTGAAGGTTCCTTTAAGTTTTGAGTTATTTAATTAGGTGATTTTCACACTATACTTTAACTCTTTACTCACATAATATTACACTTGGACTCACTAGCACATATATGCATGAAATGCGGTATGCAATCACTTATTTCATTCAACAGTTTAGGCGGTACCTGGTCTAGAAGAGGGCCCTGGCGCCTCAGACCGGTCCACCACATTCAGGGCGGCCTTGCCGGACCCCGACCCCTTCCCCTTCTGGGTATCAGTGTGCCTCTGATCTGTGGGTGGCTGGTTAGCCGTCTTCGGGCCATCAATAGTCGCTGTGGCCTTACCCTTCCACTGCCCCTTGGGCTTGTTGACTTTGCTGTTGGGGTTCCGGTAACACTCGTAGTCACGGTGACCCCACTTCTCGCAGTAACGACACTGCACGTCGTTTCCTTTGCAGTCCTTGCCGGGGTGGTCTCCGTTACACCACTTACAGTAATAGTGGCGCTCCGGTCCAGAGCCCGTGCTAGCTGCTATCACAATACACGATCAATACTTATTTCACAACTTATCAACATACACTTCAACTTGTCACACATGATTAGATAATTACCCTTAGGTGGGTAAGAGCATAGGGGTTTCGCCGCATAAGCATATGTGAGCTTCAGTGGCTCCTCAGCTGTGGTGGTTTGGGCTTGGCCCTTGTCACCCTGGTGCTGACTCTTCTGGGGCTGGGGATAAGGTTTCTTCTTCTTCTTTCCTCTCCCGTACCCCTGCGGACTCTGGCCCTCGCTCGTGGCCTTGCGCTTGTGTGCATTCTCCTCGTCCCTCAGACGGACAGTAATCTCAACCTTTGCAATGGCATGATAGCACTCCTGAATTTAGGATGTCAGTCATGCCCCGCATTACATACTCACAAACTCACATTAATACTCACTTATGGATTACTTATTCATATCACACTTCATTTAAATTACCTGCAAGGTATACTCAGCTGGCCCCATCCCATAGCGAAGACGGTGGCTGAGACCGTTGTAGAAACGGTTTACCAGCACCCGGTTCGAGTATCCCAGGTCCGGTAACAGGTGGATAAGGCCGGGAATGCAGTGTAGTACTCATCAACCGACACCTTGTCCCCCTGCCTCAGACTATCCAGCTCCAGGTGCTTGGCCTCTTGAACATGCACAGGGTAGTATTTGGCTCGCAGTAGAGCCTGTACTTCCTCCATCCGAACTGAGGATCCGCCATCCGGTCCTCTCTCACAAGCTTCCACCAACTCTGTGCCGAACCTTCAGGTAGTAAGCGGCAAGACGGACCTTGGCCCCAGCAGCACATCCAAGGTCTCGTAGGCGGTCTCCAACTCGGAGATGTACGCCTCCAGCTTACGTGGGTCGGTCTCCCCATGAAATGAAGGGGGTCTAAGATCTGCCAATGCCTTGACCAGTTGGTCTCTCGTGGCGGTGACGGTGGTGGTTGAACTTCGGGCTGTTGCCCCTGCTGAATAGCAGCTACTAGTTGTGGAACCATTTGGGCTACGGCGGCCGCTACAGCTTCGGCCATAACCTGAGCCGTAGTATTCTCGCCCTGGTCATCTGTATCTCTAGTACCGCTTCCGCGGCCCCTACCTCGCGGTCTACCTGACATCTGAATTCACATGAACACTTATTAGCATTATGCTTACACACTTATCGGTTCCAACGGTTGAATCGTTTTTCCGACAACAAGGTATCTCCACACTTGGTTAGTGGTTAACCTTTCCATAACTGCTCACTTAGGTAACTGTAGTTAGGTTTCCTAACTCGGTATATTCCTAAGCTCGGTATTCTAGTCATCAGAGCGATACTTCGCTCTGATACCACTTTTTGTAACACCCCTACATCGTACATCACAACTAAATGAAATCGCAGCGGAAATAAATAACTAAACAATAACTAAACGCTTCGGTGCTACAACGCCGTCAACCACCCACGTGGTTGACAAGGCAGAATAAATACAAGTGTACCGGTCTGATGATCAGACTCCTGAGCATAAAACTAAACCATAAATACATCATATACAATACCGAGTATTTAATTACATTCCTTCACTGTAACTGTCAATATACCGCCATAGTAATTTCAACGGGATCAAAATATAATGCCACGGAGCACAGGCGCATCCCGGGCTCAACATCCAAAATAAACCAAAGTACAACTGCAGCCTAGATCCTACAGCCACTCTGCTTCCTCGATCCTCCTGTAGTAAAAATATGGAGCCCCCGAGGGGGTCAACAACCCTTGGCTAGTATGGTTAACGCGCAGCCCATCGGCTACCGGGATACACGCAACTAATTGTGATGATAACATGACATTCATTTTATACATAACATAACATAACATAATATGTGGCGTAGCATCAATAGTGCATAGCACAACATCACATACACAGTGGGTACTCTTTCCACAACAACAAACCAAGAAGGTTAAACAACATAAGAGCCTAGAGAATGGTTCACCCTCATGTTAAGCTCATTACACACACTCATTACCGTTCTGTTATTCGAACGAGTAACTTAAGTCACAGATGGTTCGGATATAGTGACCCGAACACACCACACAAACACATGTTCCCACTAAACCGATCATAAGTCAGAATAGGTAAGCTTTGGAGGAAGCTAGCGGGAGATCGAACGCCAAATTAAGGAGAACAATCTGAACAACATAAGAGTCGAATCTGATTCAGATATCTACTCTTAACTTACATGCATGACCGGACAACCGGATTCCTCACTTCCCAGTTAGCACTTGTTAGAAGTTCACGGTGGAACTTAACAACCAATACACAACAGGTGGTAAGTCACGTTAGACACACACAAGGGAAATGAGTCACATCATAACATCACAATAATATGAACAACTGTAAACTCATTACATGTTTAAATCTTATAACGTCATAAACACGCAGAAAACAACACACAAGCCGGTGTAAACCGGTAGGCAACAGACTGCAAGAAAACCATACCTTGGTCCTTGCCTCGATTTGTTTCCACCGTAGGTCACTCCTATACATGATTCAAGAATGTCGGTTAATTAACTTACTTAACTTCAAATTTACTAAGTGTTTAACATGATTATTTGACATGTTTAAATGTCTAACTTACCCTAGGTTACCTTCATTATACCCCCTAGGGTTAACTACATAAGTCACATTCTTTTCTGTTTTTTTTTTTCAAGTTTTGGTCCGACCGACCTCCGACCGACCTTACACAAGGTCGGTCCATTCCAGAACATATTTCCGTCAAAATTTTCTACTCCGACCGACCTTGTAAGTTCGGTCGCATGTTCGGTCCATTCCCGGGAGTTTCTTCCCTTTGAAAATTCAGCCCGACCGAGCTTGCCAAGTCCGGTCCCATGTTCGGTCGATTCCAGAAACTTAATCCGTACACAAAATACAAGCCCGACCAACCTTGCAAGTCCGGTCCCCAAGGTCGGTCCATTCCAGAAGCCAATTCTCGGGTAAACTGGCTCGACCGACCTTGCAAGTTCGGTCGCAAGTTCAGTCTGCCCCAGACCCTTGTTTTCCATTTCTCATTTAACTCCAAACTTCACCTCATATATCCTAGTACACCCTAACCTCATTTGGGCACTTCAAACACACCTTAAGACATCCTTAACACTCATAAAACTCATTTTCTAATTCCTTAAACCTTTACTCATTTCTTCCCAAAATTCCTAACACTTACAATGTTTTCTCCTAGTCTCCAAGTGGTGTTTCATACCTAAGATGATCACTTATGCCAAAATACTCCCTCATCACAACAACATCATCTCTCAAGCATCTATTCTCACAACCAACTCCTTATGTCATTCTTGAAATCCTTTTTCAAGTTTACACTTTCTCCTTGTTCACCAAAGTTTGTCTAAATCCTAACACAAGTCCAAATGACTCTAGTGTATCCCAAAACATTCATTTGCATTATACAATCCTCTAGAACATTGCCTAAGCCCTTTTCACATCTTAAAACACCTTAATGCATGTTTCGTTCACAAGGAAAGCACCTAACCATTCTAAACACTTCTTAACTTATCAAACTCATTTTAAACTCTTAGAACTTCTTGTTTGTTACCTAAATTTTGACATGACCACTCCTGAAACATTACTAAACCAAGACACATTGTCTTAACCATCAAACAACCATGAACACTAAAATCCATCAAACACATCTTTATACACAAACTTCACACATTTAGCACTACATCACAATATAGTGCATAATTTAAATTGCATGGCACTTAGGCCCTTAAATAACATGGCTCTTAGGCCCTTAAGATGCATAAATCATAAACACTAAATTTCCACAATATATTTGCCTTTGACCTGCAAATACACTCAACAACACATATGCCTTTTACTAAGCCCTTAAGAGCATTCTTCTAAGTCACTTCCCATTGGCTCCTTAGATCATTTTCATAAGCAATACAAGCTCATTTCTCCTAAGACTTTCAACCACATTAGGTTAGCATATTTACCTCTTTTTCCCTCACAACATCTTTTTTGTTTCCTTGTTTAAAATGGGCAAGGCTTTAGATTGTTTGTCAACTTCTAAATATTATACAAACAACATAATGAGTATTCAAGCTTTAAGCTTCATCTCATTGTAAACCCTAGGTTTACATTATTTCAAAAACATTAGTGTAGTTGTTTTACCTTGGTCTTTGAAGAGAGTTTGAATATCTATCAAGAGAGGACTCCACCTAGTCCATGAAAGGTTGGAATGAAGCTAGAACAAAGTCACACAAAGAGCACCATTAATGGGCATTTTCGGTCAAGGTAAAAACATGGAGGAAACATGAATTTTCTTTGAGATTCCTTACCTAGAAGCAAAGGAGAGTAATAATATGTAGAAATGTAAGCTCAAGCTCCTTCAATGGTGGAACTCCATGGCACCGAAATGGGGCTCTTGAAGTTTTGAGAAGATAGGAATGAAGAGCTTGACGAGAGGAAGAGAATGGTGGTGTTTGTTTTTGATTTGGTTAAGTGAGCTAGACTTTACAAGAGGTCAAAGATGGAGATGGTGGTGTGTACTATTGCAAACCGTAGAAGAGAATGAAGAAGAGAGGTTGAAGAGAGCTTGGAACCGTGGGAATGCAAGGAAGAAAGGAGAAATGAAGGTGAACTTGCTTTTAGAAGATATTTGTAGTTATATAGTAAGTAGTACTTTAGTTAGTCATCTTTATTTACTTAACATATTAACAAGAGAGTGGTGAGTCACCACACTTAAGAAAACCGGCCCCCAATAGTACTTAGGGGTATTATAGTCTTTATTTGTCAATTTAATTACTTATACAAACATATGTTACAAACTAGCTTATTAAAATCACTATTCATAAAAACAAGGCACATAGAAGTGAAATTTTTGATTTCCCATTGATATAGACTTCCAAATGTGATACTATATAGTACACATGTTAATTAAAGAGTAATGATTGACATTTAGCCATTCAAAACTCATTTACAAGACAATTTTTCGAAAATGTGCTTTAAGACTCCTTAAAGCACATTTTGTGTTTTAACTTGTTTTCAAGCTTGGTTTTCTTTGCTAATTGGTTTGATATGTTCATTAGTATATAAATAAGGTCTTGGTAAGTTCATTAGGTCTTAACCAAGCTTATCCCAAGCTTAGAGCACATTTTGGCCTTTATTGACCTTAAAGCACATTTTGTGTTTTCTATCGTTTAAATTTGTTTGCTAATGTTTCTAAGACTCTTTTTAGTCTTGATATACCATATTTAGGTGTTTAAACAACATAATAAGGTTTGGGGTATTTCAGTATTGCTCTTGGCCAGTAATGATCGTGTGGGATAGCTAGAAACTTGAGAAATGTCAACGAAGCTTGCCGAGCAAAATTTAGAGAAATGACCATGCGGCCACTGGCCAAAGATGCACGAAGAATGTGAGCCATAACCCACAGGTCCCAGGACTGATGCGTGGTAAAGGCAGAGTAGTATGTATGAAGAACTCTTGTATAGAAACAAATAAACAAACACGATTCAAAAGCCATTATTAAACGAGGAAGCACTACATACTGAGTAGTAGCTTGACCTCAACCGACAAAGAGTCGGAAAAAGGGGTGAATAACCATGAGAGTATACAAAGTTATACAAAAATAGATTTCCAGAGAGCTGGAGAGAAAATCTATAATTCTTCGAATTCGCATACGGTAAGAGATACCAAGCGACGATTGAGAAACCTTATTTCCCAACACAAAAAGGGGATAAATAGGAAGTGAGTAATACATTGAGAATATCGAAAGGGGAGTTAAGCTCTAGTTATCAGGTCACACAGCAAAAGGTAGTGGACCGTAATTCAAAGCTGCCAATGTGAGTAATGGCTAACCATAAACGCCTTGAAGCCTTAGAGGCTAGAACCAAACCCGCTTATGAATTAATTAACCAATGTTCAGTGATAACATATGGTCGATTACGCGGGCGTAACCCCTTTTAAGGGGGTAGGGCGAGAAACCGCTTAGAGTATGTTTTACGTACAGATGCGTAAACTACTATGTGCATAGCACAAAGAAAATTGTTTTGATGTTTGGTACTCATGTTACATAAACATGTGTACCCATTCATTGTAATTATTATTATCGAGCATGAGAGATGCTAGTAACGAGTATATGATAAATATGAAAAGAGGAGTAGAGAAACTTCTAGGGAATGAGAATCCCTATAGGATATGTCTAGTGATATTAGACATGAGACATAATGAGTATGAGTCGGTATGAAACCGATGTATAACCTAGTAGGAAGTGAGTTTCCCTAGGTGATTTTTATTTGAGAATGATTGATGGAGTGAGTTCCATCCTTTGGAGTTGTAAGTTATGTGTTATATTTGAGTAATAATTTGACTAATGACGCCATGAGTACTGAGTACCTAGGTAAGAAAGTGAAATAAATTGAGAATTATGGATGACTTTAGTTCCATAACTAAGAGATAAATTAAAATGGATTGTTTATGAATATGACTAGAAAGAGTAAATGATAGAAAACGAAAATGTTTACTATATGATTGTTTGAAACTGACGTGGGAGGTGGAACTTGGTCTGCTAGCGATCAAGGGAAGCCGAACACAAATTGGGGCGGAAGGATAGTTCAACACTGCTGCTGATCACGTCAGGGTTGAATGATTCTTGAAGCTCCATATAAGTGGTCACATGTAATCACGCTAAGAAAAGATACAACTACCATAAATTTGATTTGGAGTTGTGTGATGTTTTAAAAAGAATTTTCAAACAGAATTCGAAAAGGATTTTCTTCAAGTATGAAGATGGAAATGAAAACTGGTTTTGAAACTGCTATCACCCGCCGATGGCTGAGCCTTAAGTCTTGATGACCGGTATAACGGTGGGCGTGTATTAGTTTTGAAACCAATGCACCGTACTGCGGCGGTCCTAAGTGACCGGTTGGGGCGGTGACAGTGTGTGATTTTTCCAAAGGCAGCGGGACGGGGAGAGTACCCTGAGACGTTCCTGTGTTGAGTGAGTCAACCAAGTGCCTGAGGATATGTATATGTGTAACGTTTTGATCAGAACCGAAGGGACCGTGGGCCAGAGAGAGTAAGTGCCCATTTTTCATGAAACGGCCGTGAACCAGAAAGAGTAAGTGTTCAACGTGACTGGTAACTGAGGGATCGGCAGTGTATTACTCGATATGGATCGAGGAATGTAGAGCCTTCTTGTCTTCGGATCGATTCCATGGAGAGAATACAAAGAGTATTTTTTTATTGCTATACATGCTGTGATATATGTGTGGTATGTGTAGTATGAAATGAGACTGACTTGTGGAGTGTGTAAGGTTATACATGTATTATAACCTTGGCATAGTACGCCCATGAGAGTAACCATCTAGATTCACCAACTTTGAGCACAAAGTTCCTAAGGGCGGTAGATTTTAATACCCCGGATCTAAAAATGGCGATTAAATTACTCTAATATGATTATTAAAGGCCTAATGGTGCCTAAAGAGTATTGGTAAAGAAAATAAAACCAAAAGAAAAGAGAAAACGCTAGAAAAGCGAAAAACGCTAAAATGCGTGTTAAATGAGTATAAGAGATATATGATCTCGAGAGGGTCCGAGATGGATTCCTAAGGCTTAGTTTGGCCTAATTAGTATACCGGAATGATTCCCGAAGAAAACGGATCCAAATAATGGATTAAAACGCTAATGGAGTTTTAAAGCGCGTTTTTCGAGAAAACCCAAAAACGTGACTTTAAGTGGTCAAACGGACCCGTAAAAATTATAGTTGATTAAATAACCATAAACACGTATTAATGGAAGCTTAATAACCACAAAAAATAAAGAAACGAGAAAAATCCGAAAAACGGGCCCGGTTAGTGAATAGTGCCAAACCGGGTGAATTAACGAGTGTTTTCGGTAAAAGTCAAAAACGCTCTCAGCCTATATTACTTAAGTGGGACGATTTTAGAGCATGAATTAGCTCTCTCACACTATATCCTAGCTAATTAAGTAGTGAGTCATTAAACAAATAGTAAAAAGTGTAAAAGTAATAAGTTACTTTCCTCTTTCCTCATTTTCTTTCTTCTCATTTGACTCCCTCATCTCTCTCATCCGTAAGCTCCCCTCCTCCTTCCTCCTTGAGCGATTTTGAGCTGCAACAACAACAACAATGGAGGTCTCTCTTTCTCTCCAAGCTCAAGCCATGTTAGAGCTCCAAATGAAAAACCGAATACATACTCTTCTTCCACTCTTCAAGCCCTATCATTCCCTCTTTCTGAAATCTCAAACGGAGGAGTTTGACCTCCATGGGTTTTGGGCATTTGAAGAGAAAAGCACACCATTTTATAGCTTGAAGCTTCCTCTTTCTAGCAAGGTAAAAATATCCATGAAAAAGTCTTATTTTCTTCATCTTATACATTGGCCAATTTTGGGCTCTAATGGAGCCTTGTTTATTCTCTTTTGTGAGCATTGTTTCAATCCCTAAAAGCTTGGATGGAGTTACTCTTTGATTCTTGACCAAAACCCCATCTTAGGGTTTTAAGGTAATCACCTATTTTAGAGCTTTAAGCATTTTAAATTAATGAGGCTAAGTGTTTTTACTTAAACTCATTTCTTGCTTTGAACATTGACATGGAGATGGGTAATTCCATGGTCTTTGACCGGTTTTGGAAGGAAGAGAAGAGGAGAAGAGGAGAAGAGTAATTTAAGGGAACTTAAGAGTATTCAAGGTAAGTAACCAACCCTAATGTATATTCTATATGTATTGAATTTAGGTTGGGTTAATAAATGAATGAACCCCACTTGAGTGTTGTTGAAATGTGCTTGTATAGTAATAATACAAGGGAGAAAACATTTGTGAAATAAAGTGTTTGATTTATGAGCTATGCACTTTATGGATTATGCATTGTGTTGCATTTGGAGAATTGATGAGTTTTGTGTTTTTTATGTGTGCTGGTAGAACCCTTGTGGGTTTGGCTAGTTTTAGGATGAAATATGTGAAGAGATGAGTTTGGACAAGGTTAGAAAAGTAGCCAAGTTGTGGCAAAATTTGTGTAGAAATCTAAGTGGGTTAAGTGTTGTTTTGAGTGGAGAATAACCTAAGAGTGGCTGGGTTTGTATGGAGGTTGAATTGGGTTGGTAAACCACCTTGGGAATGCTAGTTAAAGAGAGGAGATTTGTGCAAAAATCTGTAGTAAAAGCACTAGTACAAAAACAGTCTATTTCGGCGGTTGTGAACCGCCGAAATGGAGTGCGCCGAGATAGGTGTACAATCCTATCTCGACGGTTGTATAACCGCCGAAATAGGTCATCTATTTCGGCGGTTGTTAGCTAAAAACTGCTGAGATAGGCGCATTTTAAAATAAAAAAAAGGACCTATTTCGGCGGTTCCTAGCTAACAACCGCCGAAATAGGTCCTTTTTTTTAAAAAAAAAAGATTTTCGCGTCGTCTTCAACCTCACAGCAGCAGTTCCGACGATTTTCAAGAGGCGCAACCACGAGAATGAAGGCGCAGAGCATGTAAGTTCGCCACGAGAGAAGAAAATGAACACGTACAGGCGCAGAGCTTGTAAGTTCGAGTATATTACCGGTTCCCGGAGAGAATAAGATAAGTTCGAGTATATTACCACAAGGAAGAAGAACACAGGCGCAGAGCATGTAAGTTTCTCCTGCAAAATTACCGTGAGATTAGAGGATGAAGAAAGGTGTGCAGAGCATGTTTATTTGCCTATTAGGGTTGCGAATTTACAGTGAGAGAACGGGATGAAGTGAGAGCAAGTGAGGAAGAGAGGCGCAGACCATGTTCGCCATGAGAGCAAGTTCGCCAGTGAAGAAGAGAGGCGCAGACCATGTTCGCCAGTTAGGGATACGAAATTAGAGAGAAGAAGATGAAGAGATTAGGGGCGCAGAGCAAGTTTGCCAGTTACGGATACGAAATTAGAGGCGCAGAGCAAGTTCGCCAGTCGGTGAGCAAATATATAATAAAAGAAAGTCTATTTCAGCGGTTGTTACTAACAACCGCCAAAATAGACTAAAATTTAAGCGGCCTTTTGAAAATTTCGGAAAAAAATCCCGGGAAATGAACCTATTTGGCGGTTGTGGATAAAACTGCCGAAATAGGGCTCCGAGATTTTTGTAGTCCGGAAAAAGACACCTATTTCGGCGGTTCCTAGCTAGGAACCGCCGAAATAGGTGTCCTCGGAGCCTTATTTCGGCGGTTTTATCTACAACCGCCGAAATAGGGGCACCAAAATAGGCGTTTTTTGTACTAGTGGAGGTTGTTTAAATGCTTGAGGAGTTGTAGAAAAACAAAGGAAATTTAAGGTTTAAGAGAGAGATATGAACCTTGGTATGAGTTGTGCATTATCTTGGAAGTCTTGGAATGGTCAAATGGAGAGAGAACAATAATGCAAGTGTCAAGAGAGGTTAGAGAATGCACAAGTGTGCATTAGTGCAAAAGGGAGAATGTAAGTGTGTGCTTTTGGGCAAGAATTTGAGTAAGAATTTAACCCATGATTTGAAGAGGTTTAGAGCATGTTTAGAGGTGATTAATCATGTAGGAATCTAGTGGAAAGATTAGGGAATGATTAGGGGTGGATTAAGTATTAAAATGGGGGTGAAAAATAATGCATGTTGCAGGTTTTAGCAGGGTCTGGGACCTAGTCCTTGGACAAAGTCCCGGACCACCCCATAAATTTAAGTCGAGAGTGCAGCCTGTGTTTGGTCCGGGACTTGGGATAGGGACAAGGTCCCGGACCAGTGTTGAATTCCACCTGAGAGTTACGATGAGTATTGGTCCGGGACTTAGGGTAAGGACCAAGTCCCAGACCACCCCCAGGAATGCCCCGTGAATGTTTTAAAGGTTTTTAATGATGGAGATTTGAAGGTTAATGATGTTATAAGATTTTAAGGCCTTGTTTGGTGACATGTTAAGGCCCTAATAAGTGTTAGAAGTGATTGAGAAGTGAGAACTCAAATTGACAAGAGTAAAACCGAGTTAACGAGATAACGGGGTAAATACGGGAATAGCATTTTATTATATACCGTATGAGTTTAGTATTAACAATAATGTTTGAAACATTATCAGAGAGTCATGCGTGACCCGAGCATGGTGAGATGACACGGTAAAAGTAAAAACCCCGGTGAAAGGTATGATTTTCTCATACTGCGCGTGCTAACCGAGTTACGTTGATTTGTGTGTTTGTGTGCCGGCTTAATCAAGACTAAAGCATGAAAATAATCCCTTGTTTGATTATATATGTCATGCTGTATGTTGAATGAGCTAACATACTTGTATGCCGGTGTGGTCTAACATAGAGTAAAGACCGACTCATTGTGAGTAACGTTTGGCTAGAGACCCATAGATCGGTTCGATGCTTATGGTAACGAAAGCGTGCAAACACACAAACTATCCGTTAAAGTATAACGATAACGCAAACATATGAGCTCCCTAGAATGTGAGGAGAAGTACGGGTTGAGAAAATACCCGATAACGGTTAGAAACCATATTGAAACAATCCACGAAACAAATGAGAGTGGAAAGTTAAGTGAACCTCCTTCAAGAGGATTAAAGATAGTTCGAAGATGTGAACTAGTAAAGAAGGTAAAAGAGACCTAAGGGATTAGTAGCTGCCTTGAGACATGGTCGACCTCCTATATGAGGATTTTACCGATTTAAGATAATAACCGAAAGTATGAGTAAGTGGAAAGTATGAGTAACTCTTAAAACCTAAGACTAACAGAACTTAAGTAATGATCCCAAAGTCATTAGAAACATCGAGGGTGATGCTTCTAGACTAATATACATAATATTATTATAACTCCGAGAGAGGAGTGTATGGGAATGAGAGTAGTCCAAGAGTAGTCGGACCTACGTAAAAGAGTTAGGAACTAAGAGAGAGAGTTCCGTGAGCTAGTTGAACCTTCCCACCATGCTAGACCAGAGTTGGGTCGAAACCAGGGAAGTAAGACTATGCTCGAGAGCCATGAGTTTTGGCATAAGTATGTATTAAGAGTAACAAGCGTGACGTAGGAGACCTGTAGTGTCTCGAGAATCTACAAGAGCTTGAGTATAAATAACCCAAGAGTGTGGGTGAGATAATGAGTATAAATAACCCAAGAGTGTGGGTGAGATAATGAGTATAAGTAACCCGAGAGAATGGGTGAGTATAGTACTTGTAGCCCAAGAGAATGGGTATGTATGTGAATACGTAACCCAAGAGAGCGGGTGAGATATTGAATAAGTAAACAAGGCATAGTGAGGTATAACCCTCACGGCCTAAGAGTAAACCGATACAACTAACAACCTTGTTATGTTAATTAGGAATTGTGTTCCGTGATTGGATGTAGATTCCTTGAGTAATATACATATATATTGTATTGCTATGATGCATGTTGTTTGACTAAAATGAACTCCATGTATATCCGACATAGTAGTCGGCGTACCCCGGTTAGCGCTCGGGTATGCGAATTTCATATGCAGCGTTAAGCTGAGCCCCTAGGGGCAACGTTTTTATTTTTCAGTTACACCGAAGATGTTACTGTTTGAGAGTAGGACGGGTCGGTGGGTTGCATGGGTAGTTAGTTTTAATAACTTATGTATTGAAAGAGGTGTAAGACCGAATATGTTGTGGGCATCCATATATTGTAGACTCGGTATAGTAAAGAAATGATTCGAGTAAAGTATCTGTAATGTGTACTCGGTTGTTCCAGTCCATCAGACCGTTACTGTTTGTGAGATAGGCCTGGTTAGCCATATGGGTGGCTAACGGCGTTGTATCACCCTCTGTTGTATTTAGAGTTCCGCTGCGAGTTTATTGGAAATTGTGACAGTTAAGAGGTAAAGGCGTGATTAGCAGTTGGGGTGTTACATGGGGCTTCATTTTTATGCCTTGTTCTAGCTTGTTTTATTCACCAAGGACTAGTGGAGGTCCTCTTTCGTTCAATGCCCAAGTCTACCTTGAGACTTCAAAGGTAATCATCCACTTTTATACCTTAGAACACTTTTTTAACCTAGGTTTTCATTCCGTAAGGTTAGTGTATTGTTTAGCACTCATGTGAGTCATTGCATATTGATTAGAATATTGGCAAAGGAAATTTAATGAGTGGCCGAGATTCATTGAAGTAGAAGGTCTAAGGAGGAAGTAAATATAAGCTTGGAAAAACAAGGTAAAATGCTTACCTAATGGTGGTTTAAGGTTTAAGGGGTGGTATTTAGATAAGTACTAATGTAGCTTAAAGCTTACATTAAGTAATGGGTTATATAACCTAAGAAAAAGAACTTAAACAAGCTTATGAACTTGTGACTAAGGAGCCAATGGGAATGAGTTAGTAATATAAGTCTAAGATGGATTTTAAGAGCATTATAACTACTATGAGATTGATGGGTGTATTTGCAGGTCGAAAGCTTTTATATGTGGGAAATTCAGTGTTTAAGTTTAAGTCATTTAAGGGCCTAAGAGCCATGTTATTTAAGAGCCTAAGTGCTATGCAATTTAAGATTATTGCACTATATTGAGTTTATTATGAATGAGTTGATTTGGGTGAGGAAAACAATGCATTTGGGCATGATAAAATACTAGAGAAGCTATGGCGAAATTTGAGTACAAAACAAAGAGTTTAAGTGAAGGTGGTGAGTTAATATGCCCTAGGATTCACTAGGGATCATTCTGAGGAATTTGAGTGGAAATGAGTTAACTAAAGTTCTGGAGGTTTCGAATGACCTAGAATTGTCTATGAGGAAATTAGAGTTTAGATGGGTGTATTGAACACACCAAAGTCATGGAATGAGGAATGGTAAGACTTGTGCAAAATTTGGAGGAAATGGTGTACAATGTTTTAAGATAATTTGGGTATGAACTAGGGAATATAACGATGAGAAGTTTTGATATCTTGTGTAAGTGGTGAAGATGCTAGTAGTGGATTAATAAGGTCATAGTTGGATGGTAATGAGTGGACTTGGGTGATGGTGGTGAAAATTGAAGGAGAATGTTGTCAAATGTCAAGAAAATGACTAGGAATGTAAAAGAGCGTGTGATCATGAGAATGGTGAGTAAGTTGAGTAAAAGGAGATGGAAATGTCTAAGGAGGGTGTAGGATAGTCAAGGTAAAGAAGAACAAGGTTAAGGTGATAAAAGGATGGGGAGAAATGCATAGGTAAGTTCATGAGTTTAGGTTGATGAGTAGCAAAAGGAAAAGAAAGGAATTGTGCATGGACATGCATGATAACCTTGGAAGGTTTAGCGAGCAAAGAGGGGATGCAATAATGCTTAGGGAGAAGTTATATTGATTGGGAAGGAAACACTTTGGATAGTTAGAGTTTTAGACAAAAATTACATGTTGGAAAAATAAGGAGATAAGTAACAAGTGTTAGGAATTCTTGTAAGGATTGAGAAAATGGTTAAGGAGGTTTTAGAGGATGTTCTAAGGTGAGTTTAAGTGCCTATATGGTATTAAGACATAATGGGACACTTGTGGAAGAGTTGGGCATTTTTGCAAGAAAGGAGATAAGTGTATAAGGGTATAGAAGATGAGTATTCTGGCCTGTCCGAACTTCCGTCCGAATTTGGAAGCTCGAACATGCCCTGTTGCGATTAAAATTTCTGAGTCTCGACCAGAGTCCGAACTACAGTACGGACTTAGATGTTCGGACACTTGAAATTTTTCCTTAGATTTTTCCTCAACCTATGTCCGAACTTAGGGAAGCTCGGACACATGTTTGGACACACATCTGGTTGCACCCTTTTGAGTCTCGACTTGCGTCCGAACTTGGGAAGCCCAGACACAAGTTCGGACGCGGTGCTGTTTTGACCAAAAACATTATTTAAGGTTAGGAAATGATATCTAATGGTGGGGATTGATATGTAATGATAATATAAGGTTGTTTAAGACATGTTTGGTGGGTAACAATGATAATTAAGTGGGTGAATAAGTATAAGGTATGAGGAGAAGTGATTCACTTAAGATTAAGTTTATAAGAACTTAAGTGGTGTTAGACGGGGATCATTAGTGACTAAGTGAGTTAAGTAAGTTAGCTTTATTGGAAAAGTAATTAACAACCTAAAATTGATTTAATGTTTTAGGGCTTGAGTATTTGGAACTTGGAGGAGCGTAAGCAACCGGACAACCAACGGTGAACGGTACAGTTCTTCTTGTGACCTGCTTGCTAACGAGGTGTCCCTCGGCTTGTGTGCTATTTGTTTTTGTGTGCTCACTAAACAAGATAAAGCATGCAACCGGAACATTATGTTTATTGCATTGTTGTGTGATGTTTGAAAACTAACACAACTTACCGTGAGAACTTACTAACCAACGTTTAGTAAGGAATTGAGTGAGACTAAGGAACGCTCCCTAATATTAGTTTGTTATAAACCGAAAGAGGTTAACCAACAAACATTGTCTTGAGACTTCTACTAACTGGAACTTAAGAGGGGAGTGAGGAACCCGGGACTGACTCCGGTCATGCATGCTAAGGAATAAGGGGGTCGGTATCTAAAGTAGATCCGACTTCCGCTTAAGGGCTAGTCTTCGGACTTGTTGCCTAGGGTCGGTTGTCGGCTCAGCTACATTGGACATACAATCCAAGGTAGGAGGCATTAAGATGGTGCGGTAGGATCACCTAAATCCTAAATTATAAGATAAGTTGTTTATTCAACCAATGGAGTTAATAGCTCATTGGCTAGGGTTGCTTTTGACCCGACAAAAATAAACATTGAGGTAAGATACAATCATTTCTATTTAAAGAGTGGTTTGTATTCTAAGATTAAGAAAAGGTTTGAGATAAGTTGTAACCATTCCTATTTAAAGGATGGTTTGTATTATAAGACTGAGGTAAGCTATATCCATTCCTTTTAAAGGATGGTTGTTTTCTAAGACTAAGATAACCTAAGATTGAGGTAAGATGAGGATGGACTAAGATTAAGAGGAAACGTAACTTAAGGAGTGAAGTAATTGACTCACTAATTAAGAGAACGCATTTAAGTCATTCATTGTGTTTGAACTTTGATTGTTCATGATTGGTTTGTTGTTTATTGCACCTTCTATTATGTTGTGCATCTAATCAACCTCCATGCTATCAACAATTAGTCGTCGTAGCCACGTTAGCTTGGGGGCCATGAGAGGATCGTACTAGCATTCATGCTGACCCCTTTGGGGGCTGTTTTTACTACACGGGTGAACGTCAGCAGGTGGCCGTCGCGAGAGTAAGATGGGGTACAAGCGTTACGGGTTAAGTGTGGCCGACGAGTTTGCATGTACACTCATATGGCAATTTGAGTTAGTAAGATGTATAGGATGTGAGGGGATTGTAAGAAGGATATGTATTTGGTTTAGATTTGTATGTACTAATGTTCGGTATATTCTGTCAATCAGACCGTGGCAAGGTCCTGGAGTGTATTGAATTCCGCTGTGACATTTATATATATGTTGTTAAGTTGCGAAACCACGATTGGATCGAGATGGGGTGTTACACTGGTTTTGGTTGTGTTTGGTTATTTGTGTTTGATTGTTGCGCATGTGTGTACTTGAGTGAATGGTTATAGATGTGTTCTATGTAACACTTGGTTATTTATGTGTTCTATGTAACACTTGGTTATAGATGTGTTCTATGTAACACTTGGTATTGATGTGTTCTATGTAACACTTCGATGGTTAATAAATGCACACTTAATTGTTTTACAGTATTTATCAAGTTACCTATGCTGTGATTACATTGATCATCACGAACAAAGGATATGGGTTTATTCGAGTTACATACACTAGGGCTGCTGATGGAATATAGAGATGTCAATATAGTATTGACAACCAGGAATGATAAGTATACAGGGCGTAGATATGAGGAACTTGATTCCATCGGATATGTAAGTAGAAGTTATGACTTCGGGATGAAGTCCTTTTAAGGGGGGTAGACTGAAATACCCCTAACCTTTAAATAATTAAGTAATGGTACATAAGTATTATTTAGGGGATTATAAACCCTAAGAAAAGTATATAAATTGTTAGGCGTTAAAAACGCACCTAAACTCCTTAAGGTCATAAACGGGCGTTAAGCCGGACCTTAAGCTAAACAAGTTATATAAGCTATAAACCCCATATGAAGATAATCAAGGATCATTATATGACCCTTAGACCATAGGACCTCATCTAAAACAGAGTAAAAATACAAAATGCCCGGGAGTTCCCTTACGAGCCCGAAAGTCCCGGAAATACTTTATAGGTTGAAGTAAAGTTATACACTTCATTCCAAATGCACCATAACACTTTACTAAACATATAAGATGAAGTCCTCATGCTAAATTCTCAGGTAAACGCAAAGCGCTCAGAGGTTCCTGATGGGGGTCCCATAAACCCCTAGGAATGCCCCGGAGAGGTGCCGATGTGGCACGAACCCATATATTATTCATTCTTAGAGTTCCTGACATCATTATTCAACATTCTAAAGAGAATGGTTGAGATACTTTTTCAAAAATCAACAAGGTGCTCGGGGGAAATTCTTAACGCTCCTATTTTGCTCAAGAGTGTCCTAGTAGCCCGAAAATTGTGTTTTGAGTTGATATAACCCCATATAACACAACGTAACACCTTAATATACTATTATTGACAATAAAAAATGTTCATAAACACTTGGAACTGAAATACCCCAAACCTTAGTGTGTTGTTTAAACATTTAAATATGGTATATTAAGACTAAAAAGAGTCTTAGAAACATTAGTAAACAATTTAAACCATAGATAACATAAATAAATGCCTTAAAGTCAATTAGGGCTAAAATGTGTTCTAAGCTTGGGTGAAACCTAATGAGCTTACCAAGACCTTATTTATATACTAATGAACATATTAAACCAATTACCAAAGAAAACCAACATTGAAAACAAGTTAAAACACAAAATATGCTTTAAGGAGTCTTAAAACACATTTTTGATAAATTGTCTTGTAAATGAGTTTTGAATGGCTAAATGTCCATCATTACTCCCTAATTAATATGTGTACTACTTAGTATCACATTTGGAAGTCTATATTAATGGGAAATCAAAATTTCATATCTATGTGCCTTGTTTTAGTGAATAGTAACTAAAATAAGCTAGTTTGTAACATATGTTTATATAAGTAATTAAATTGGCCAACAAAGACTAAAATGCCCTTAGTAACATAAAGGGGGCCGGTTTTTATGGTAATGAGTCAACACTCATGTTAGTTTATTAAGTAAACAAATGATGACTAATGGTTACTATTTACTTTAACATATAAATATCTTCTAAAAGCAATACCAATCTTCATTCTCTCATTTCTCTTCATTTCCCACGTCTTCTACCTTCCTCCTTGCTCTCTTCTACGGTTTTGCTACAGCAACACCACCACCACCATCATTCTCCATCTTTGACCACTTGTATCTCCTAGCTCACTTTGCCAAATAAAATTCTAAGACCGCCATTCTCTTCCTCTCATCAAGCTCTTCAATTCTATCCTTTCAAAATTCCAAGAGCTCCATTTCGGTGCCAAGAGGAATCTCCATGGGAGGAGCTTGAGCTCATCTTTTCACATATTATTGTTCTCATTTGCTTCAAGGTAAGGAAACTCAAAGAAAAATGATGTTTCCCTCATGTTTTTGTGTTGTCCGAAAATCACCCTTAATGGTGTCCTTATGTTGCTTTGTTCTAGCTTCTTTTCAACCTTTAATGGACTAGGTGGAGTCCTCTCTTGATATATATTCAAACTCTCTTCAAGTTCTAAGGTAAAACAACTATCTTAATGTTTTTAAAACAATGTATAATCTAGGGTTTACAATGAGATGAAGCATAAAGCTTGTATACTCATTTTATATCATTTGTATAATGTTTAGAAGTTGACAAGCAACTAAAAGCCTTGCCGATTTAGTCAAGGAAACAAGAAAGAAGTTGTGAGGAAAAGAGGTAAATGTGCTAACCTAATGTGGTTTAAAGTCTTAGGAGAAATGAGCTAATATTGCTTATTAAAATGATCTGAGGAGCCAATGGTGAATGACTTAGTAAGATGTTCTCAAGGAGACTAGTAAAAGGGCATATGTGTTGTTGAGTGTATTTGCAGGTCGAAGGCAAATATATTGTGGAAATTCAGTGTTTATGATTTATGCATCTTAAGGGCCTAAGAGCCATGTTATTTAAGGGCCTAAGTGCCAAGCAATTTAAATTATGCACTATATTGTGATGTAGTGCTAAATGAGTGAAGTTTGTGTATAAGAATGTGTTTGATAGATTTTAGTGTCCTTGATTGTTTAATGGTGAAAATAATGTGTCTTGGCATGGTAATGTTCTAGGAGAACCCATGTCGAAATTTAGATAATGTATAAGGAGCTTTAGGTGTTTAAAATGAGTTTTGGTAAGTTAGGAAGTGTTTAGAATGGTTAAGTGCTTTACTAGTGAAAGAAACTAGTGAAACATTAAGGTGTTTTAAGATGTAAAAAGGGCTTAGGAATGTTCTAGAGGATTTAGAATGCAAAAGAATGTTTTGGGACATTTTAAGATCATGGTGAGATTATGTTTAGGACTTATGCAATGTTGGTGAATAAGGATGAAGTGATTTGATGCATGGGGAGCTATAAACTTGTAAAGATGTTCAAGGAGTTGGTTAGGAAGAAAAGATGCTTGGGAGATGATGTTGTGGTGGTGAGAAAACATTTGGGAATAGTGGGAGTTATAGGTATGAAACACCACATAGAAACTTAGTGAAAAACATTATAAGTGTAAACCTTTTTATAAGAATTGGTGTAAATGGTTGAGGAGGATTTTAGTGAATGATTTAAGGAGTTTTAAGGAGGTCTTAAGGTGTGTTTGAAGTTCCCAGTTAAGGTTAGGACATACTAGGATATATGAGGTGAAGTTTGGAGTTAAATGGGCAATGAAAAATAAGGGTCTGGAGCAGACCGATCTTGCGACCGAACTTGCCAAGATCGTCGAGCCCAGTTTACCCTGCGAGAAATGGTTTCTGGAATGGACCGACCTTGGGGACCAGACTTGCAAGGTCGGTCGGGCATGGATATTTAGTACGGATTGAGTCTCTGGAATAGACCGAACTTGGGACCGGACTTACAAGTTAGGTCATGCCAAAATTTTTGTACGTGAGTGAGTCTCGGGAATCGACCGATCTTGCGACCGGACTTGCCAAGATCGGTCGGGCCTGAATTTTCAAAGGGAAGAAACTCTCGGGAATTGACCGAACATGTGACCGAACTTACAAGGTCGGTCGGAGTGGAAAATTTTGACGGTAAAATGTTCTGGAATGGACCGACCTTGTGTAAGGTCGGTCGGTAAGTTCGGTCGGGCCTAAACTTGTAAAAAAAAAACAAACAAGAATGTCTTAAGTAGTTAACAATAGGGGGTATAATGTAAGTAGGCAAGGAATAGTTTGGGCATTAAAATATGTCATAAATTTGAAGTTAAGTAAGTAATTAACCGACATTCTTAAACATGTATAGGAGTGACCTACGGTGGAAATCAATCGAAGCAGGGACCAAGGTATGGTTGTCTTGCAGTCTGTTGCCTACCGGTTTACACCGGCTTGCTTGTTGTTTGTTTTTCTGTGTGTTTATGACGTTATAAGACTTAATCATGTAATGAGTTTACAGTTGTTCATATTATTGTGATGTTATGACGTGACTCATTTCCCTTGTGTGTGTCTAACATGACTTACCACTTGCTTGTGAATTGTTTGTCAAGTTCCACTGTTGAACTTCTAACAAGTGTTAACTGGGAAGTGAGGAATCCGGTTGTCCGGTCATGCACGTAAGTTTAAGAGTAGATATCTGTATCAGATTCGACTGTTATGTTGTTAAGATTGTTCTCCTTTATTTGGCGTTCGATCTCCCACTAGCTTCCTCCAAAGCTTACCTATTCTGACTTATGATCGGTTTAGTGGGAACATGTGTTTGTGTGGTGTGTTCGGGTCACAATATCCGAACCATCTGTGTCTTAAGTTACTCGTTCGAATAACAGAACGGTAATGAGTGTGTGTAACAAGCTTAACATGAGAGTGAACCATTCTCTAGGCTTCTTATGTTGTTTAACCTTCTTGGTTTGTTATTGTGGAAAGAGTATCCACTGTGTATGTGATGTTGTGCTATGCAATAATGTTGCTATGCCATATGTTATGTTATGTTTAAAATGAATGCCATGTCATCATGACAATTAGTTGCGCGTATCCCGGTAGCCGATGGGCTGCGCGTTAACCATACCAGCCAAGGGTTGCTGACCCCCTCTGGGGCTCCATATTTATACTGCAGGATGAGGATCGAGGAAGCAAAGTGGTTGTAGATCAAGGTTATGTCATACTTTTGATTACTTTTGGACGGTAGGCCCGGGATGCGCCTGTGCTCCTGTGGCAATGTATTTTGGCACAGTTGTATTACAGTGATGGTCGTTTACAGTTTCAGTGACGGTTTGTGTTAAATACACGGTATGTTGGTTATGTGTATATATCGTTGTTAGTACCTAATGCTCAGGAGTCTGATCATCAGACCGGTACACTTGTATTTATTGTGCCTTGTTAACCACGTGGGTGGTTGACGGCGTTGTAGCACCGAATCGTTTAGTTTTGTTTAGTTCTTTTTCCGCTGCGATTCCATTTAATGTTAAGTGCGTAGTTGGGGTGTTACAAAAAGTGGTATCAAAGCGAAGTATCGCTCTGATGACTAGAATACCGAGCTTAGGAATATACCGAGTTAGAAAAGCTAACCACAGTTACCTGAGTGAACAGTTATGGAAAGGTTAACCACTAACTAAGTGTGGAGATACCTTGTTGTCAGGGAAACGTTACAACCGTTAAAGCCGATAAGTGTGCAAGCATAATGCTAATACATGTTCGTGTGAATTCAGATGTCAGGTAGACCGCGAGGTCGAGGCCGCGGGCGCGGCATTGGTGATACTAGGAACCAGGGAGAGAACCCTATGGCACAAGTCATGGCCGATGCTGTAGCGACCGCCGTAGCCCAAATGGTCCCACAACTAGTAGCTGCAATTCAGCAGGGGCAACAGCCCGAAGTTCAACCACCACCGCCACCGCCACGAGAGACCAACTTGGTCACGGTGTTGGCTGATCTTAGACCCCCGTCATTTCATGGGGAGACCGACCCAGGTAAGCTGGAGGCGTATATCTTCGAGTTGGAGACCGCCTACGAGACCTTGGATGTGCCTGTTGGGGCCAAGGTCCGTCTTGCCGCTTACTACCTGAAGGGATCGGCACAAAGTTGGTGGAAGCTTGTGAGAGTGGACCAGATGGCGGATCCTCAGTTTGGTTGGAGGGAGTACACGGCTCTGCTGCGAGCCAAGTATTACCCTGTGCATGTTCAAGAGGCTAAGCGCCTGGAGCTGGATAGTCTGAGGCAAGGGGATAAGATGTTGGTCGACGATTACTACACCGCTTTCACCGGCCTTATCCACCTGTTACCGGACCTGGGTACTCGAACCGGGTGCTGGTAAACCGTTTCTATAACAGTCTCAGCCACCGTCTTCGCTATGCGATGGGGCCAGCTGAGTATACTACCTTGCAGGTAATTAGAATACAGTGTGATGTGAATAAGTGTAATCCGTAAGTGAGTATTAATGTGAGTTTGTGAGTAAGTTTAGTGGGGCATGACTGACATCCTAAATCCAGGAGTGCTACCATGCCGCTGCTAAGGTTGAGATTACCGTCCGTTGGAGGGACGAGGAGAATGCGCACAAGCGCAAGGCCACGAGTGAGGGCCAGAGTCCGCAGGGGTATGGGGGAGGAAAGAAGAAGAAGAAGCCTTATCCCCAGCCCCAGAAGAGTCAGCACCAGGGTGACAAGGGCCAAGCCCAGACCACCACAGCTGAGGAGCCACTGAAGCTCACATATGCATACGCGGCGAAACCCCTACGCTCTTACCCGCCTAAGGGTAATTATTTAACCATGTGTGTTAAGTTGAAGAGTATGTTGTTAAGTTATGAAGTAAGTATTGATTGTGTACTGTGATAGCAGCTAGCACAGGTTCTGGACCAGAGCGCCACTACTACTGTAAGTGGTGTAACGGAGACCACCCCGGCAAGGACTGCAAAGGAAATGATGTGCAGTGTTGTTACTGCGAGAAGTGGGGTCACGGTGACTATGAGTGTTACCGGAACCCCAACAGTAGAGTCAACAAGCCCAAGGGGCAGTGGAAGGGTAAGGCCACAGCGACCATCGACGGCCCGAAGACGGCTAACCAGCCACCCACAGATCAGTGGAGCACTGATTCCCAGAAGGGGAAGGGGTCGGGACCTAGCAAGGCCACCCTGCATGTGGTGGACCGGTCTGAGGCGCCAGGGCCCTCTACTAGACCAGGTACCACCTAAACTGTTGAGTGAAATAAGTGATTGCGTACCGCATTTCATGCATGTGTGTGTTAGTGAGTCCAAGTGTACTACCATGTGAGTAAAGAATTAAAGTATAATGTGAAAGTCACCTAATTAGATAATTCTAAACTTAAAGGAGCCTTCAATATTTGTTATCCAATCCCACCCACACCAAACCCTGAAGAAACCACCATCAACATCACCGACCTTCCAATGGAGCAACGTCAGGTTATCCAGCCAAGGATGATACTCTTAAATGGATACCTGACACCGGAAGCACAAATCCACATCATCAGACGATGCAATGAACTGGGGGCAACACCCGGAGGATTCTACACACCTGAATACTCGAACGGATCGAGAATGAAATTGAATGATGTGCATGGGTAAGGACTGGAATCCTTACACCAAGACATATCAAGAAGTGCGAGCTGAAGACGGAGCAATTGTACCAAGTATACCTGAGGAGTTCCTTGCGGTTGTTAACCACGCCGTGGGAATTGCTCAGCATGTTGAAGCGGATTCAATTCCAAGTGTTAAAGCAGATTTGTGTATTGTGAACTTCTACCAGAAAGGTGGACGGTTGGGTTTACACCAAGATAAGGACGAGTCACCCGAGTCTCTAAGTAATGGAGTACCCGTGGTGTCTTGGTCCATTGGTGATACCGCAGTGTTTATATATGGCGAGTAGAAGCGTGTTGATCTCGTAAAGAAGTTAGTACTACAATCAGGAGATGTGTTAATCATGGGTGGGCAATCGAGGATGCTTTATCATGGCATCAGGAAGATCAAACTGAATACCGCACCGTCGGAAGTGATCAACGCCACACACATGAAACCCGGACGTTTGAATTTGACGTTCAGACAGTTTTAAAGCCTTGTATAATTATGTAATGTGTTAAGCCACTGTATGTTAAGGATGTTATATATGTGTTAGTTATGTCAACAGTGTAAACCAATGTATGATGTAAGAAGAGTCTGTTAATGAATAAAGTGGAGTTGTTGAAGTGTATCAACCTTGTTGTTACCCAATACTTATTAGTTTGCCAATGAATTAGGCTGTGCACTGGGAACGGGAGGTATACTGAGTGTCTGCAATGAGGCAGAAGCCGGCAAGAGCGGCACAATCCTCACCGGTACCTTTCTAGTCAATGGCGTGGACACTTCGATCTTGTTCGACTCCGGAGCCTCACATACATTTATTTCGCTATCCTTTGTGAAGAGGCTGGGGTTAGACGGTGATGAGATGCCAGACTTCCTAGTCACTATCCCGTCGAAAGAGCGGATCAGGTGTACCCGCTACCACCGAGATGTTGTTGTACGAATCAGAGACGAAGAGTTTCCGATCGACTTGATAGAGTTCGACGGACTCGGTTTTGATGTGATTGTCGAGATGAACTGGTTTGAGCGGTACAAGGGCAGAATCCTGTTTGCCGAGCATCATCTGCTCCTTCGGAGTCCGTTTGGGGTTACAATATCTTACCGCCAGAGGCCCAGGGAGCCTTCGACTCAGATCATCACCGCCATGGCTATGTATCTTGAACTACGACGAGGGAATGATGTATACCTCTACTATGTCCAGGACATAGAGAGAGACCCAAAGTTTAGCCCAGATGTACCGGTAGTGTCGAAGTTTCCTGATGTATTTCCTAAGGAACTGCCGGGCATGCCGCCAGCACGGGAAGTTGAGTTTGAAATTGATTTGGTTCCGGGCACCGGACCAATTGCGAAGGCGCCCTATCGTATGGCTCCAGCAGAGATGACAGAGCTCAAGGAGCAGCTGAGAGACCTACTCGACAAGGGGTTTATCCGCCCTAGCGTTTCACCATGGGGAGCACCGGTCCTCTTCGTGAAGAAGAAGGACGGTAGTCTCCGCCTGTGTATTGACTATCGTGAGCTGAATGCAGTTACGGTGAAGAACCGTTACCCTTTACCACGCATCGACGACTTATTTGATCAGTTGAGGGGAGCATCAGTATTCTCCAAGATAGATCTACGATCCGGATACCATCGGATTGCTATTCGTGACAGTGACATTGAGAAGACAGCATTCAGAACCAGATATGGACACTATGAGTTTACGGTTATGCCGTTTGGTTTATCCAATGTGTTATAACCCAAAGTTTATTTCAGAATTTCCTTTGTATTCTAGCTTGTTACAAGCTGATTAAATGAGTTATTTAATCCTTCAGGACATGGGGGTCCTTCTAATTAAAGGCGAGGACTAATGGGTCATTTTCCGTCCCCCCCTTCTAATTACTGATAGGTAATTAAATCAGTAAGATTATTTCCTAAATTCCCCTCACTCTCAATCACGTTCTAACCTCGCTCATTTGGAAACCGTCAGTGCGCTCCCTTCTCTATTCTCTCTCTCAAAAGTTACGTGCTGCTCATCCTCTCAAGTGTTGTGGATTGTGGCTCCTCTTGAAATTCTGCTGTGGATTCTACCTCGTTCTGGAAATCGGTTTCAGTATAAGGTAAGAGCGTGGTCTATACTCGTTCAATTCTGCATTTAGGAAACCTTCCCCCGTTCTGATTTAGGTTTCTACAATCTGCTGTCAGAATCTTCAATCCTTCTGCGTGGCTGTGTTCGGACTCTCCTCTACGGTTCCCTTGCTGTTAGATTCAGGTACGAATTGTGAATTCGTTTGCGATGGCAGTTTCTGATTTGGGAATTTGGTTCTGATTTCGGTCTGTTCTTCAGTTGCGTTGTTCGGTTGTTTTGTCGGCATTCGGGAATTCTGTTCGTTGGTTGGCTCTGCTATTCAGATTGGTTGCCGTCTTCTGATTATTGAGGTAGGTGGCTGATGGATTCGGCTAGTATGTTCAGCCTTGGGGCGTTTCGGATTCTGGTTTCTGATGTGTGAATTACCTCTGCGTTGTGTTTGTGAATCAGTCTGTTTGCGCTATTTGAATAATTACAAACCCCCAAGGTTGTTTTTAACTGCTCTACTTCTGTTTTGTTGTGTTAAATCCTCTGTTCTACTGTGAATCCGTTTCTGGAAACTGCACATTTTGGTGTGTCCGAACGTCTGTCCGAGCTTTGACGTTCGGACATACCCTGTTGCGCTTTTGATTTTCTGAAGTTTTCGCTGTGTCCGAACTTCCGTCCGAGCTTTGAAGTTCGGACACAGCCTTCTGTATTCTCTAATTTTGTCTCGACCTGTGTCCGAACATGGATGCCCGGACACAAGTGTGGACTCTGCGCGTGTCTGATTTCCGAAGAACGTCCGAACATTGTCCGACCTTTGATGTTCGGACACCTCTGTCTCTTCTACTATTTTAATGTTCGACCTGTGTCCGAACTTGGTAGTTCGGACACATGTTCGGACATCTGTCTGTTTTCGACTTCTGAGTCTCGACTTGTGTCCGAACACAAGTTCGGACATGGTACTGTTTTGACCATAACTTGCTCGTCTGAGCTCTGTTTTGACTTCCGTTTGTGGGTTTGGATTCCCCTTCTGATTTCCAAGCCATCTATGTGCTTTCTGGTGCCTTTGGTGCACATATGCTTATCTGTATTTAAGCTTCTGTTTTGGGACCTAGTTATCTCTGTGTCTGAGCCTTTGGATGGCTGGTTAAGCTGTCTCGTAGCGCGCTATGTAGGATCCTTCTGTTCGGGTGATGTTCCCCGTTCTGTTCACGGGTGTTTACCTGTTCTGTTCACGAGTGAGGTTTCCTCGTTCTATTCACGAGCTGGTTGCTCGTTCTGTCTGTATGTGTGATCGCTAGCGTCCCACTCTGTTTTCTGCTTCTGTCCGCTTCTGACTCTGTTTAGTCCTCTAACGTATGGACTTCTGTTCTGTTTTCTGACATGCTTTTGGGTTCCTTTGACTCCTTCTGATTTGTTAACATTCTGTAAAATGTTTTGAGCATGCTGGTTGATGAAGTTTGTCATCTACTGGGCATAGTTGTGTGCTCATTCCCCTACTTTATCTAACATTGCAGATTGATCAGCGAGGGTCACTTTGCAGCTCTGGAGTTTAGTTCATTTTGTTAATTGTTTCGTTGAGACTTGTATTTGAATTTGAGCCTTTGGGCCTCTTTGTTAGCTTCCGCTTCTGATATTAGTTTGGTGGGTTCTGTAATACTTTTGGGATGTTGCGACATCATCTTGATTATACTTTATTTAAGTATTCTGTTTTGGGCCTTATTTGCTTATTTGCGTTTGAATATTAGAGCCTTGCGTTATTAAGTAATAATACGCGGTGTGTAATACCCCTAACTCCTAGGCCAGTGTTTGGGGGTGTTACATTTAGTGGTATCAGAGCCAGGTTCTAATCTGCTGGGATTTTAAGTTAGCCAGTCAGTCAGAAACGTCAGTGTTAGTGTCTGAGTCTAACTGCCTGCTGTTGGACTTTCAGAATGCCGCCAAGAAGAGCAATGAACCCTCCAGGAAATGTGGCTGAGGCTGTTGAGCAGTTCATGACGCAGCTCAAGCAGACCATAGCTGCAGGGGGTGGTCCAGTTGGAGGAGGACCAGCTGGCGGAGCAGGCCCAGCTGGGGAGGATGCTGGAGGCAGAAATGTGAAGGCGCTTCAGGAGTTCATGAAGCTGAAGCCGCCATCGTTCGATGGGGCAGGAGACCCCCAGGAGGCTAGTCACTGGCTGTCAGAGGTGGAGGATTTGCTACGTGTGATAGGCTCTGAGGATGAGCAGAAGGTCGACTTTGCTACTTTCCTTTTTAAGGCCGAAGCCAAGGAGTGGTGGAGGTCAGTGATGGGGAGATTCCCACAGCCTTGGACGGGGGAGCAGTTCACTGGGGAGTTCAACAAGCAGTTCTACCCCGACGTTTATAAGGACCAGCGTATTCTGGAGTATAACCGGCTACGCCAGGGTCGGGATATGAGTGTGGAGGAGTACGTCAGGAAGTTCATCAGCCTGTCGAAGTTTGCACCTGAGCCTGATGAGCATAGGAAGGCCAGGAAGTTTGAGAGTGGCCTGAGGCCAGACATCCGTTCTGCTGTGACGCCTCTGCGTCACAAGACCTTCAGGGACATTGCTGATGTCGCCCTGTTGGTAGCGACCGACTTGAGAGGTAGCCAGTCTGGAGGGAAGGACCAGAAGAGGAAGTAGAGGTCCGACGAGAGCGATAAGAGGGATCAGTCTGCTTCTCAGAAGAAGCAGTCTACTGGAGACCGAGCTGGAGACCGCTCTGGGGACCATTCGCGAGATAGAGGTGGTTTGTCTTCGTCAGCTCCTGCTCCGAAGTACCAGGTCTGTGGCAAGTTTCACAGAGGTCAGGACTCAGCTACAGAAGTCTGGAGCCTGCTTCAAGTGTGGGTCCATGGGACATAGGATAGCTGACTGCCCTCAGGCCGAGAGGAGCAGAGGTAGCTCTGGAGGTACAGCTGGTGAGTCTGCTTCAGGGTCCAGAGAAAGAGACCAGGCTGAGCAGAAGAAGCCCCAGGGCCAGGCCAGAGTGTACGCGATGGCTGGAGAGAGAGACCGATCGACTGACAGAGTTGTCACAGGTATTCTCCAGATGTCTCCTCGTTCTGTTTTCTGCTTGTTTGACTCTGGAGCCACCCACTCTTTTATTTCTGCTGAGTTAGTGGGTGAGCTCGGTTTGCCTTTTGTGCCTCTAGGTGTTGAGCTGTGTGTGCATAGTCCATTAGTTAGAGACTCTTCTATGCTTCTAAACTCTGTTTGTAGAGATAGTCCTGTGTTATTCAGAGATAGGACTCTGTTTGCTAACCTCATCCCTATGGAGATGACTTCTTTTGATGTGATTCTAGGCATGGATTGGCTTGCTGCGCACCATGCCCACATTGATTGTGCTGCTTCGAGAGTCACCTTTGAGGAGCCGGGTCAGCCCCGCCTAGTTGTAGCAGGGAATGGACTCCCGTGCTCACCGCCAGTGATTTCAGCCATGCAGGTGTTTCGTTTCTTAAGGAAAGGATGCCAGGGATATCTGTGCTACATCCCTGAGGTTCGCAAGGATGCGAAGATGGAGGACATTCCAGTAGTCAGAGATTTCCCAGATATGTTCCAGGATGATGTACCTGGGCTTCCCCTTGTCAGAGAGGTGGAGTTCTCGATCGAGCTCGCACCTGAGACTCAGCCGATCTCTAAGGCCCCATACCGCATGGCGCCTGCTGAGCTTAAGGAGTTGAAGGTCCAGTTACAGGAGCTGCTGGATAAGGGCTTCATCCGCCCTAGTGTGTCGCCTTGGGGAGCGCCGGTGTTATTTGTTAAGAAGAAGGACGGTAGCATGCGTTTGTGCATTGACTACAGGGAGCTCAACAAGGTTACCGTTAAGAATAGGTATCCTCTCCCACGCATTGATGACTTGTTCGACCAGTTAGCAGAAGCTAAGGTGTTTTCGAAGATCGATCTGAGGTCCGGTTATCATCAGCTGAGGATTAAGGCAGACGATGTGCCTAAGTCCGCCTTCAGACTCGTTATGGACATTACGAGTTCCTAGTGATGCCATTCGGTCTGACGAATGCGCCTTCTGTGTTTATGGATATGATGAACTGGGTGTTCAAACCCTTTCTGGATCAGTTCGTCGTGGTATTTATAGATGACATCTTGGTGTATTCCAAGAGTGCTGAGGAGCACGAGGAGCATTTGAGGACTGTTCTCCAGACTCTAGGGAGAAGGAGCTGTACGCGAAGCTGAAGAAGTGTGAGTTCTGGCTGGATCAGGTGGTATTCTTGGGACATGTGGTCTCTAAGGATGGTATCTCTGTGGATCCGGAGAAGATTAGGGCTATTACTGAGTGGGCCAGGCCTACTAATGTTGGAGAGATACATAGCTTCCTTGGACTAGCGGGCTACTATCGTAAGTTTTGGAGGGCTTCTCCAAGCTCGTGATCCCTTTGACTCGTCTGCTGCAGAAGGATATGAAGTTCGAGTGGAGTGAGGCATGTGAGCGGTGTTTTCAGGAGCTGCAGAAGAGGTTGACGTCTGCGCCGATTCTGACCCTTCCAGAGGGTAATGAGGGTCTGGAGGTTTTCTGTGATGCGTCCCATAAGGGACTTGGGTGTGTGCTGATGCAGCATGGGAAGGTAGTAGCATATGGCTCTCGTTAGTTGAAGCCATATGAGAAGAACTATCCGACCCACGACCTGGAGTTAGCTGCTGTGGTTTTGCGTTGAAGATTTGGAGGCATTACCTATATGGAGCGGCGTGCAAGGTTTATACGGACCACAAGAGCCTCAAGTATCTGTTCACTCAGAAGGAGTTGAACTTGAGGCAGAGGAGGTGGCTGGAGTTGCTGCACGACTATGATTTGGAGATCCTCTACCATCCTGGTAGGGCGAATGTGGTTGCTGATGCGCTCAGTAGGAGGGGTCCATCTGGGACCGTTTGTGCTTTTCTGGTGTGCAGAGGTCTGCTCTTGAGTTGCAGCGTATGGGTATCTGGGTTGTTCGTCCAGAGAGGTCTGGGATGTTGGCAGCGTTGCAGATTCAGCCTACCTTGATCGACCGGATCAAGACCAGTCAGGAGCTCGACGCGGTTTGTGTAAGATCAGAGAGAGTTTGTCTGCTGGTCAGGAGTCCGAGTTCAGAGTTTCAGAGGATGGTTGTCTGAGATTCAGAGACCGTGTTTGTGTGCCGGCAGACGACGCCTTGAGGCGGGAGATTATGCAGGAGGCTCATGGAGCTCCGACTCGGTACACCCAGGAGGTGTGAAGATGTACCGGGACCTACGTGAGACATTCTGGTGGAGTAATATGAAGAGGGACATCTCCGACTTTGTATCCAGATGTAGGACCTGTCAGCAGGTCAAGGCAGAGCATCAGAGACCAGCTGGTTTGCTTCAGCCCCTTCTCGTTCCGGAGTGGAAGTGGGAGAGCGTCGGTGAGAGCCTCGATTTTAAACCCTATCCTATGTGGATTAAGTTGATTAGGATCTAATCGGGTTTTAGGTCCACTTATAACCTAAGATTAATAACTATGTCATATAACAATAACTATTAAAACCTAAGTGTGGAGGGTGATTTTTCGGTATGAGGGGGGGTCTATTTAAATAAGGTCTGACTGAGAAACCTAGATCCTAGAAAATGCCATTCTGTGGAGGGTGAAAACCCGTTATTCTGGCAGCCCTCAAATACCTACTAAATCGTCCGTCTTTCCCAGAAAGCATAAAGGGGTGCAAGTGTGCACTACACCCGCTCGATGGGCTCCACGCGGACTTATGCCTCTATAAGGCGGAATTGACTAGAGTCGCCACCCAGTTTGACCTAAGGAACTAGGAATGGAGAAGGGTTCTAAGAACCGTTAATTGACTCTGTGATTTTTTGCCTATGGAAAGGACTTATCTGATCATACCAGAGATTCTATGTGGGTTCGCACTGGGTTACACCCCTTAGAAGTGGCGAAGACCACGACTTCGTATTGGTGCCCGAGGAAACCTCGGTCTCCAATTGTCGGGATTACCTTCTTTCAAAACCTTTTTAGGGAGATTCATTTAAAAGCCAAGGATAGGATTATGACAAAAGAAGAGAAAACGAGTGGATGAGGCGAGCTTTTCTGCCAAGCTAGCGCCAAGAAGAAGAACTGATGAATTCGAATGAGTGTAGAATGAAAGATTAAGAGTCTGATTTTGAGAGTTGAAGAAATTGAGAGTTTATGGGAGTTAGAGGGAATTTGAATGTCCGACAGACATGAAAATCACCTTAAAGTTGGGAAAGGGGTTTTTTGGATTGGAATGGGTCGCACCCTAGGTGGGCTGCCTATGTACTCAACTCCGTGTTGAGATCAGACCTTACGTAGTTCACGGTTTTGGGTTTTGGAAGTTTTGATGTTTGTGGAGTTTGAAGATATTTGAGGTGTTTGAGAGGTTAGTCTGTGCGACGCTCGGGTCTGTGAGACATTCGAATCTGTTCACTCAGTGGTGAAGAGACTGAGATGTTCGAGTCTGTGGGGCACTCGGGCCTATGAGACTATAGAAGTTTGGAAGAGGTCGGGATTCAGGAGATGTTTCGAGTTTGGAAAGATTTGAGTGAGTATGTGAGGCAATTGAAGTTTTAGTAGAAATCCCGGGCTTTTCGGATTTGAGGTTATGAAAGGGTTGATATTTTGGGATGTTTTGAATTTAGAGTGAGATGATGGTGGACTGAATTGTTTGGAGGAATGATTGTCAAAATTGTCTCTCTTAAAGTTTTTAAAACCGAAAAATCATTTTTGTTGTAAAAGGGCGGACAATCCCGAGGGATTACCCTATGTACCCCCTCGATCACGACACTTAATTAATGGTAAGTGCCGAGGCTCGAAAGATGGGGCAATGAATTTATGTCGAAAAATAGGATTTAGAGAGAAACACCATGAATGAGATGTTCTCGGTCAAACCCCAATAACGTCTCTAACTCCCGGGTTTTAAAACGTTAAAAATCGAAAACCTTGAAAACGAGCGGAAGGGAGTTAGACGATTCTAAAATCCCGGCTGCAACTAGGAAGGTCGTTACTTCCCTAGCACCCCGCCTTGTAAAAATCTAGGCTGCAATTAGGGGAGGTTTGTCACCCTAATGCCCCGCCTAAAGAGATCCAGACTGCGACAAGGGAGGTTATGACCCTAGTGCCCCGCCTCGGATTTTTATTTTGGAAAGGGAGACAAGTAATGCCTAACCAGGAAGAAAACGTTTGAAGGTGTTAGACATCCCATGTTCCCCGAAAACGGTTCAGTTTGAGTTTAAAAACTGAGTTGGAAAACTTTTGATGTTGTTCGGAATTCTCCGTAAGGAAACGCTGATTTTGGGAAAGGTTTTAGGAGAAAACTTTCTGTATATGTGAGAAGAACTTTCTGCATTTGAGAAGAGTCTTCTGTAATGCGAGAAGAGTTTTTCCTTTAAAATTCCACAAAATGGTTCCTTTTGAAAACTTGGTGAAGCTTAAATAAAAAGATGGTTTGAAATTGAATGAAATTTACAAATTGAGTTGATGCATTGTAGATTGGATTTGGCTGAATGAATTGGGCTTGAATTGAATTGAAGTCGAGTTTGAATTGGATTGAAGTTTGATTTGGATTAGATGAAATTGGATTGAATTGAATTGGACTGAATTGAAATAAGTTGGGATGAATTGAATTCGGGTTGGGGTTGGAAAACGAATCGGGTCAAAGTTAGACCAGGTCAAAGTTGGATTGGGTCAAATTTGAGGTTGGTCAAAGTTGAGATTGGGTCAAGGTCAAAATTGGGTCAAGGTCAAAGTTGGACCGGGTCAAAGTTCGGTCAAGGTCAACATTCAGATTGGTCAAAGCTAGGTCAAGGTCAACATTCAGTTGGTCAAACTTGAACTTTGTTTGGGCTTTTGGGCCAAAATGGACTTGGGCCTCAAAATGGGCTTGGACCTTGAAATGGGTTTGGTTTATGGACTTGGGCTTTGGGCCGTGGAATTGGGCCGGATTGGGCTTTGGGTCGAGTTTAGAGATGGGCCAAGTTTGGGTTAAGTGGACTGAATGGGCCTTGTTTGAATTTTGGGCCAAAATTGGTTTGGGCTTGACTGAGCTTTGGACCGTGGAGTTGGGCTTTGGGTCGTGGACTTGGGCTTTAGGCCGTGGAAATGGGTTTGGGCCTGAAGTGGGTTTGGGCCTTGAAATGAGGTTGGGCCTTGAAGTGGGGTTGGGCCTTGAAGTGGGCTTGAGCCTTGAGGTGGGTTTAAATTTGAGCCTTGGAAATTGGGCCACACTTGGGCCTTATTGATTTGGGCTGAAATGGATTTTTGATTGGGCCGAGTGGGCATTTGAATTTGAATGTTGGGCTTGATTTGATTTTTGGGCCCAATCTTGACCTCGGGCTTTTTTGGATGTTGGACTTTATTCGGGTTGAAAGTGAAATGGAACTTCAAGTTGAATTTGGATTTGAATTTATTCATTGTGTGTTTTTTTTTTGGTAAAGTTTGTTAATGAAATTAAAGGGTGGTTTGGGATAGGCTTTAAGAGTTTGGAAGGTATTGTTCCCCACAAAGCAAATCAGAAATAAGCTAGCTGTGGGGTACCTCCAAAGGCTTAAAAGATTTTCAAAGTTTTGGAAATTATTATTCCCCACAAAGCAAATCAGAAAAAAGCTAGCTATGGGGTACCTTCCAAGACTTTGATCATAAACAGAAATGGGTGACCTTGAGGGCTATCTAGGGTTTAAGACATATATAGGGAGCAATGAATTAAAAATTGAAATAAAACAATATATACCAAGCATATACACGTATGGCGTAGGAATGAACCCGCAAAGCAACTTGTACGGAACAATGGATGAAAAACTGATAAAGGAAGCAAACAGATCTTAAGGAAAAAGAAAATCATTCCAATTTTAGCGCTAACCCTAACTGAGTAAGAGATGTAACCTAGACAACAAAGTTTGGATGCCTAATGTTACTACCATTTTTGTTTTACTGCTGGTCATTTCATCACCCTCCTTTTATTCTCTTTTCAGACTGAACTCACGAATTGACTACCCTGAATTATCAAACAAACCAAGTTGTACAGTCATGGCCTAAAGGATCGCCTAACCATCTTCTGATATCAGAGGAACCATTCAACTGCAGAAATAGCAAAATATGAGTTTCAATCCTTGCTTACTAACGGCTGCTCCTGTCGTTTCCATTTTAGTTCAACACTCTTAAGCTGGAACATCTTGACAAGACAGATTCAAACCTAAGGTTGCTACTTCAGATTTTGATTTTCATTTAACAAGACACAAAGGTCAGCTCATTTTCTGCCTCAGTTTCCTTTTTACAGCCGAATAGAGTACTTAAACACACAAGGGAAAGAGGTAGAGCAGATGAGTAACACACATGAATCAAGAAATTGCAACATACTCAGGAACATTCAGATAACATCTCATCAACATAGCAAACTCTATAATCATACAGAGGGGTACGCCTATGACCAATGAATCATACAGAGAGATACTTGGGTTGAGAGTAGGTGTACCAGGAGGTGAAGAAAATTTCCTGCAAATATATGTACAGATTTACACCAAAGACAACAGACAGCAAACGACATTAGCCACTGTAATCAAATCGCAATCATTATAGGTACATCAAAAGGGGTTAAGAAGCCAAACATCATCTGCGGACACAAGATTGGTGTCTGTCGTTGACACACACTCTCATAGTCCATCCTGAATCATAAACTTTCATGAACAGAACATTGAACATAAGTTGAATTCAGAGGCACGCCGGACAAATTTCGAGCATTATATGTAACGAGTCTGTGCATCACAATGGATATATATGCAAGGAATTCTCGCAGAATCGAAGTTGACATTTATGCTTTATGTATGCTCTTTACTGAACTAAAAAACTCAACAGAACTTGGCCCTTATTCGAACATAAAACCAATTACAGAAGACAAAGCATTGTCATATTTCCCAGGCTTATTTGATGAACATAGCAGAAGGTAATCAGTTGGATGAAAATAAAGGCCGTTTTACCCCTGAGACAAAGTACGTTCGTTTGGGTAATATCCAAACAGAAGCATAAGATAATATAATCGTGAAGCGACTACTGCATAAAGCACAACGCAACGCCAGTAGGGTTATTAAAAGTTAAATCACAATCCTCGACTCATGCCAGGTTCGTGGATTTCAAAGTCTATAACAGGCAGGATATTCCAGAAGATGTATGACAAAACAAGAATATTGAAAGTACATGGATAAATGGAGTCGGGACTCGCGTTTCAGGTCCGACATGAACGACCATGAATCCTTTATTGCAAGCCATCCTTTCTCATGATCCCGTTGAAACTCAGATAATAGAAACAGAAACAGGATAGTAAAAGGGGGGAAATAAAGCATCAAAACGTAAAAAGAATTTTACACTCTGAAATAGCCAGGGACATGCGAAACATGGATTCGAAGCCCTGGTTTTAGAGTTTAAACAACATGGAAAGAATAACAGAAGGAGAAATGGCTCCTACTTCAGAATACAAGTTCCGAGTGGACCAGTGTTTATCGGACGCCATTATCGGTTTGATTCCTCTGACGAAAATTAACACAGTGAAAAGAGAGAAAAATGAAGACGATGGAGAAGGAAAGCGATCATATGAAAGGCAATCGGAGGGGAGTAAGAACTCCGGGACAACATCTAGATTGAGGAACTAACTTACACTGCTACTGAACCAGAAACGAGTTCGAGAGAGAGTAGATTGAGTGTTGAAATCCGGTGAACTAGTGGATGCCTTTGTAGAGCTTAAGGGTTGACTGGGTGATCTAGGCAGGCGAATGATTTCGAAGGTAGTGGCGGAGCAGGTTTCCAACGAGAAGATAAAGAAGGAAGAAGTACAGAAAGCTATTTTTCTTCGAGGTTTCAAAACGTGAGTCCAGGGAATAGAACGTTCGGGACAGGGGACAAAAGTAACGGCTGGTTCTTGTTGGGATCTCCACGGTGGTTCGATGGAGAAAAAAGATTTCGAGTATGAAGAAAATTCTATGATTCAGAGCTTGAAGGAGGATTAAGCTAGTGGTTTCAAAATTTTCGATGTTGCATGTCGATAGTGGAAGGGTCGGAGGGATGATTGACGTAAATGGAGTTCCTGAGTTATCCAAACGGTAGTGGGTGGCTGAATGTTAAACTGTGGCTACAGTTGGGTTTTGAGTTGTAGTTTTATAACATAGAGATAGGGTTTTTGGAGACAGATATTGGGCCAAAGCTATTGGGGCCGATTTTGACTTTGGGTGTAGGTAAGAGTATGCTTGGTTCGGTTAAAACAGGAGGAAAAGAAATAAAACTGATATGCTCTCCCTGGGTTTCGAACTCGGGTTATTCCCCAACCCTCCCCACACTCTACCCGGCTACACTGTGATAGAACTTAGCATATAGGTAAAACAAACGGAAATTAAACTCTGAAACGAGCTGAACAAAAAACGAAAAACGCCCTTAATTTTTGAAACCGGATTATTGTTAGAAATTCATTGTTGAAGAATTGTGTTTTTATGAAATGCTTTAAAAAGATTACGAGATGATGGTTTCGTTTTGGCACGCACGCTAATACGTTTTTGACAAAGAAAGGCGACGACCCCTCTTATTGTGTTTCTTATTCTGGAAATTGCTTTAAGGGGTGAGAATTTTTGGTGTCTACAGATGGCTCCCCTTGATTCAATTTTGCAAGCCCTTGCAGAATTGGATCAAGGTTGACGGGGCGCCAAAAATTCTCACTACGGGTTTGATTTGCTCTTATGGGTGCGGGTGCACGGGGACTTATGACGGGCCTCAACTAGATCTCTTGACATCTAGCTATAGGACTTATGACGAGCCTATAATGCAATTGAAAGTACGAGGACTTATGACGAGCCTCAACTAGACCTCTTGATATCTAGTCATAGGACTTATGACGAGCCTATGATACTAACAATTAGATTGATTGGGGTGCACTAGGACTTATGACGAGCCTCAACTAGACCTCTTGACATCTAGCTATAGGACTTATTACGAGCCTATAATGCAATTGAAAGTACGAGGACTTATGACGAGCCTCAACTAGACCTCTTGACATCTAGCTTATAGGACTTATGACGTGCCTACAATACTTTTGATTGCGTACCGTACTAGTAGCGTAATAGCTGCCTAGCAGGCGGATGTGAAACGATCTTGCACTAGTAGCGTAATAGCTGCCTAGTGGAGGAAAAGTGGTGGGACCGTACTAGTAGCGTAATAGCTGCCTAGCAGGTGGATGTGAAACGATCTCGCACTAGTAGCGTAATAGCTGCCTAGTGGAGGAAAAGTGGTGGGATCGTACTAGTAGCGTAATAGCTGCCTAGCAGGTGGATGTGAAACGATCTCGCACTAGTAGCGTAATAGCTGCCTAGTGGAGGAAAAGTGGTGGGACCGTACTAGTAGCGTAATAGCTGCCTAGCAGGCGGATGTGAAACGATCTCGCACTAGTAGCGTAATAGCTGCCTAGTGGAGGAAAAGTGGTGGGACCGTACTAGTAGCGTAATAGCTGCCTAGCAGGTGGATGTGAAACGATCTCGCACTAGTAGCGTAATAGCTGCCTAGTGGAGGAAAAGTGGTGGGACCGTACTAGTAGCGTAATAGCTGCCTAGCAGGCGGATGTGAAACGATCTCGCACTAGTAGCGTAATAGCTGCCTAGTGGAGGAAAGACGGGACCGCACTAGTAGCGTAATAGCTGCCTAGCAGGTGGATGTGAAACGATCTCGCACTAGTAGCGTAATAGCTGCCTAGTTGGAGGTAAAAGTGGAGTGGGGGGACCGTACTAGTAGCGTAATAGCTGCCTAGCAGGTGGATGTGAAACGATCTCGCACTAGTAGCGTAATAGCTGCCTAGTGGAGGAAAAGTGTGGGACCGTACTAGTAGCGTAATAGCTGCCTAGCAGGCGGATGTGAAACGATCTCGCACTAGTAGCGTAATAGCTGCCTAGTGGAGGAAAAGTGGTGGGACCGTACTAGTAGCGTAATAGCTTCCTAGCAGGCGGATGTGAAACGATCTCGCACTAGTAGCGTAATAGCTGCCTAGTGGGAAAAAGACGGACCGCACTAGTAGTGTAATAGCTGCCTAGTAGCGGCGGATGTGAAACGATCTCGCACTATTAGCGTAATGCTGCCTGGTGGAAAAAGACGGGACCGCACTAGTAGCGTAATAGCTGCCTAGCGGGTTGTGAATATGCATTGGATAGTGATGAACTTTGTGGGTGAATGCAAATGCTATGCAATGTAAGATGGTTAAAATAAATGCGCTGGTTGGATTGGGACTCCCTGTTTATGGATGTAGATTCTTTTTCTATGAGTTAATGGCTCCAGAGTTGCTTCAAAGCTTCGGGATGGCTCCGACATGGCTTCAAAGATCTGGGATGGCTCCAACATGCTTTGATGGCTCCGGTATACGCTGATGGCCCCGGTGTGCGCTGATGGCTCCGGTATGCCCTGATGGCTCGGTATGCGTTGATGGCTCCGGTGTGACCAATGGTCTCGGGGTGGTCGGTGGGTTTGATATGGTTGGTGTGTTTTTTGATGGATGTGATCATTCTGGAGGTTGGTGGGTTTTTGATGTGATTGAAATGCTTCGATGTGGTGGTAGATTTGGTTGATTTTTTTTGAAGTAGTTTGATGGCTCCAGCGATAAATTTATTGTGATTTGATGGTTTTTTTTGGACTTTGTAGTGGGTGAATGTTTTGTTCATGGGTGAATGATGAAACGCGTTGCATGACTTTATCGGTGGTTCCCATCATGGTTCCAGGATTCCCATGGATGACTCCGGGATGACCTTGTGCTGATTGAGCATAACGACGCTTTGGTTGGTTCACTTCGATGACACCGCGGGAAAAGGGAAGTTTTCACCTTTGATGTGCGCACCCTGGACGGGCTACCTACGTACTCAATTCCATATGAGATCAGACCATAGTTCGATACTCTGTGGGCAAGGCCCAGGTGATGAAATGGCTCCGACAGGGATTTGAGGTGGCTCCCGTATTGTTCTCGAACTGTTGGGATGGCTCACGTGTATCTCTGGAGATGGTCTCAATATTTGAGGATGGCTTCTGCATGGCTCCAACATGGATATGGCCGGGGTGGCTCCATCTTTGACTTTTTTTTTATCGGAAGTTCGCTTTGATAGCGGCAACTGAAGTCGACTTTCACGAGACTAGGCAGAGTTCTTACCAGTCGGATGTTGATGATGAAAATTATGGTGCATGCAAATATTAAATGCTAGACACGATGCAAAATGCATATGCAGTTTTTTTTTGGAGAAATATAGTCCTATCTTTATTAATATGAGGTTTACGAATATAAGACATCTTCAGTTTGATCCTGAGTGATTGTTGAGCTAGAATGCGTGAATCACTTTCCTCTCATGGAGGGATATGGGTCAATCTTTCATGAGTAACTGTGTGTGCAAAATGTGTGATGATGCTTCGATGCTCGGAGCAGTATTTACCTTAGAATTTCATTTTGAGGTTATGGACCTTTCATTCCTCACAAATTCCTCACCTGCAACAGGGTAGCTGTTTATGATTTGGTGGTTGAATCGAAGAGTCACTCGCTGCTCTAAAGACCTTCTGAGATAAGGTCACACTCATTCGCTCATGGTCCCTTTGGTATGATGGGACATGTTGATAGCAAGTACGAAGCTTATGATTCATGCTTCAGATCCGATACTTTCAGTTAACGCTCATTGACTTACGAGTCAGAGGTCTTTTATCGGGTTATAACGGGGCTGAGGGGTATGATGTATGTCACACGGGACTGGAGATTTATTTGGGAATTGTGAGCTTTTGTGCAAATTAAGATGTGTTTCACCTTTGCCATGGGTGGAATGGTTAGACAGGTTTCGATAACCTCATTGGTTTTCTTCGGGACATTGGTCCTTTCGATTTGGATTTCTCCTTCTCTTCTGGTGTACGGTTCGAACTTTCTTCTCTTTTTTTGGCTCATCGACTTTCTCAAGCGTTCTTCGCCTTTCATTTTGGCTTTCAGCTTTGGAGTTGCATTGGCTCATTGATCTTCTTGGACAATTTTGATGTTCTTTTTGGTGTTCGGCTCTGGAGTTGCACTGACTCACTGATTTCATTGCACATTTTCGATGTTCTTTTGTGAAAGATGGTGGGGGGAGGCCATGACTCCGGCTCCTTCGAGATCCTCTATTGCAAGGGTAGGTATGTATATGTGGGGTGGCGTGTTGTGGAGTTTTTTTTTTATTTTGAAGAAAGAGTTTTTTTGAAAGGCTCAGCGGGGCTCACTAAGGGATTATGTACAGGGCAGTCAAAGCTTTTTTGGTTTTGTGGAGATTTTTATTCCTAAGTGCCTCGTCATTCTCATTAGTCAATAATTGTTTTCTCTTATTCTCGAATCTTTGCATGAACCACAGTTCATATCTTGCTATCGACATTGATCTCACTCTAAATTATGTCTCTCCATGTGAAGGAAAGCACAAGTCGCTCATGGTTTTACCTTGATTGGCTCTCTACCTTCCCTCGTCGCTCAGTGGATGGTCCAATACCCTTTTTGGAATTCAAGAGAAAATACCGCTCTTCGCGCCACTACTCACTTGGTTTGTGGTGCTGATTTTGATGAGACCCTTGTTCATTGATGGGTCGAGAGTTACGTGGTTCACGCGCTCTATTCAAGCAATCAATCAAGATTTTCGCCAAAGACGTCGTTTCGATACGGGAGTATGCAAATGCAACGATCTACCATGCAATGTGTTGTGATAATATGGAGTTACTATGTATAGGATGTGTCAAATGCTGAAAATGATGAATGAAGATGGTTGACTTCAAGTTTTGACTGAATGTTTGTTGTTTTTTTTTTTGGATGCAATGCATGCGTGGTAAGGCTACACCTAGTCTCGCTTGAGTCGGCTCTAGTTGATGGTCCATGAAATTCATCCCGTCAGTGTCGTCTTGGATATGGTCTAACAGTTGGGGTGTTGTCTAAGAAGTAACTCTCGAGCGAGGTCGGGTTGGTGATTGGCTCCTGGATTTGGATTTTAGGGAGTGACAACTCCCCATGGTAGCCCCACGATATGGAAACGACTGCACTATTCTCTCTCTTCTTCTCTTTTTTTCAATCATTCTGGTCACTGGTGCCCATGGTGATTCTGGGTTTGGAAAAGGCTCAAACTCTCTGGTGTTCTTCACCATCCTATTGAAGATTAGTTTGGATTGAGATATTGGGATGAAGGCTGGTGTGTGGGCAAGTGATGATGAAACACGTGAGTGGGTGATGCTCGTGAGTGTGGACGAGATTCATGTATTGCTGATGATTTGGACTGACTGTAAGTGCATGTGACCTTTTTGTCATGAATGCAATGCATGTTTTTTGTTTTGCGCTCGGTTTATTGTTGACATTGTTTATTTAGGGGATGCCTCCTTGTAGATACCGTGAGTTTTCACCCCATAAAGCAGAGTTGGTGAATGATATATAGATGTGAGGGGTCATCCCTTATTCGTTTTTTTATTATACGTGCATGCCAAAAGAAACCAATTTTAGAAAACTTTTGAAAACGCGTGTTTCAAAGTGGTGGATTTTCTCAATATAAATTTGACACTCGGTCATTCGCAAATAAAATAGGGAGTGGGGAACCTATACACATTGATCTAAATAAATTCAAAGGGAATGTGCAACCTATACACAAAGTCTATTCAGAAATTGACAAGAGAGAAAAGAATGCTAGGGAAAACCTATCATCAATTCTAAAAGTCATTAAATGGGGAAGTTTTGAGCTAAACTTCTTTTCAACTCTTCTGGTCCCGTCTTCGGGCTTCTGGCTGACTGCTCACGCTCAAGCTCCTGGTTGGCTGCTCGCTTGTCTTCAGGCTCTTGACCGGCTGCTCGCTCGGGCTCTCTGACCGGCTGCTTGCTCATCTTCTGGCTTCTGCTGCGCTGCTTGGTCGTCTTCGGGCGCTTGGACCGGCTGCTCGCTTGTGTTTAGGCTGTTGTAGCGAAGTGATACTGCTATCAAGCAATACGAGCTGGTGTTCTTCTGATTCTTACATTCTTGGACTCGACGTTTGTTTGGATGTGGTCGGTCTTTATATTTTCGATTTGCTTCACGGTTTTGTGTCTTCGATTTCCAACATTCTTGAACGTGAATGACTATTGATAGTCTTCACGTCGCTGGACTCAGATTGGTACAACTCTGATTTATGGCTCGAACCACGTCGTCGATCTTCATGCGCTCCACTTGCTTCGACGAGGGGAATGAGGGATATTTTTGAGAAAGGAAAGGTGAATGATCGCGAGCACAATATTATGTGAAAATCCACCACTTGTGTGAAAACACGAAAGACTAGTAGTTCCACGGTAAACCACTGCTCTTGAAGGGGGTTGAACTTCAAAAATAGCGGGTCACAACATGGGGACTAAATCATTTAGTTTGAAATACATTTGAGAAAACCGACTTTGAAAATCGTTTTTAAAACTATTTTGAAATAAAATCCGTGAAAAAATGTGTTTGAAATTCATTTGTAACAAGTAGACTTTTGAAATCTGTTTTTGAAAATAGTTTGAAATTCTGTGAGAAGTGATGTTTGAAAATCATTTGTAAACAGTAGATTTTTGAAATCCGTTCTTTGCAAACTGTTTGACAAGTTTATGTTTGGAAGACTTTGATTGAAACCGATTTTGAAAATGTGTTTGGAAATAATTTTGAAATCATATAGGTGAACGACTTTGAAGATATTTCATTTGAGTGTTCGACATGATTCATTTTCTGACTTTTGCTAACTTTAAAAACGTGATCACATAGATGTAAGTGCAAAGTGAAAATCGGGCTGATTTTATGTGGAGCTGAGTGCGAATGATTGGGATAATCACCTTCCAGGTCAATCAATGCTTCCATACACCGGGGGAACCGTCGTTCCTTCACTGTCATCTCTCGGGATTTATCTCTGTTATGCTTATGGGGCACTCATCAAGAAATCCAGAGTGCTTAAGTCGAAAGTTCAGGATACCCGAAGTGATACAGTCCACGAGCCACGGCCTGGGATTATCACAACATACTCACTTTTGGGAAACTTGGGGAAGTACGCATGGGAACGGGTCTCTCATCTGCACGGTCAGGTGGTCTAAAGTCCAATTATTCACTGACTACGTTGTGCCATGTATGGGTATCCGATAAATACAGGATTCTCTATGGACGTAGCGTGACATTGGCTTTAGAGACACCCGTGTGCAGAGGACACTTGGAGAACTGAGCCCATGCAATCTTCAGGGTAAGGCAAAATGGTGGTCAGACAGGCGGCATACAAGGGGTGACTACCCATAAAACCCGTCTAGACACCGGACAGCAGCTGGACACTGAAGGCTCAAAGGTCACTATATGCTGGCTTTGACTCGGATAATGGAGGATATTTTGGATCATGAGCTCAAAGCGTGGTCGGAGACCGTACCGCCCGTGGGTTTGTTCACTCATAAAGTGACCCTAGCTCATGGGGAATCAACCGTGGACCGGTTGGGGATCCCGTGACATCGTGGGTAAATCGGGTGACACAGAGGAATGCATGTCCTAAGCTACCACCCCATGCACCCCACAATTGTAACATAAATATGAAAGCAGTAATAATGAACAAACGAAGTTAGCACCGACCTATTGCTAAGGGTTTCTTGAGATTAGTGATACCAAATTGGTTGTATTAACCTAAAGGGAAGTTAACTTCATTAAGTCCTAAGTGTCTCTTTCTAATCGTGGCTAATTATTAACCCAATTGTTGCAATGTTTGTTGAGGATCTATGTCCTATCTGTCCTCATCAGATACACACTCTAAGTGTGGAATAGAATAATCCTAAAGGCTTTGAAATGAATTTCTTAAAGGTTTTGGAAGAAGTGGGGAAGTCCCGACAATTTTGAATGGAGTTCAGTCTTCCTTGAGTTTGAGAAAAACTTACTCAAGTTTTCCCCAGCAGAGTCGCCATTCTGTGGAGGGTGATTTTTCGGTATGAGGGGGGGGGGTCTATCTAAATATGGTTCTTGACTGAAAAGCCTAGATCCTAAAATGCCATTATGTGGAGGGTGAAAACCTGTTATTCTGGCATCCCTCAAATACCTACTAAATCGTCCGTCTTTCCCAGAAAGCATAGAGGGGAGTGCAAGTGTGCACTACACCCGCTCTCGATGGGCTCCACGCGGACTTATGCTCTAAGGGCGGAAATTGACTAGAGTCGCCACCTAGTTTGACCTAAGGAACTAGGAAGGGAAGAGAAGGGTTCTAAGAACCGTTAATTGACTCTGATGATTGTTACCTACGGATAGGACTTATCTGCTCATACCAAAGATTCGGTTTGGGTTCGCACTGGGTTACACCCCTTGGAAGTGGCAACGACCACGACTTCGGATTGGTGCCCGAGGAAACCTCGGTCTCCAATTGTCGGGATTGCCTTCTTTCAAAACCTTATTTAAAGAGATTCATTTAAAAGCCAAGGATAGGATTAGGATGAGGAAAGAGAGAGAGTGGATGAGGCGAGCTTTTCTGCCAAGCCAACGCCTAGAAGAGGGATTACTGAATTCGAATGAGTATAGAATGAAGATTTGGGAAAAATCTGAGGCTTGAGTGAATGGACAAGACTTGTGAATGATTGGTTTGAAGTTTGTGGAAGCCGAAGAAGGCTTGAGCGTTTTGAGAGACATGAAAGCCACCTTAGAAGGGGAAAAGAGTTTTTGTTTGGAATGGGGTCGCACCCTGTGTGGGTTGCCTACGTACTCAACTCCATGTTGAGATCAGACCTTACGTAGTTCAGGGTTTCGGGTTTTTGGAGATTTTGGGGTTTTGAAGGTTTTAAGGTGTTAGTCTGTGAGACGCTCGGGTCTATGAGACGTTTGGGATGTTTATGTATTGGGAGGTATGGGATATCAAAGTCTGGGAGACGCTCGGGTCTGTGAGACATTTGAATCTTAATATGGTTGAGATGTTCAAGTCTGTGAGGCGCTCGGGCCTGTGAGACTTTGGAGGTTGGAGAGAAGCTGGAATTTGTAAGAGGATTTGAGTTTGAAGTGATTTGAAGTTTGGAAGATGATTCGAGTGTGTGTGAGGCAATTGGAGTTCGGATAGAGGTCCCAGGTTTTTCAGATTTGAGATTATGAAAGGGTTGATGTTTTGGATATTTCGAATTTAGAGTGAAATGATGGTCTGAATTGTTTGGAGGAAGACTGTCAAAATTGTCTCTTAAAGTTTTTAAAATCGAAAATTCATTTTTTGTTGTGAAAGGGGGATAATCCCGAGGGTTTACCCTATGTACCCCTCGAACACGACACTTAATTAAGGTAAGTGCCGAGGCTCGAAAGATGGGGCAATGAATTTATGTCGAAAAATAAGATTTAGAGAGAACACCATGAATGAGATGTTCTCGGTCAAATCCTAATAACGTCTCTAACTCCCGGGTTTTAAAAATGTTAAAAACCAAAAACATTGAAATCGAGCGGAAGGGAGTTAGACGATTCTAAAATCCCGGCTACAACTAGGAAGGTCGTTACTTCCCTAGCACCCCGCCTTGTAAAAATCTAGGCTGCAATTAGGGGAGGTTTGTCACCCTAATGCCCCGCCTAAAGATATCCAGACTGCGACAAGGGAGGTTACGCCCCAGTGCCCTGCCTCGGATTTTTATTTTGGGAAGGAAGACAAGTGATGTTCTAACCAGGGAGGAAATGCTTCGAAGGGGTTTTTCTCTTGCTCCCCAAAAACAATTTATTTGGATTTGAAAACTAAGTTAGAAAACTTTTTAATTTGTTCGGAATTCTCTGTAAAGAAATACTGATTTTGAGAAATGTTTAGGAGAAACTTTCTGTAGATGTGAGAAGAACTTTCTGCGTGTTGAGAAGAGTTTTCTGTGATGTGAGAAAAGTTTTTCCTTTAAAATTCCACAAAATGGTTTCTTTGAAAAACGTGATAAAATGATTGTTTGAAATATGAGAAAGAAGATTTTTGTGATTAAAGCCAAATAAAGAGGAATGTTTTTGGATTTTTGAATGGGATTTATGAGTTGGGTTGACTTGGTCAAATTGAATCGGACCGAATTGAATTAAAGAGATGGTTTGAATTGAATGGAATTGGATTGAATCGAGTTGGGCTTGGGCCTCAGAATTGGGTCAAGATCAACGTTTGGGTCAAGGTCAAAGGTCAACATTCTGGTCAAAGGTCACATTCGGTCAAAGGTCAGCATTCTGGTCAAAGGCAGCATCTATCAAAGGTCATATTCTTGTCATGTCAAAATTTGGTCAAACTTGGGTTTGGTCATGTTGGGAGTTGGTCAGGTCAGAGTTGGTCACATCAATTTGACTTTGGTAGGCTTGATTGGGTATTGGTTTGTTTTGGGCTTTGGTCTGATTTGGGCTTTGGGCCGATTTGGGCTTGAAGTGGGGTTGGGCCTTGAAGTGGGGTTGGGCTTGAAGTGGGTTTGGGCCTGAAGTGAGGTTGGGCCTTGAAGTGGGGTTGGGCCTTGAAGTGGGCTTGAGCCTTGAGGTGGGTTGAATTTGAGCCTTGAAAATTGGGCCACATTTGGGCCTTATTGATTTGGGCTGAAATGGATTTTTGATTGGGCCCGAGTGGGCATTTGAATTTGAATGTTGGGCTTGACTTGATTTTTGAGCCCAATCTTGACCTCGGGCTTTTTTTTTGGATGTTTGACTTTATTTGGGTTGAAGGTGAAATGAAACTTCAAGTTGAATTTGGATTTGAATTTATTCTTTGTGTGTTTTTTTTGGTAAAGTTTTTAATGAAATTAGGGATGGTTTGGGATAGGCTATAAAAGTTTGGAAGATATTGTTCCCACAAAGCAAATCAGAATAAGCTAGCTGTGGGTACCTTCAAAGGCTTACAAGACTCTTCAAAGTTTTGGAAGGTATTGTTCCCCCAAAAGCAAATCAGAAATAAGCTAGCTGTGGGGTACCTTCCAAGACTTTGATCATAAAAAAAAGGGTGACCTAGAAGGCTATCTAGGGTTTAAATAATGAACAGACAAAAGAGCAATGAATATACAATAAAACCGATACAAAATATCAAAAGCGACTAATATAAACGAATTGCAGCTTACGCATTGATTTAAAAGAGTCTAGCTATTGATGTGAGGTTTAAACACGTAATCAGTGCACGTTAGACGAAGCCGTGTTGGAACAACAAGGTCTCTAAATCAGTAGTATAGACAAGGGGCAAGTTCAACATCCGAAATAGCTTAATTTCGAACCAAACTCAAAATGTCAGATGAAAGATCAACATTTGGTTGCGGTAAAAAAAAACTAACCAATGGGGATTTTAAACCCCTCAAAAGGGCATCCACAAAGCTCGTAAAGTCCAGGAGCCCAAGTAATAAGCCAAACCAAATCCAGTCCCAATTGTCACCATACCTCGGGCAAAACACAACAAATCAAAGAGTGAACTCATCAAGTAGCACTGAGTTGGCTGTGATATACACTTAAGAAGCGACACCTGAACAGTTCAATAGCAGATTAAACACGGTTTCAAATGAAAACTCCAAACCCGTTTCAAGACCAGAGAAAACTGAACAAGTTGGGAATCATTGACCAAAAAAAAACTTCGGCATTCATTCACCCTTGGCATGGACAACAGCAAACAGAGGTGATCTTGCTCACAGGCGATTGCATCAAACAGAAACCCAAGAATACGTGAACGTATCTCAAAATTGAATGCAGACAGAGACGATATCAGCAGCAGGCACATATGTAAATCAACGAGTTATACCAACTCGCCAAAAATAATCGAAGATTGACAAGTTAGATAATATATACCACTGGGACAGGTCAAATAGAAAACACGAAAGTAAAAAACAGGCGGTACACATGCGTTTGATTTAATGAGTTGAGACCAAAATACCAAGTCGAGAGTAGAACCTGCAACCACCGCAAGGAAAAGAAACAAGTTAGACTGAAATATGCTCAAGTAATGACAATAAAACAAGTGGAATGACTTGAATCGAGAGCGACTCCAGAAGGGTAAGGAACGTTGGGCAAGTATGACCCATAGCAGATTGGATCTACAGCATATGTATAAACGACAATTCCCTGCAAATAATAGCGGCGAGAGGAAGGCTCTAATTCCAGGCGAGTTTCCTGGTATAACTCATTCTCTCGTCCCGAACCGTCGCCATGGTGGCTCCGATGAGATCGAAAATGTTGGCCACCCCTCTGTGGGGAAACGAGAATGGAGAACTCGAAATGGAATCAGATTTGATTGATAGTCTTCTGATGAAGATGGACGAAATCGGTGAAGTTGAGGGTGGAAATTCGGAGGATGAGTGGTCGTGAGGTTGAGGTTAGAGAACCGAGGAAGAAGATGATTGAGGGCTGGATTTTTTTGTCTCCAGTTTTGAGGATGAAGAGCAGAGCGCGTATGTTTTTCGCCAGTTTGGAGAGAATGAAGGGAGAGCAGAGCTTATATGCTCCTCGCCAGTCGAAGTAGCAAAATTACCGTCGTAATGAAAAGAATGATTGAGAGGGGGTGGTGTTTTTCTCTGGGCTTTATTTCTTTTGGATTCACATTGTGGAGTTCTTCATATTTTGTGTTCTTCGTTCGAAGTCAGGCCAAGGGAACGGGAAAAGAAAGACGTGGGTTAGCCGATAAGAAATGAATCAGCAGAAGCATATTGATGAAGAAAATGAGAGAGACGGCTGGTTGCTCCCGGGATCTGTCCCAGTAGGTTTATTCATATCTATTTATAAAAGGAAGTTTAGGGTTTTGGGTGGGCTTTTTGAATCTATGGGCTGAAAGCAGTGTGGGTTTAGGGAATTGGGCTAGGACAGATTTTAACAAGTGTGGATTGGGTTTGAAAGATGAAAATGAGTGTGTATAAACAGAAATGAAAGAAAATACTAATGTTAATAGTAGAATAAAATAAAATATAAGAAAAAAATGGATAGATGAATAAATAAATGAATAGAATATAAACATAAAAAATAAGATGTAAAATAAGTGAATAAACAAAGAGAGACGATTTTGAAACTGGACTGTCGTTGGAAATTCATTTTTGAAGAATTGTGTTTTTTTTAAAATGCTTTGAAAAAAATGATTTAAGAATTTTGTCATAAAACAATGGTTTCGTTTCGGCACGCGCATTGATATGTTTTGAAAAAAGAAAGGCGACGACCTCTCTTATGCATTTATGATTTCGGAATTCGCTTAGGGGGTGAGAATTTTTGGTTCTACACCACCACCAACCGAGTACAAGTAACTAAGTCATAATCACAACCTTACAGTTTAAATATAAACAGACGGGTGCACAAGCGCACCCGTACTCAAAATAAACATCCCATCCTAAGTCTAACCGCTCCAACTCTCGTGGTGTCCCATGGGTCTCTTACCCGCAAGTGTAAAAACAGCCCCCAAAGGGGTCAGCACGAATGCTGGTACTCCCTCTCATGGCCCCCAAGATAACGGGCTACGACGATAATTGTCGATAGCATGGAAATTGATTACATACACAAGCATGATATGAAGTGCAAACAATAATCCACAAATGAACATGCATAGTTCACAAACAATGAACTCAAGCGTTCCCTTATCAAGTGGGTTAGTAACCCCTCCTTAGTCCTCATTTCCTTAATCTCAGTTCCTTACCTTACCTAATCTTAATCTCAACTTATTCTCAGTATACAAACCGTTCCTGGAAGGGAAGGTTGTAGCTTAATTCAAACCTGGGATTTAGGTGATCCCACCGCACCATCTTAATGCCACCTACTCTGGACGGGAGTCCAGCGTAGCTGAGCCGGCAACCGGCCCTAGGCTACAAGTCCGAAGACAAGTCCTTAAGCGGAGGGCGGATCTGATTCAGATACCGTCCCCCTTTCCTTAGCATGCATGTCCGAAGTTCGGTCCCGGGTTTCCTCACTCAAGTTCCAGTTAGTAGAAATCTTAATCACCATGTGCTAGCTAAGCCTTAACAGGCATTAACCAACAACCACCAAAACTTAACTCTTATTCTTAACTCAGTAAGTACTAAACTTGGTTAGTAACAATCTCAAGTCTCGCGGGTTAGTGTAAAGAAAACACATACACAACGAGACAAATATAACCGGTTGCATGCTTTATCTTGTCTTAGTTATATCAAGTAAACAGATAGCACACAAGCCAAGGGACACCTCGTTAGCAAGCAGGTCACAAGAAGGATTGTACTGTTCACCGTCGATCGTTGTTTGTTTAACCTTCTCCAGGGTCCCAATTCACAAACCTAAAACATTGATTCATTTTTAGGCCATTAGTTATTTGCACTTTACTTAATTCTGTAACACCCCAACTCAAATCCAAACGTGGCCTCGCAACTTAACAACATATATATAAACATGTCACAGCGGAATTCTTTACACTCCAGGACCTTGCCACGGTCTGACTACAGAATATACCGAACATTAGTACAACAACCTTAACCAATTACATTTCCTTCTTACAATCCCCTCATAACCTATACATCTTACTAACTCAATTGCCATACGAGTGTACATGCACAACTCGTAGGCCACACTTAACCCTTCACACTTGTGCCCCTTCTTACTCTCGCGACGGTCGCCTCCTGATGTTCACCTGTGTAGTAAAAACAGCCCCCAAAGGGGGTCAGCACGAATGCTGGTACGATCCTCTCATGGCCCCCAAGCTAACGTGGCTACGACGACTAATTGTCGATAGCATGGAGGTTGATTAGATGCACAACATAATAGAAAGTGCAGTAAACAACAACTCAGATATGAACAATCAAAGTTCACACACAATGAACGACTTAAATGCGTTCCCTTAATTGGAGAGTTAATTGTTTAACTCCTTAAGTAATGTTCCCTCTTAATCTTAGTCCATCCTTATCTCACCTCAATCTTAGTCTTATCTTTAATCTTAGAAACAACCATCCTTTAATAAGGAGTGGATGTAGCTTATCTTAATCTTAATAATACAAACCATCCTTTAAAAAGGAATGGTTGCAACTTATCTTAACCTTACCTTAATCTTAATCTTAAGTTATTCTCAGTATACAAACCGTTCCTGGAGGGGAATGGTTGTATCCTAAGTCCAAACCTGGGATTTAGGTGATCCCACCGCACATCTTAATGCCACCTACCCTGGACGGGAGTCCAACGTAGCTGAGCCGGCAACCGGCCCTAGGCTACAAGTCCGAAGACAAGTCCTTAAGCGGAAGTCGAATCTGCTATAGATACCGACCCCCTTTTTCTTAGCATGCATGACCGGAGATCGGTCCCGGGTTTCCTCACTCAAGTTCCAGTTAGTAGTAGTCTCAAGACCATGTTTGTTGGTTAACCTCTTTCGGTTTATATCAAACCCACATTAGGGAGGGTTCCTTAGTCTCACTCAATTCCTTACTAAACGTTGGTTAGTAAGTTCTCACGATATGTTGTGTTAGTTTTCAAACATCACACAACAATACAATATTCATAATATCCCGGTTGCATGCTTTATCTTGTTTAGTGAGCACATAAAAACAAATAGCACACAAGCCGAGGGACACCTCGTTAGCAAGCAGGTCACAAGAAGAACTGTACCGTTCACCGTTGGCCGTTCGGTTGCTTACTCTCTTCCGGAGTCCAAATTCCAAGTCCTAAAACATTCATTCAGTTTTAGGTTGTTAATCACTTAACTTAATCCAACTTACTTAACTTACTTAACTTACTTGACCCTTAATGATTCCCACCTAACACCTCTTAAGTCTTACAACTTAATCTTACAACTTAACCTTAAACTTTTAAGTTTATACTTAACTTAACTTAATCCCTTAAGTTCTTAGGGTCCTAATCATTACCACCCTACCAAGGTATACCTTATTACCTATTACCATCCTTAGAATTCAAAATTCCTTTTTTTTTTAGGCTCGACCGAACTTCTGACCGACCTTACCTAAGGTCGGTCCATTCCAGAACATATTACCGCTTGAAAATTCTACCCCGACCGACCTTGCAAGTTCGGTCCATTCCCGAGAGTTTCCCCCGTGGGAAATTTAAGCTCGACCAAACTTGCCAAGTCCGGTCCCATGTTCGGTCGATTCCAGAGACTTAATTCCTTCACAAATTACAAGCCCGACCGAACTTGCAAGTCCGGTCCCCAAGTTCGGTCGGTTCCAGAAACTTTCTCCGGCAGTGTAAACTGAGCTCGACCGACCTTGCAGGTCCGGTCCCAAGGTCGGCCGGCTCCAGAACCTTATTTCTAAATTCCCATTTGACTCCAAACTTCTCCACAAGTTCCCCCATGTGTCCTAATACCATTTAGGCACTTAAACTCACCTTAGAACTTCCCCAGAACTCTTCCAAACAACTTCAAAAGATCTTCTTAAACATTTACTAAATTCTTGCTAGAACTCCTAACACTTGTTAGTTAATTCCTTATCTTTCCAACATGTACATTTTATCTAACACTTCAACTAACCAAAGTGTTTCTTTCCTACCCATTTAGCTCCTCCTTAACATCACTACATTACATCTTTGCTTTGCTCAATTTCTCACCATTCTCATGACCTTATGCTCTTATACCTTCCTAGTCAATACACCACATTCTCCTTCAATCTTCACTCCCATCTCCTAAGTCCACTCATTACCATCTAAACTAAAACCTTATTGTTCCACTACTAGCATCATCACTACTTAGACAAGCTTCCCAAGACTTTCATTGATATATTTCCAAGTTCATACCTAAATCACCTTAAGCATTATACACCTTCTCCTTCAACCTTATGCACAAGTCTTACATTCCTCATATCTTGGTTTTGGTATGTTTAATACCCTCATCAATTCTCTAATTCCTCCTAGACATCTCTAGGTCATTCTAAACCTCAAGAACTCCTTAGTTAACTCATTTCCACTCAAATTCCTTTTATGCTCCCTAGTAACCCTAGGGCATATTAACTCACCACCACCACTTAAACACTTGTTTTCTATTCAAATTTCGCCATAACTTCTCTAGTATCTTATCATGCCCAAACACATTATTTTTTTTCCTCATTCAACCATCTCACACACATCAAGTTCTTTCCCATCATATCTTCTCACCCAAACCAACTCAATCACATCAAACTCATCATATTGCAATAATCTTAAATTGCATAGCACCAAGGCTCTTAAATGACATGGCTCTTAGGCCCTTAAATGGCTTAAAATTAAACACTGAATTTCCCACATATATAAGCTTTCAACCTGCAAATACACCCATCATTCTCATAGTAGTTATAATGCTCTTAAAATCCATCTTAAATTTATATTACTCACTCATTCCCATTGGCTCCTTAGTCACAAGTTCATAAGCTTGTTTAAACTCTTTTTCTTAGGTTATACAACCCAATACACAATGTAAGCTCTAAGCCACATTGGTATCCACCTAAACTCATCCCTTAAAACTTAAACCACCATTAGGTAAGCATTTTACCTTGTTTTCTCAAGCTTATGTTATCTTCCTCCTTAGACCTTCCTTGAATGAATATCGGCCACCACTTAAACTTCCTTTGCCAATGTTCTAATCAATATTCAATGACTCTCATGAGTACTAAACAATACACTAACCTCAAGGAATGAAAACCTAGGTTAGAAATGTGTTCTAAGGCATAAAAGTGGATGATTACCTTTGAAGTCTCAAGATAGACTTTGGCATTGAATGAAATAGGACATCCACTAGTCCTTGGTGAATAAATCAAGCTAGAACAAGGCATAAAAACTAAGCCCCATGAGTAGAAATTTTCGGCCATGTAGAAGAAGTGGTGGAAACATGGTTTTTCTTACATTTCCTTTACCTTAAGAGAATGGAGAAGCTAACGAGCTCTTCAAACTTGATTTTCCTCCATCAATGGAGTTTCCTCTTGGCACCGAAATGGAGCTTTGCAAGATTTGAAAAGATAGAAAGCTAGAGCTTGAGCTAACTAAGAATATATGTGTTTAGTTTTTGATTTGGAGCTAAAATGAGCAAGTTATGGACAGGGCAAGGTGAGGCAACCATGGAGGCTGCTTGGGACGGTTTGGAACAGAGGAAAAGAAGAAGAGAACCATGGAAGAAGAAGAGAAATGAAGAAGAGAGGAGAGAGGTAGGCTAATATAAGGTATTTGCTTTTATAAAGCAAATAGTACTATTCTCTCTTTTACTCTTCTTTTCCTTTATTTGCTTAGTCATGTGGTGACTCCTCACATCAAAAACCGGCCCCCTCTTGTTTGGAGATATTTATGGTCTTAGTTGACCATCTCATTGACTTATGTTGACTTAAGCTTAATTTGGGCACTATTTGGCACTATTCACTAATTAGTGCACATATTCGTGAAATTTTGGTTTCCCATTGATTTAGGCTTCCTAATGTGATACTAATTAGTACACATGTTGATTAAGGTGTAATCATGGGCATTTAGCCACTCAAAACTTATTTCTAAGACAATTTCTCAAAAAGGTGCTTTAAGGAGTCTTAAAGCACATTTTGTGTTTAAGCTTGTTTTTGAGCTTGGTTTTCTTCGATAATTGATTTAAAATGTCCATTAGCATATTAATAAAGTCTTATCATGATATCTGGGTACTCACCCAAGTCTCTCCAAGCTTAGAGCACATTTTTGCCCTAATTGCCCTTAAGACACTTTTTGTGTTTTCCTTGGTTTAAATTGTCTGCCAATCTTTCTAAGGCATATTCTAGCCTTACTAAATCATAATTTGATTTTTACTTAGCATACTTATGTTTAGGGTATTTCAATCTACCCCCCTTAAAAGAACTTTGTCCCCAAAGTTCCCATGCACCTTATCTTATTAGGATACATATCTTACCTCATTCCCAGATCATATAGATCATACTTCTGTATACTTAATCTCATTGGATCATTAGATCCGCCATATTCTTATACTTAAATATCACACATCATGCTTAAGCATGTATAACACTCAAAATTCTCCTTGTTTCTTTGATGATTAAAACATTCACATAATTTCCAACGTATTCTCCCATGTCACCGGTCCGTAGACAATGGCTCATTCGTCCTCGTCGCCATGGGCCAGAATACAAAACACTCTGCTCTCCCCATGTCACCGGTCCGAAGACAAAGGCTCGTGCGTCCTCGCTTCATGGGGCAACACAGTAAAAAGGTAATCCTTTTACGAGGTCATGCGAGGAATAATTCCTCTAATTAAAAGTACAAGCAACTCCAATTTTGTTTTATACTAACGCCTCTATTCTTAGCGTGATTTAATTGTGACCACTGGTAGAGTTTCAGGAGTCTCCTACCCTGACGTGATCAGCATCAGTGTAGAACCATCCTTCCACCCCAATTTGTGTTTGGTTTCCCTTGATCCCTAGAAAATCAAGTTCCACCTCCCACGTCATTTTCAAACATCCAAATAATTCACTCATGTTCAATTTTCTATCTTTTTAGTTCTTCTAATCATAATCAACATCTCCAAAGTGTGGACTCAGTCCATCAAACCTTCCCATTCATCTCTTAGTAATTACCTCAAGACTTAAATTCCTACTAAGTTCTATAACTGTCTCATACCATTCTCACCATCTTATTCTCATATCATTACTATCTTCTTCCTCATGCTCGTGTCAAATTGTACTCATAATGTTTATCTTTTCTTATCTCACACATAGTCTCATATCGACTCATACCTCATATATTCTTATTTCTTAAGTCTCCTTAATCCTCTTCCTTAATTCTCTTAACTTGTACTCACACCGGAGTTAACAAGATAGGTACTTAATATGTATGGTATTCACATCTTCTGTGTGCAATAACCATGATTTATCTCAAATGTTTATGTAAAACATATTCTCAAATTATTTGTGCTATGCACACCGTAGTTTATGTACTCAGTACACAAACATACGCTAAGCGGTTTTCGCTCTACCCCCCTTAAAATGGATTACGCCCACGTAATCAGCGTTACATCATCTTTGAACATAAGCTCAAGATGTCTAATTCTCACCAAGCATTCTAGCTTCCACGTCATCTATCTTACTTATAATTCGATCAGAAATGACTTAGTCTCTGTATCGAGGATTCTTAACGGTACTTATACCGTTTCCTTAACTTAGTTTGGTCTAATCTCAAAGGTAGTGGTTGCTAGCTTCCGCTGCGCGACTCTGATAATCTTAGGCTTAATTGTCTCGCTTATCCTTTTACAGTATTGATATCCTTCTGCCTCTTACAGTTTAGGAATATTGGTCTCTCAATGGACACGTGTTATCTTTATATATACACGCCTTAATGAGTTGTAACTCGTCTATCCATTCTCCTTGAAGATCTTATGCTCATACTCTTAGTATTTTCTCGAATGTTCTAAATTGTTCCCCTCAACTGACCTTTGGTCTGAGGATGATTCTTAATCTGAAACTACTGTTTAGTGTTTTGCGCTTTACAGTTTAATCTCTTACATCATAAGATATGTCCAATGTCTGTACTTAACAATCCGTGCTCTTCACACTTCATAGTCCTTAATTACTTGTTCTCTAGTTCCTCTGTGTTGCTGGTTCAACTAAATTCTTCTCTTCGACTGTTTGTGGTAGTAGCTGCTCTTGTCTGATCTTGCGTCATTGTCGGTGGTACGGAGTCGACTACTTCCCGTGTTCCTTACACCACTCGTCCACATGCATGGGGTACCTTACTGGTACATTACTACTTACCCAACTAACTCATAAATGAGCGTGTCAGGCCTGCAAGCCCCTGTGGGGTGCAGTCGTCCCACGTCTCGTTTTAGTAAACTCATAGTGTCCGTCACACGTTTAGCTATTGCTAATTATGAAGTATTCTGTTGTCGATCTCCTCTTCATCGTTCCATAATAACATTTATTGTTCTTTTTGAAGTTAATCAAGGGAAATCCATTATTGTGTTCTTGGTATTGTATGCTCTAGCTCTTTCTGTATCCCGTACTGATTCGGTCTCTTAATAATTGAGGTCTCTTTCCGTAGAGCCTCTTATCTTGTTTCTCATATTTATGCTACTAGGAATGCACTTCCAGTTCCTTAAGGAATGGGTAGTGTGCTTCCTGCGAAATCTTACCTAACCAGGTCCAGACTACTGGCATCAATGCTCAGTTCGTCTACCATCTTATTTTCTTACTTATATTGGTCTTAACTCATAAATCTCATTGCCTCTGTGTCAATATTTGACGGCTCATACCTAATGGTCGCTTTACCGCGCACCACGACTTAATTCCCCTTATATAACTATTACCGTGGTAGTTGGCCCTTACCATGTTGCCCATTGATGGTGCAACCTCTTACTCATTTATTCTAATGTCTTACCTTATACTCAATCCCTTCTTGGTGTAAACACACTGGGAGTTCTCTCATTCCGGTGTATGGCGGTTGTCATACCGTGCTATAAAATAGTTAACTCTTAATATGAAGATGTTCTGCTCCAATCTCAGATTCGTAAGTAGGCTAATTTCTCTCGCTTTTTTTCATCCTTAGTGATGTTATCTACCATGTAATTTAACTGGTTAATGAAGAAGTCATCCACTGAATCACAAGCTCTTCTGAGCATTGGTCACTTGACGTGTCATAATGTGCAATCTCAATGTTTATCTCTGACCATTACTAATTCTTACATCCTGGGTGTTGGATATGGGGTCTATCTGTGCAACCTTCCTTATTACTCAAGTGTATCTGATATGTTCTAAAGTAATCTCAATTTTACAGTTTCCATTCTCTAGCAAAAGCGTATTGCATCTCTAATAAGTGGAAGCCTTTTTGAGGGGTTCATTCTCACTTATGGCCTCAGCATTATTTCAATATTCTCATTGGTGCTTTTTCCCTGGCAATATTTTCCATAATTTAAGTTATGGGTTTGGTAACCGTTCATATCTACGAATTGTAGTTCCTTCGTGGCTTAAACAAGCTCTCTTATAACTTACTGCGCCTCGGGCTCTGATGTGGTTAACATCCTTGGCTCGTAGGCTCTTAATGCTTAATATCTCAGCTCATTATTTGCACTCTTATTTATCTGTAGGTCATCCTTATAGGTTCTAGTCCTTTGAACACTATCCACAGTTAGGTTACATATTAAATGTAGTGTCGGGTTTCATGGTAAGTTGCTGCATCCTGCTTCCTGCTATGGAAGTCTATTCAGGAGATCTGAGGTTACTTAGTGTCCTCGAATATACCGTCATTTTACTAGACTTACGTCTTTTAACAATCAAGGTTAGGTTCGTCTTAGGCGTTTGCCTTACGGTGTCCAAGTTGGATATCATCCTGTCGTCTTATACTTCCATCTCAACGCTTCGTTCAACTTCCGTTTGACTCCGCCAACCCGTTGATGATCATCATACTTGGGTGTTAATGAGTTGGACAAACAGTATTAACTGTCATTCATCAGTTTGCTCGGCTCGACTATGCCCGCTCTGTGGGGGTAGTCCTCCGGGCTTTCCTTTCCAGGGTTGTACGTCTTTAATCCTCAGCAGGTTATGGCTTACGTTTATTCTCTTTTACCCTTGTCTCTTGGGTTTCCAACATCTTCATTGAAGAATGCTTATTATTGGTATTCTTAATGGTCACTTTGGGAGTCTTATCCCGTTTTCGTTGGAAGTCGTTGCGTCAACCGTCTCAATCGTATCTTATAATACATCCCTTGTATATTATGCTTATACAGTGTTTTGCTCGCATTACCGAGCGATCTCTTAGGTTTTTCCCCTTGGAGTTCGGATTGGTGTTCTTACCGCACTGTCGGTTGTCGTCGTAGGAGGTTATACCGTTGCTAATATTTATATGGTTTGATATTTTGTCCAAGTTCCGCTCCCGGCTGACTGGTGTGTTACCTCATCTCATCATGGTCAGGCCGTCGGGCCTTTACAAGGTCTTATTTTTCTGTTCTTATGGATTTACAATCCGGTATTAATATGTGCTACAACTGTAGCGTTCTCCTATTTTCCATGATGGCTTTCCATGTGGCTTAACCGTGGTAGCAATTGCTATGGCAATGCGCCATGCAGGATGGGCTATTGGTGCAAGGTACATTGGTAGCGATACTTCCTTCTAATTTCCATGTAATTGGTAGTCCTCGGGACTCCTTCGATAATCTCTTATTTTGGATAACCGACCATCCGCAGTTTCCTTGTTGTTTGACAGTACTGTCAATTATCAGGGCGTTCCTCTTTCTGAGGGAATCCCTTAATATTTTCTTATGTCTTAATCCTCGCTCCTGTCTCCACACATTTTGTTGTGGTTACTCAGTAATGATTCTCCTTTAGGCACTACATCGTAGTCCTATTTGGTATACAATTTATATGTGTTTCCACCGTTGTCCGCGTTATGTCTGGCAGGTTGTAACCTTTTTCATTGTATGGGGTTTTGGAGTTCCCGGTTCTTAACTGGACATTTCTAGTAATCTCAATCCCATGCTTTGTATTATCCTACTGTTATGCTCCTTCGGACCACTGTCCGGTACTCATGTCACTTCCCTTTTCCTTTCTATTGCACCCGTAGTGCTTTCCTTATCATTGGTATTGGGTTATTTCGACTGCGTAGCATGTCGACCCATGTTGCCGGTAATTACCGTTCCCTTATTGATAGAATTCCATAGGTAGCGCCTTTCTCTGTTGCGCTCCATTAAAAACCTCCAAGTTCTCCATAACTGTTGTACAACAAGTTGTTTCTCGTATTGCTTACTGTTAGCTAACTGCCAGATCGGGTTCCCCCGAGTAAGAGAAGGCTTTCTTCTCTCTGGCGTTTGTTCCACATATTCAGGGTTAGGGATGTGGAGGGCGGGCCTAGGTACTATGGATATCCGGCAAACACCGGAAGTCCTGACTAACGCACCTCTCACTCTATCTCTCAACCCTTAACCCATAACTCAATCTCAACCTCAATATTCTCTAAGTTCGGTATTTCTTGTCTTCAGAGCGTAACTACGCTCTGATACCACTTTTTGTAACACCCCAACTCAAATCCAAACGTGGCCTCGCAACTTAACAGCATATATATAAACATGTCACAGCGGAATTCTTTACACTCCAGACCTTGCCACGGTCTGACTACAGAATATACCGAACATTAGTACAACAACCTTAACCAATTACATTTCCTTCTTACAATCCCCTCATAACCTATACATCTTACTAACTCAATTGCCATACGAGTGTACATGCACAACTCGTAGGCCACACTTAACCCTTCACACTTGTGCCCCTTCTTACTCTCGCGACGGTCGCCTCCTGATGTTCACCTGTGTAGTAAAAACAGCCCCAAAGGGGGTCAGCACGAATGCTGGTACGATCCTCTCATGGCCCCCAAGCTAACGTGGCTACGACGACTAATTGTCGATAGCATGGAGGTTGATTAGATGCACAACATAATAGAAAGTGCAGTAAACAACAACTCAGATATGAACAATCAAAGTTCACACACAATGAACGACTTAAATGCGTTCCCTTAATTGGAGAGTTAATTGTTTAACTCCTTAAGTAATGTTCCCTCTTAATCTTAGTCCATCCTTATCTCACCTCAATCTTAGTCTTATCTTTAATCTTAGAAACAACCATCCTTTAATAAGGAGTGGATGTAGCTTATCTTAATCTTAATAATACAAACCATCCTTTAAAAAGGAATGGTTGCAACTTATCTTAACCTTACCTTAATCTTAATCTTAACTTATCTCTATACAAACCGTTCCTGGAGGGGAATGGTTGTATCCTAAGTCCAAACCTGGGATTTAGGTGATCCCACCGCACCATCTTAATGCCACCTACCCTGGACGGGAGTCCACGTAGCTGAGCCGGCAACCGGCCCTAGGCTACAAGTCCGAAGACAGTCCTTAAGCGGAAGTCGAATCTGCTATAGATACCGACCCCCTTTTTCTTAGCATGCATGACCGGAGATCGGTCCCGGGTTTCCTCACTCAAGTTCCAGTTAGTAGTAGTCTCAAGACCATGTTTGTTGGTTAACCTCTTCGGTTTATATCAAACCCACATTAGGGAGGGTTCCTTAGTCTCACTCAATTCCTTACTAAACGTTGGTTAGTAAGTTCTCACGATATGTTGTGTTAGTTTTCAAACATCACACAACAATACAATATTCATAATATCCCGGTTGCATGCTTTATCTTGTTTAGTGAGCACACAAAACAAATAGCACACAAGCCGAGGGACACCTCGTTAGCAAGCAGGTCACAAGAAGAACTGTAACGTTCACCGTTGGCCGTTCGGTTGCTTACTCTCTTCCGGAGTCCAAATTCCAAGTCCTAAACATTCATTCAGTTTTAGGTTATGTTAATCACTTAACTTAATCCAACTTACTTAACTTACTTGACCCTTAATGATTCCCACCTAACACCTCTTAAGTCTTACAACTTAATCTTACAACTTAACCTTAAACTTTTAAGTTTATACTTAACTTAACTTAATCCCTTAAGTTCTTAGGGTCCTAATCATTACCACCCTACCAAGGTATACCTTATTACCTATTACCCTTAGAATTCAAAATTCCTTTTTTTTTTAGGCTCGACCGAACTTCTGACCGACCTTACCTAAGGTCGGTCCATTCCAGAACATATTACCGCTTGAAAATTCTACCTCGACCGACCTTGCAAGTCCGGTCCCAAGGTCGGTCCATTCCCGAGAGTTTCCCCCGTGGGAAATTTAAGCTCGACCAAACTTGCCAAGTCCGGTCCCATGTTCGGTCGATTCCAGAGACTTAATTCCTTCACAAATTACAAGCCCGACCGAACTTGCAAGTCCGGTCCCCAAGTTCGGTCGGTTCCAGAAACTTTCTCCGGCAGTGTAAACTGAGCTCGACCGACCTTGCAGGTCCGGTCCCAAGGTCGGCCGGCTCCAGAACCTTATTTCTAAATTCCCATTTGACTCCAAACTTCTCCACAAGTTCCCCCATGTGTCCTAATACCATTTAGGCACTTAAACTCACCTTAGAACTTCCCCCAAACTCTTCCAAACAACTTCAAAAGATCTTCTTAAACATTTACTAAATTCTTGCTAGAACTCCTAACACTTGTTAGTTAATTCCTTATCTTTCCAACATGTACATTTTATCTAACACTTCAACTAACCAAAGTGTTTCTTTCCTACCCATTTAGCTCCTCCTTAACATCACTACATTACATCTTTGCTTTGCTCAATTTCTCACCATTCTCATGACCTTACGCTCTTATACCTTCCTAGTCAATACACCACATTCTCCTTCAATCTTCACTCCCATCACCTAAGTCCACTCATTACCATCTAAACTAAAACCTTATTGTTCCACTACTAGCATCATCACTACTTAGACAAGCTTCCCAAGACTTTCATTGATATATTTCCAAGTTCATACCTAAATCACCTTAAGCATTATACACCTTCTCCTTCAACCTTATGCACAAGTCTTACATTCCTCATATCTTGGTTTTGGTATGTTTAATACCCTCATCAATTCTCTAATTCCTCCTAGACATCTCTAGGTCATTCTAAACCTCAAGAACTCCTTAGTTAACTCATTTCCACTCAAATTCCTTTTATGCTCCCTAGTAACCCTAGGGCATATTAACTCACCACCACCACTTAAACACTTTGTTTTCTATTCAAATTTCGTCATAACTTCTCTAGTATCTTATCATGCCCAAACACATTATTTTTTTTCCTCATTCAACCATCTCACACACATCAAGTTCTTTCCCATCATATCTTCTCACCCAAACCAACTCAATCACATCAAACTCATCATATTGCAATAATCTTAAATTGCATAGCACCAAGGCTCTTAAATGACATGGCTCTTAGGCCCTTAAATGGCTTAAAATTAAACACTGAATTTCCCACATATATAAGCTTTCAACCTGCAAATACACCCATCATTCTCATAGTAGTTATAATGCTCTTAAAATCCATCTTAAATTTATATTACTCACTCATTCCCATTGGCTCCTTAGTCACAAGTTCATAAGCTTGTTTAAACTTTTTCTTAGCTTATACAACCCAATACACAATGTAAGCTCTAAGCCACATTGGTATCCACCTAAACTCATCCCTTAAAACTTAAACCACCATTAGGTAAGCATTTTACCTTGTTTTCTCAAGCTTATGTTATCTTCCTCCTTAGACCTTCTTCTTGAATGAATATCGGCCACCACTTAAACTTCCTTTGCCAATGTTCTAATCAATATTCAATGACTCTCATGAGTACTAAACAATACACTAACCTCAAGGAATGAAAACCTAGGTTAGAAATGTGTTCTAAGGCATAAAAGTGGATGATTACCTTTGAAGTCTCAAGATAGACTTTGGCATTGAATGAAATAGGACCTCCACTAGTCCTTGGTGAATAAATCAAGCTAGAACAAGGCATAAAAACTAAGCCCCATGAGTAGAAATTTTCGGCCATGTAGAAGAAGTGGTGGAAACATGGTTTTTCTTACATTTCCTTTACCTTAAGAGAATGGAGAAGCTAACGAGCTCTTCAAACTTGATTTTCCTCCATCAATGGAGTTTCCTCTTGGCACCGAAATGGAGCTTTGAAATATTTGAAAAGATAGAAAGCTAGAGCTTGAGCTAACTAAGAATAATATATGTTTAGTTTTTGATTTGGAGCTAAAATGAGCAAGTTATGGACAAGGCAAGGTGAGGCAACCATGGAGGCTGCTTGGGACGGTTTGGAACAGAGTAAAAGAAGAAGAGAACCGTGGAAGAAGAAGAGAAATGAAGAAGAGAGGAGAGAGGTAGGCTAATATAAGGTATTTGCTTTTATAAAGCAAATAGTACTATTCTCTCTTTTACTCTTCTTTTCCTTTATTTTCTTAGTCATGTGGTGACTCCTTACATCAAAAACCGGCCCCCCTCTTGTAGTTGGAGATATTTATGGTCTTAGTTGACCATCTCATTGACTTATGTTGACTTAAGCTTAATTTGGGCACTATTTGGCACTATTCACTAATTAGTGCACATATTCGTGAAATTTTTGGTTTCCCATTGATTTAGGCTTCCTAATGTGATACTAATTATTACACATGTTGATTAAGGTGTAATCATGGGCATTTAGCCACTCAAAACTTATTTCTAAGACAATTTCTCAAAAAGGTGCTATAAGGAGTCTTAAAGCACATTTTGTGTTTAAGCTTGTTTTTGAGCTTGGTTTTCTTTGCTAATTGATTTAAAATGTCCATTAGCATATTACTAAAGTCTTATCATGATATCTGGGTACTCACCCAAGTCTCTCCAAGCTTAGAGCACATTTTTGCCCTAATTGCCCTTAAGGCACTTTTTGTGTTTTCCTTGGTTTAAATTGTCTGCGAATCTTTCTAAGGCATATTCTAGCCTTACTACATCATAATTTGATGTTTACTTAGCATACTTAGGTTTGGGGTATTTCAAATTCACTTAGTTCCTAAAGATTCCCAATGGATATTCCCTTAAGACCTCACCACTTAACCTTTTAAACTTAATTTTTAAACATTAAGGTTCTTACTTAACTTAACTTAATTCCCTTAAGTTCTTAGGGTCCTAATCATTACCACCCTACCAAAGGTATACCTTATTGCCAATTATCATCCTTAGAATTTAAAATTTCTTATTTTTTTGTTTTAGGCCCGACCGAACTTACGACCGACCTTACCCAAGGTCGGTCCATTCCAGAACATATTACCGTTTGAAAATTCTACCCCGACCGACCTTGCAAGTCCGGTCCCCAAGGTCGGTTCATTCCCGAGAGTTTTTCCCGAGGGAAATTTGAGCTCGACCGAACTTGCCAAGTTCGGTCCTATGTTCGGTCGATTCCAGAGACTAATTCCCATACAAAATTCTAGGCATGACCGACCTTGCAAGTCCGGTCCCAAGGTCGGTCCATTCCAGAGACTTAATTCCTTCACTAAATACAAGCCCGACCGAACTTGTAAGTCCGGTCCCCAAGTTCGGTCGATTCCAGAGACCATTTCCGGTAGTGTAAATTGAGCTCGACCGACCTTGCAGGTCCGGTCCCTAAGGTCGGTCGGCTCCAAAACCTTGTTTCTAAATTCCCATTTAACACCAAACTTCTCCTCATATATCCTAATATGTTCTAACCTCATTTGGGCACCTCAAATACACCTTAAGCCAACCACTAAACACTTTAAATCATTATGCATTTTTCCTTGTAATCATGCCAACACTTGTAACATTTTCCACTAGGTTTCTAGGTGGTGGTTCATACCTAATGTAACCACTATGCCAAATGTTTCCCCACCACTATAACATCATCTCCCAAGCATCTTTCACCATCTAAAACTCTTTTATGCATTTACTTAAAGTTCCTTCACAAGCTTAAGCTTCCATCCATCAACACCTTATTTCCTTCCTAGTTGTTTACCAACATTTGCCTAAGTCCTAAATACTCAAATACATTCTCTTGATTCCTAAATCCTTCACAGTAATGCCTAAGTCATTATAACTCATTAAAACACTTTATCTCACCCCTTTTTCATCAAGACAACCTCTAAAACTTCCTAGTACTTCCTTAGTCATTAAATTCCCTTAGAACATCTTAAACACTTAAGTTCTCCTTTAAATTTTGCCATGGGTTCTCTAGTATATAGCACATCCTACACTTGGTTTTTCTCCATCAACCAACCAACATCTCTCAAATTCTCATCACAACACCTTAACACACAATTTACACCAAAACTACACCACAACATCATATAGTGCACAAACTTAAATGCTTGGCACTTAGGCCCTTAAATGACAATAATCTTAACCACTGAATTTCCACATATATTTGCCTTTAACCTGTGAATACACACAACAAGGCTCCCATTGAAATAAAATGCTTCTTGTAATTCATTTCAACATTGTTTGACTATCTCTTTTCTCATTGGCTCCTTAGTCACAAGTTCTCAAACATAGTCATTGTTTCTCCTAGGTCATATATAACCCTTTTCTAATGTAAACTCTACACTAAACTCATCACATATCTAAATCCCATTCCCTTAAACAATAAAACACCTTAAGGTAAATAATTTACCTTGTTCTTTTACAAGCTTTAAAAACTTTCTTCCTTAGGTTTTTCCTTCCTCAATCTCGGTCACCAATATAAATCTCCTTGCCATTGTTCTAACCAATATCCAATGACTCCAATGAGTACTAGATAATACATTAACCCTAAGGAACAAACCCTAGGTTAAAAATGTGCTTTAAGGTATTAAGGTGATTGTTTTACCTTGGTTTCTCAAGACTAGCTTGGATATGAAGCAAGAAGGACCTCCTCAATCCTTTGAAGAGTACAAAATAAGCTAGAACAAGGCATTAAAATGAAGCCTCATGAGCATGTATTTTCGGTCAAGAAGGAAAGTGATGGAAACCTAGATTTTCTTACACTTTCTTTACCTTAAGAGAATGGAGAAGCCAATGGAGTCTCCAAACTTGAATTTCCTCCTCTAATGGTGGTTTGGCTTGGCACCAAATCAAAGCTCTTGAAGTTTTGAAAAGATAGAAAGAGAGAGCTTGAGTTAACTAAGAGGAATATGTAATTTGTTTTGGTTTTGGAGCTAAGATGAGTAAGTAGTGTGCAAGAGAAGGTGGAGCTAGCATGGGGTTGCTCTTCACGTTAATGGAGAAGGGAGAGAGCTTGAGAAAATCGTGGGAACAAGAGAGAATGAAGAGGTGAGGAGAGAGGTGAGTTAAAATGAGATATTTATGTTGTAAAGTAAATAGTACTTTTGCTTTATAGTTATTTATTTGCTTAATGACTAATAAAGGTGGTGACTCACCTTATAAAAAACCGGTCCCCATTAAGTAACAAGGGTACTTAAGTCTTTGTTGACCAATATCTCACTTATATTGACTTATGTTATAAACTAGCTTAATTAAATTACTATTCACAAAACAAGGCACATTGTTGTGAAATTTTTGATTTCCCATTGATATAGACTTCCAAATGTGATACTATATAGTACACATGTTAATTAAAGAGTAATGATGGACATTTAGCCATTCAAAACTCATTTACAAGACAACTTTTCAAAAATATGCTTTAAGACTCCTTAAAGCACATTTTATGTTTTAACTTGTTTTCAAGCTTGGTTTTCTTTGGTAATTGATTTAAAATGACCATTAGGATATTACTAAGGTCTTAGAACAATATTTGGGTACTCACCCAAGTCTCTCCAAGCTTAGAGCACGTTTTTGCTTAAACTGCTCTTTTGGTGTTTCCTTATGTTTTCTTTGATTAGAAATGTTTCTTAATGTTTCTAAGGCATTATTTAGCCTCCTTATAACTTAGTTTATCATTTAAACACCATATCTAAGTTTGGGGTATTTCAGTTTTAAAGAACATCTGTACATGTTTGTATGACCGTCTGTACAAGTGTTCTTCCTTATATGCACAGGTTTTAATTTAAGGATGTACATATTTAATTATTCGTATAGGTTTATATGACTATCTATATGTTTTTAATGCGAGGATCTACATGTTTTTACGTGAGAATGTACATGTTTTAGTGAACATTTGTACATATTTGTATGACCATCTGTACAAGTTTTCTTTACGTTCTGTGCACTATACATGTAAAAAAAATTTTTTTTAAAGTTGTCAAAAATATTCATGACTGATCTTGTTTTGAAGAGCTTGAATTTAATAGAACAATGATATAATTTTTTTTCATTTTGGACTTATATATTAAAAGTTACAATAATTTAAAAATTTTGAAAAAAAAATATTAAAAAAAATAAAAGGGCGGGGTTCTTAAAAAAAAACAGCGGAAGTCGCGCGCGCTCCTCTGCTGGATGTAGCCATGTCTGGCTACAATTGGTTGTAGGCAAGACATACTGTTTTTTTATCACAAAATTGAGAGACAATCCCATTTGTTTACATTTATGATCGATCTTTAATTACTACGCTAGAAAGTGTAGTAACTAGCAAGCATATGATATGCGCCTGCCCTCGTTCTTAACATGGATTGGAAAGTCCCACACATATGTACCGATGTACGTACATACCTACAGAGATCAAAAGTCCCTCTTGACTTTCATCGAGGATATGATAAATGAGGGTATTGTACGTATCACATTTAGTGCAACATATATAATAGATTCCCTTTCTCTATCGTATATATGTATTAATTACTTACTAGTATAGTTTAGGTTTTCGACACTATTTACATATGGTGTGTCACGTTTTAATTGAAGCAATTTAAAATTGCACAATCGTTTGTCTAACTTAATTAGAATTACATGTGCATGCGATCGAGAATCAATTGATTCTACACGAGTCGTGTCATCAATATGGTTCCTAGCTAAAAACCGTCGAAATAGGTGTCTTTTTATACACGGAATTTTTGGTGACCCTATTTCGGCGGTTCCTAGTTAAGAACCACCGAAATAGGTTGTGTTCCCGGTTTTTTTTGATAAATTTTTTAAAATCACGCCTTGGTCTTCTTATTTCTGACCCTTCACCTCTCTCTCTCCCATTCTCTTCACTCACTATAATTCATCACCGTAAAGCTCTACGCGTCCACCTTCCTTCTCTTATTTGGCATGCGCCTATGGTCGAACTACTGCATCTTGCGCACTAGATTGAAGACCGGGCTGAAACAGTTCATTATGAACCGGTAATACTCGAACTTATCTTTTTCTCTATGGAAAACAAGGAACGCATAAATGCTCTATGGTTTTTCATTCTTCTTCTTTCTTTCTGTGCATCTTTTCTTCTTTATTCTCTTCACTGATGGTAATTTTGCATCTCGAGAACATATGCTCTACGCCTATTTCATTCTTTTCTCATGGTAATTTTGAAACCCTATCTAGCGAACAAGGAATATGCTCTGCGGCTCTACAATATCTTCACACACGGTAATTTTGCAAGGCGGACAAGGGGCATACACCCTTTGCGCCTCTATTCATTTTCTCCTGGTATGTGCGCCTCTATAGAGTGAATAATCGGAACTGCTACATCTCGATCCTGAGGTTAAAGACGAGGCAGAAAATAATTTTTTAAAAAACACCTATTTCGATGGTTTTTAGCTAACAACCGCCGAAATAGGTGTGCTTTTTCTGTTCTAGCACACACCTATTTCGGCGGTTGTTAGCTAAGAACCGCCGAAATAGGTTCTCAGATCTATTTCGGCGGTCTCCATTTCGGTGGTTCACAACTACCGAAATAGGCCCAAAAGAACCGCCGAAATAGACCCTTTTTCTACTAGTGGTTGTGCCCACACTTGTGGAACCAGCCAAGAGCAATTCTACCATTGTAGCGATTCAGAGAGGAATCCCCAATCACTTTGCCTTTCTCATAACCTATTCAACCACGATCATTATCCTTCCCCGAGCTTCCATCACTATCTTCAGTTTTCTTCTCCTTTCCTTTTCTTTGGCCTCCGACAAGCACAAATCCTAGAACTCCATTTGTGAGGCCTCAAGAAGTAAGTCGTTGAACTTTCATTTTTGGGATCCACCCAAGGGGGTTGTGGCCCATTACTCGAACCAATTCATCTTGTGTGGCCTACAATTGAATCAATCCAACTCTAATCAGCCCAAACAGAGGTCTACGGTGGGAAGATAAGATTGGTGAGTATGCTCGAAGCTCTTAGCGGGTAGAATCAAGAATCTGGGGGAGAGTTGAATGTTTGAGATCATGCCCTTGCCTGGTAGTGGTCAGTACTTAGCCACATACCATAAGGGACATCTCCATCATTCTCTGGCCTGGGCTTCAAACTCACCTCAGTGGCATGGAGGAAAAGGCCACATTTCAAACATATCAGAGGCATACTGTCATATGTGATTATGAAGACAAGGATGTCTACACCTATCGCCATAGAAAGGATCTGAGCACGGGGAGTTGGACATTCATGAAGACTTTAGAGAATATCGGAACCCCGATGAACTCTGTCTTCACCAATCCCAGTATATCAAACCAACTTCATTGTGACACTTCTCGCGCAATATCCCAGTTATGAAGAGCTCTTGGAACATCATACACTCGGACCCAGAAAGGGGATCCAAGTGAATTTACGTTTAGCAACAGGAATGACGGGGTCGAGACTTTGGATGGTAAAGCGTTTATCAGGTCTTGATGAAAAAGGAAGGATAATAAGGCAAAACAAGTGTTTTAAGCCTTAGAACTTGAGAGATGAGGGAGCACTTACTTTCAGCAGCTTCAAGGGGAGGATTAAGGGTTGTCGCATGGAGTGGGCAAGGAAGAAAGAATGGGTGAGAGAGAGAGTATAAGGTGAGTGTGTGTATGTGTGTTGGAGTTCTCACGGTAAGTTGACTTGCTTTTAGAAAGCTTCTCTCCAAAAGCAAAAGTGCTTTTTGAATTCTCATTTTTCCTCTTTACAATTCGGTAATGGGTGTGAGGAAGAGGGTCTAGTTTGATTTGTTTACGTGTAGATAGGCCTGTCAAACGGGTTATCTGTTCGGGTTTTGGGTCATATCTTTTCGGGTCAATATCTGTTCGGGTCATTAAACTTTCGGGTCATTCGGGTTTGGGTCATTTCGGGTTCGGGATGTAATAGTGTTAGATAGAATCGGGTTTCGGTTATTTCGGGTCATTGTTAATATTTTTTGAAAAATAATAATATAAATAAATACCTAATTTCTATAAGAATATACAACATATAGATTACAAAACTTTCAATACAATGGGTCATTCAGGTTTGGGACAATTTATGGTCACTATTATTTCATGTTATTCGAGTTTGGTTAATTTTTAATTACTATTATTTCGGGTCATTTCGGGTTCGGGTCAGTTTCGGGTTATAAATTTTTCGGGTCATTTCAGGTTCGGGTCATTTCGGTTTTACCCAATCGGGTTTCGGGTTTATTATATTTCAATATTTTCAGGTTTCAAATCGGGTTTCGGGTTCGGATAAAACGGATGGGTTTTCGGGTTGGGTCAAATTTTGACAGCTCTACGTGTAGATAGTAATGAGTGTAAAAGCATGTCTATGGTGGTGTAAGAACTTTTAGATTCTAGACTTTGCTTTTTGCTTTTTTGCTTTTTGCTTTGATTTATTGTTCCCTCTTCACATTGTCATCCACACAAGGAGAAAAATTGGATTTTTTTTTGTAATTTTTGAAACTTACAACATCAAGGTGTTACATGTTGTGTTTTTGGACTTGTTTCATGTGTGAGGTTGTGACACATGTTGTTACTTTGTCCTAAGGTGTATATTTCTAAGTGGTTGTTGCACTTTTAAATTATTTTGACTATATAAAATGTTGTATATAGTCTCATTCATTGTTTGTGATCTTAATTCATGTATTAATGTGTTTCATGTTGCATTTATCTTCAGGAGTTGTTTCTTCTTATTAATGTTCCCTCTTTAATCCATTATTTTATGTGAAGTTTGGTGCTCCTTTTCTACTATACATATTTATTTATGTATGTAAGTTTAAGGTTATAACTTTACTTAATGAATTTGGCTCATTAGCCTTTATCCTTTGATGTTTACTCTTTGATTAACTCTTTAATTTAATTAATTCCTTGTTATTTATGGTAATTAATGTTTGGGGTATTTCATTAATTTGTTTCACAAAAGACAAGTACTGCGAAAGTTGAAGAAAAAAGCATGACATCTTTGATGACTCTCTTGGCCTCAATATGGATCTCCCCAGTTGCATTCAAGCCTATGTTGGCACTATTGTCCGAGCAGACCTGAACTGTAGTTTCCCCGAGCTGAGTGGCTAGTTCCGCTCCAAGTTTAATCATTTTAGCCTTAACAATCACCGGCGACCACTACTGCACTCTTGAATCTATTACAACTGCTAGAACCTCACTAGAAAACCGTTGGCATACAACCCCTACTCCATATCCATCGTTACCCGCACTGTCATCTACATATATTTGAATGACACTACGCACAACCTATCTCACATCGCTACTCATTACCAAAATAGTGGGTGTTGCAAGAGTTGTGGTGATGTAACTGTGGGCATAGTTTATGTCATGCGCAAACGTGCTTGCCTTCCCATGCTGATGCTGACATCGAGCAAACCATAGCTTTTAGAGAAGAATGGCGTGCCTTTCAATCTCAACATTTGATTTCTGAAGACTTGACCAAAGCAACCAAACCCGAAAAGCATCATCAGTTGCGGGAAGAGACGAACGAGAGAGACAATGAGCTGGCCGACAATGCTTTCTTTGTGGGCAACGGAGAACTACATGATTCATTGTCTCCTAGCATAGTAAAAACATCGTTCCTCATTTGCAATTCTGCATCGTCGTGCAACAATCGCTTTGCATGGCAATATACCATGCAATAATTTCTAGACCAAAATCCTAAGTTGTTGTGGCAAGTTACACTTCCGTAAACTTTCATGACTAAACCAATCTGACTCTACATTGTCGAAGAGCATCGTAGTGAAAATGGGACGCACACGCATATGCCAGGTGATACGCGACTTAACCGTGAAAAATGCCTCACCACAACACCAGCCATCATTTCTTGACGCTTGAGTAATTAAGAACAGTTTTAAGGATTAGCTCGACACTATCACGCATAATTAAGCCCATGTCTAACGCGGCCTTCATTCCACACTCGATGTATAAGACCCTTCTTTGTCGATCTGAGCAAATTCTGGAATCATCCAAGGCCAAGGTCGACCACCCTTTTTATGCAAAAGTCATTGATCAGTTAGTCTTATCGCATCCCCGGTATCAACAACTCCGTCTAACTCGGGTCCAAGGAACTCCATAAGGATCACCTAGCTCAACTGCGCATTAAGAAGATACCCATCAGGAAAACATCAACCCCTCAAGGTACACGAAACTGATGTGGATGCTGTAGAATCCTCCGGCACTGTCTCACCAACAGGGGCAATTTTAAAACAGCCAAGATTCGGAATAATATTCGTTACAACCAAGTACGTAGAATGCAAAAGAGTGGGGAGCGCATCTCATGCGAGCTCCAACATATATTCGCTATGTAGTAGTAATATATTACTATTGCATATGATCGCTCTTGGCCTGAATAGTGTCAGTATTGTCTTATTAGAGCGTGAAAAACGAAGAGTGCAAACCTACCGTGACGAAAACCGACCGTCCAATGAAATAGACCGACCACTTATGGGCATATATAATTGTACTGTACAGGGACGATCAGACCTCAAAATTGACAAGTCAACACGTGTACCGTCCATAAACTCTGGAACAATAAACTTAGGTGTCATCACCTCCTCCGTTTGGGGGAGCAGAGAACCATAAAAGATAGGTGGAGTTCACAGTTGCATGCTCTGCAATTCACCCAAATGTGTTACTTTTTCTTTATTTCCTGTAGGACACTCCTCTTTTCCCATCCCCATCGAAATTTAAGTTTTACAAATTCGATTAAAAATCATCCGATGCAAGTAAACAATTCACTAACGTACTGAAGACTGCTCCGTAAATGCAATTGGGAGTTTTTTTTTTTTTTTTCAGTTAGCGATCTGTCCAAGAATTATTCGATTCTTTCGTTGCAAAATTTGCAACTTGGTGGTCCCACGGTTTCACCCACCAACCATCCTACGGACGGACGGCATTTCACGGTTATGGGAAATGACCCATCATCGCATTGATCACCTGTCATGGTCATTCTCCATGAATGCCATTAATCTCACAACAGCCATTCTGCATTAGGAAATATACTTACATATAGCCACACATAATTATACTATAAGCTTCCAAATATTATATCTTTACTACCGAAGAATTCATAAGACATGAGTATAATATATATATACACACACTACAACGACATAAAACATGAACCCTGTTGTTAGATTGCCTACCAACATCAAGGTTGCCGCCGGTAATTTATAGTAATAATAGCCCTTATAATGGTAAATTAATATCTAAAGAAAATAAATATTAAGAACTAAAATTGCTACAAATCAAAATTAATAATGCCTTTACATATTATAAAATTCATAACAATATTAAATTGATTTGCTCTAAATGTTTTATTTATCTTTTCTTTATGAACGGTGAGTATTTATTTAGAAGAAAAAAAGTTAGATTATTTTTTTTGAATTTCTGAAAGGGATATATTATGAATTTTAAAAGTACCATATTAATTAGTAGGAGCATTTTTATCTTTTCTTTTTCTAGTCAATGATTACATCGACATTTTGTAATTTTTTTTAAAATATTTCATAAATTAGCCAAAAATATAATGACATTTCATGAAATTTTTCTAAAATTTAACAAAAAAAACTTAGTGATTGTAGCTAAAAAAACCTTAAAATAAAAGAGTAAGATACTTTATGTTAAAGTATTTAATAAGTTAACCCATTTCTAATCAGTTGCCTATTTAATAAGATACTTTAGGTAGAGTACCTTTTTTTTTTTGAATAAATGGATAAGTATATATTAAAGGTATAGAAATGTTAGATACATGGAAGCCCCATATATCTGATACAAATTGGGTCATTGCACCCAGCCCTAGGAATGAAATAAAAATAGCATAGAGCTAATTAATAACTAACCCGGCTTGGGGAAAAGCAGCGTATTGCTGACCAAAAGAAAGAGCAAGAACAACTTAATACATGATAAAAGTTTCTAGGAGCAGAGCACCCTATCTAGCCAGCCGAAGTCTGCGATGGAACGATTCATTTTAGTACAAATAATGGCTTTTGTTGCTGCTTTGATATCAGCAATAATGCTTTTGGGTTCTCTGGATTGGTTGGCCATGGCACGCTTGCACCTTTCTATCCAGATATGGTAGACAACGTTGGCTACTGCCGCTCTCTTCACTAGATCCACCGGTCGATGCCGCTTGCAATAGCGTATAATCCAGGTTGCGCAGCTACGAAGACTTCTCCGGTAGGTGGGGATCCCCAGCCAGTCGCAGATCGTCCACCAGATCCTATAAGAGTACTGCATTGGAAGAAAAGATGGTTGCTTGTCTCTTGAGCACGCTCACAGAGCCAGCATCTGTTAGCAATACATATGCCCCATGATTGGAGCTTATCACTAGTTTTTAGCCTACCTTGCGGTTACCCATAAAATAAATTTGGCTTTAGGGATGGACCAGTTATCCCAACAGACTTTGTACCATTGGAAGATCTGGGGAGGGGTGGAGATGTCCTTGTAGAACAAGCTAACTCTTGGGCAGGGTGGATAGGAATTGAAAAGAGATAAGGCATCCTCAGGAGAGCCACATTGCTTCATCCACCAGTCCCTGGCGTGAAGGATAGCTTTCCAGGTCCAGGGATCATTCCCTTTAGCCGTAGCCGACCAGATGCTACTAGGAGAGGGTAAGAAGAGCTTGTGGATCCATTGAATCCAAAGGCGCTCCGAGTCTTGAGCAATGGCTGAGATGGTCTTGAGAATAAAGCACATGTTCCAATTATGAATATCCTTAAGGCCCAACCCCCCTTTTTTCTTGGTGTTTGTGATGGCTTTCCAGGCCACTAGAGGGGTGGCATTAATGTCAGCCTCCCCCGACCACAGGAATGACCGAAAGCAGCTAGTGATTCTTTTGATGACGTTTTTTAGGATGGTAATGCAGGAGGCCCAGAAGCCAACAACGCCAAAAAGATATACTCTGGATGGGGAAAGTCTGCCTGCAAAAGAGAGGGATTTACTTCCCCAAGAGGTTATATTTTTCCGAATACTGTCAATGAGAGGGTTAAAATCCGCTGCTTTAGGTTTCCTTGCAGTGATAGGGATGCCTAGATATCGGAATGGAAATGAGCCAAGATTAAATCTGTTATAACCCAAGATTTGGTTATATTTTATTTCGTTACAATGATTCGTTAAGTTGGTCCATTCTGAATTAGGACGTGAAGTCCTTATTAAAGAAGTTGGGGACGAGGAGGTCTTTTCCCCATCGTTTTATTTTCTGGTGAGTTAACCTCATATTAATTCCCTTAACCTATTTTATTCCATATCCTCTTAATTACTCTCTCTTCTAAACGTTCTCACGATCATTTACGCTCCTCTCTTCATCGTTCTTCTTCTCTCCCTCTCTCAAGCCTTCTTCTCTGTGGATCGATCTGCTGTGCTGCTGGTTGGAGATTCGAGTGCTGCAGGTTCTTCGTTGTCTTGCTGTCCTCTTCGCAGTCAGGTTTGTATGTCGTTTGGTAGCGGTGTTACTCAGTTTGGAGAACTCCTCAAATCCCTAATTCCCTTCTCTGCAATTTGATTGTAATCAGTGAATTTCGCGACGTACTCTGTCGATCTCTACTGCTGTTGACGTGCTCTGCGAATCCATAGACAGTTTCAGGTGAGAATTGTATTTCAGTTCAGACTGCAGTTTCAGTTTCAGGGTTAGGTTTGTGTTTCTGAATTGGCATTGTTCTGCGTTAGTGGTTGTTCAGAATTCTGGAATTTCTTTTGGGTTATCTTGCTGTGACGTGGTCGATTGCTCTGTTTCGGATTCAGGATTCTCTGCTATTCAGATCGTGTTTCGTCTCTGCTGTAATTGAGGTAGGTGGCTGATGGATTCGATTAGTGTGTTCGGCCTTGGGGAGTTTCGTTCCGGTTCTAAATTCGGATTGCGTTCTGCCTTTGATTGTGATTGTAAACTGTCTGTTTAACGTCGTTTTAATGCCTACAAACCCCCAAGGTTGTTTTCTGAAAACTTATAATGTTTTGACAATGTTTTGATGCCTCTGTCTGTGTGAAAATCGCTTCTGTCTTCTGAGTTTTTTCGGCATGTCCGAACTTCGGTCCGACCTTGGAAGTTCGGACATGCCCTTCTGCGCTTTAATTTTCTGAAGTTTTTGCTGTGTCCGAACTTCCATCCGAGCTTTGAAGTTCGACATAGCCTTCTGTATTCTCTGATTTTGCCTCGACTTGTGTCCGAACATGGATGTCCGGACACAAGTTCGGACTTTACGCGTGTCTGATTTCTGAAGAACGTCCGAACATCTGTCCGACCTTTGATGTTCGGACACCTCTGTCTCTACTACTGTTTTAATGTTCGACCTGTGTCCGAACTTCGTAGTTCGGACACATGTTCGGACATCTGTCTGTTTCGACTTCTGAGTCTCGACTTGTGTCCGAACATTGATGTCCGGACACAAGTTCGGACATGGTACTTTTTTGACCATAACCTGCTCGTTTGAACTCTGTTTTGACTTCCGTTTGCGGGGTTGGATTCCCCTTCTGATTTTCAAGCCATTTATGTGCTTTCTGGTGCCTTTGGTGCACATATGCTTATCTGTATTTAAGCTTCTGTTTTGGGACCTAGTTATCTCTGTGTCTGTGCTTTTGGATGGCTGGTTTCGCTGTCTCGTAGCGCGTTATGTAGGATCCTTCTGTTCACGGGTGATGTTCCCCGTTCTGTTCACGGGTGTTTTCACCTGTTCTGTTTACGAGTGAGGTTTCCTCGTTCTGTTCACGAGTTTGTTGCTTGTTCTGTCTGTATACTGTGATCAACTAGTGTCCCGCTCTGTTTTCTGCTTCTGTCTACTTCTGACTCTGTTTAGTCCTCTGTTGTATGGACTTCTGTTCTGTTTTCTGACATGCTTATGGGTTCCTTTGACTCCTTCTGATTTGTTAACCTTCTATAAATGTTTTGAGCATGCTGGTTGATGAAGTTTGTCATCTACTGGGCATAGTTGTGTGCTCATTCCCCTACTTTATCTAACATTGTAGATTGATCAGCGAGGGTCACTTTGCAGCTCTGGAGTTTAGTCCGTTTTGTTGTTTAGATTCTTTTGGAGACTTTGTATTTGAATTTGAGCCTTTGGGCCTCTTCAGTTAGCTCTACTTTTGATATTCATTTTGGTGGGTTCTGTTATTACTTTGGGATGTTACAACATCATTTTGGTTTATACTTTATTCAAGTATTCGTTTGGGCCTTATTTGATTATCTGTTTAAGTCTGTTTATTAGAGCCTTGCGTTATTATGTAATAATACGCGGCGTGTGATACCCCTAACTCCTAGGCCAGTGTTTGGGGGTGTTACATTTAGTGGTATCAGAGCTCTGGGTTCTAATCTGCTAGGATTTTAAGTTAGTCAGTCAGTCAGAAACGTCAGTGTTAGTGTCTGAGTCTAACTGCCTGCTGTTGGACTTTCAGAATGCCGCCAAGAAGAGCAACGAACCCTCCAGGAAATGTGGCTGATGCTGTTCGGCAGTTCATGACGCAGCTCATGCAGACCATGGCTGCAGGGGGTGGTCCAGCTGGCGAGCAGGCCCTGGGGCGGATGCTGGAGGGAGAAATGTGAAGGCGCTTCAGGAGTTCATGAAGCTGAAGCCGCCATCGTTCGATGGGGCAGGAGACCCCCAGGAGGCCAGTCACTGGCTGTCAGAGGTGGAAGATTTGCTGCGTGTGATGGGCTCTAAGGAGGAGCAGAAGGTCGACTTTGCTACTTTCCTTTTTAAGGCCGAAGCCAAGGAGTGGTGGAGGTCAGTGATGGGGAGATTCCCACAGCCTTGGACGTGGGAGCAGTTCACTGGGGAGTTCAACAAACAGTTCTACCCCGATGTGTATAAGGACCAGCGTATCTTGGAGTATAACCGACTACGCCAGGGTCGGGATATGAGTGTGGAGGAGTACGTCAGGAAGTTCATCAGCCTGTCGAAGTTTGCACCTGAGCCTGACGAGCATAGGAAGGCCAGGAAGTTTGAGAGTGGCCTGAGGCCTGATATCCGTTCTGCTGTAACACCTCTGCGTCACAAGACCTTCAGGGACATAGCTGATGTTGCCCTGTTGGTAGAGGCTGACTTGAGAGGTCTCCAGTCTGGAGGGAAGGACCAGAAGAGGAATCAGAGGTCCGACGAGAGTGATAGGAGAGATAAGTCTGCTTCTCAGAAGAAGCAGTCTACTGGAGACCGAGCTGGAGACCGCTCTGGGGACCGTTCGCGAGATAGAGGTGGTTCGTCTTCGTCAGCTCCCGCTCCGAAGTGCCAGGTCTGTGGCAAGTTTCACAGAGGTCAGGACTGCTACAGGAAGTCTGGAGCCTACTTCAAGTGTGGGTCCATGGGCATAGGATAGCTGACTGCCCTCAGGCCGAGAGGAGCAGGGGTAGCTCTGGAGGTAGAGCTGGTGAGTCTGCTTCAGGGTCCAGAGATCGAGACCGGGCTGAGCAGAAGAAGCCCCAGGGCCAGGCCAGTGTACGCGATGGCTGGAGAGAGAGACCGATCGACTGACAAGTTGTCACAGGTATTCTCCAGCTGTCTTCTCGTTCTGTTTTCTGCTTGTTTGACTCTGGAGCCACCCACTCTTTTATTTCTGCTAAGTTAGTGGGTGAGCTCGGTTTGCCTGTTGTGCCTCTGGGTGTTGAGCTGTGTGTGCATAGTCCATTAGTTAGACTCTTCTATGCTTTTGAACTCTGTTTGTAAAGATAGTCCTGTGTTAGTCAGAGAAAGGACTCTGTGTGCTAACCTCATCCCGATGGAGATGACTACTTTTGATGTGATTTTGGGCATGGATTGGCTTGCTGCGCACCATGCCCACATTAATCGTGCTGCTTCGAGAGTGACCTTTGAGGAGCCGGGTCAGCCCCGCGTAGTTGTAGCAGGGAATGGACTCCCGTGCTCGCTGCCAGTGATATCAGCTATGCAGGCGTTTCGTTTTCTGAGGAAAGGATGCTAGGGATATCTGTGCTACATCCCTGAGGTTCGCAAGGATGCGAAGTTGGAGGACATTCCAGTGGTCAAAGACTTCCCAGATGTGTTCCAGGATGATGTCCTGGGCTTCCCCCTGTCAGAGAGGTGGAGTTCTCGATCGAGCTCGCACCTAAGACTCAGCCGATTTCTAAGGCCCCATACCACATGGCGCCTGCTGAGCTCAAGGAGTTGAAGGTCCAGTTGCAGGAGCTGCTGGATAAGGGCTTCATTCGCCCTAGTGTGTCGCCTTGGGGAGCACCAGTGTTATTTGTTAAGAAGGACGGTAGCATGCGCTTGTGCATTGACTACAGGGAGCTCAACAAGGTTACCATTAAGAATAGGTATCCTCTCCCGCGCATTGATGACTTGTTCGACCAGTTAGCAGGAGCTAAGGTGTTTTCGAAGATCGATCTGAGGTCCGGTTATCATCAGTTGAGGGTTAAGGCAGACGATGTGCCTAAGTCCACCTTCAGGACTCGTTATGGACACTACGAGTTCCTAGTGATGCCATTCGGTCTGACGAATGCGCCTTCTGTATTTATGGACATGATGAACCGGGTGTTCAAGCCGTTCTTGGACCAGTTCGTTGTAGTTTTCATTGATGACATCTTGGTGTATTCCAAGAGTGCTGAGGAGCACGAGGAGCATTTGAGGACTGTTCTCCAGACTCTGAGGGAGAAGGAGCTGTATGCGAAGCTGAAGAAGTGTGAGTTCTGGCTGGATCAGGTGGTATTCTTGGGACATGTGGTCTCTAAGGATGGTATCTCCGTGGACCCGGAGAAGATTAGGGCTATTACTGAGTGGGCCAGGCCTACTAATGTTGGAGAGATTCGTAGCTTCCTTGGATTAGCGGGCTACTATCGTAAGTTTGTGGAGGGCTTCTCCAAGCTAGTGATCCCTTTGACTCGTCTACTGCAGAAGGATGTGAAGTTCGAGTGGAGTGAGACATATGAGCTGTGTTTTCAGGAGCTGCAGAGGAGGTTGACATCTGCGCCGATTCTGACCCTTCCGGAGGGTAATGAGGGTCTGGAGGTTTTCTGTGATGCGTCCCATAAGGGACTTGGGTGTGTGCTGATGCAGCATGGGAAGGTAGTAGCATATGGCTCTCGTCAGTTGAAGCCATATGAGAAGAACTATCCGACCCACGACCTGGAGTTAGCTGTTGTGGTGTTTGCGTTGAAAATTTGGAGGCATTACCTCTATGGAGCTGCGTGCAAGGTGTATACGGACCACAAGAGCCTTAATATCTGTTCACTCAGAAGGAGTTGAACTTGAGGTAGAGGAGGTGGCTGGAGTTGCTGCACGATTACGATCTGGAGATCCTCTACCATCCTGGTAGGGCGAATGTGGTTGCTGATGCGCTCAGTAGGAGGGGTCCGTCTGGGACCGTTTGTGCTTTGTCTGGTGGGCAGAGGTCTGCTCTCGAGTTACAGCGTTTGGGAGTCTGGGTCGTCCGTCCAGAGAGGTCTGGGATGTTAGCAGCGCTGCAGGTTCAGCCTACTTTGATCGACCGGATCAAGGCCAGTCAGCAGCTCGATGTCAGTTTGTAGAATCAGAGAGAGTTTGGCTGTTGGTCAGGAGTCTGAGTTCAGAGTTTCAGAGGATGACTGCCTGAGGTTCAGAGACCGTGTCTGTGTGCCTGCAGACGACGCCTTGAGGCGGGAGATTATGCAGGAGGCTCATGGAGCTCCATACTCGTTTCACCCAGGAGGTGTGAAGATGTACCGGGACCTACGTGAGACATTCTGGTGGAGTAACATGAAGAGGGACATTTCTGATTTTGTATCCAGATGTCAGACCTGTCAGCAGGTCAAAGCTGAGCATCAGAGACCAGCTGGCTTGCTTCAGCCTCTTCCCGTTCCGAAGTGGAAGTGGGAGAGCGTCGGTATGGACTTCGTCATGGGGCTGCCTAAGACTCCGAGGGGCTTTGATGCAGTTTGGGTTATCGTGGACCGGCTCACGAAGAGTGCTCACTTCTTGCCTGTCAGGAAGACCTTCAGTTTGCATCGCTTGGCTCAGTTGTACGTGGATGAGATAGTGCGTCTGCACGGTGTTCCAGTTTCGATTGTGTCTGACAGAGATCCGCGTTTTGTGTCCAGATTCTGGCAGAGTTTGCACCAGCCTATGGGGACGAGGTTGTCTTTCAGTTCAGCTTATCATCCTCTGTAACACCCCTACCGCTAATACCGTCATTACTGTACAAATACTTACCTTCGCAGCGGATACTCCTTACACAACGGCGGGTGTACAATGCCGTTAGTCACCCACGTGACTAACAAGGCGATTACAATACCACATACTATCGGTCTGATGAATATGAACATACCGAGCACTCTAAACAATACAATACTTCCCGTTGCATACTCATCCATAATCCATTACAACTCCAATACATTACTATACCGAGTATACTACAATCCTTAAAATACCGATACAATTTAAACTTCCAAATTCGCATTACAATACGAGTACCAATCCCTACTACACAACTACCCATGCTTACGCAGCAGTCCCCGTCCTACTCTCTCGAACGGTGATCAGCTTCGGGTACCTGCACACTAAAATGGTCCCCCGAGGGGGTCAGCTTACGCTGAATATGACTTCCGCATATACCGCGTGCTAACCGCGGTACATCGACTAATTTGGGTCGAATATACATGGAGTTCATTTACATGCTTACATACATACTCATGCTACAACAATACAACCACCATACTTACATGCACATACAAATTCAATACTTACTAAAGAAGGTAGATCGATGGTCAACCATTCGTATTTGTTATTCATTCATTACTCTTCATACTATATTCGGTATTCACTACTCCACCCGTACCTACTCCTTACTCCTACATACTCAACACTCCATGTTCGATACTTTACACGTACACGTTTCTTACTCCGTACTCGTTACTACACTTATGCATACTCATTACTCGATACTCCTTACTTACTCATACTTACTCATACATACTCAATGCTCAGTACTCTTTACATCCTCATACTTGCTTCTTACTCGATACTCATTACCTTACTCATACATACACAATACTCATTACTTTGGCCTCTGGGCGGAGTCATACTCAAGACTCACCACCGGACCTACAATACGAGGGCTATACACTTAGCTCCTCAAATACTCAAATGTCCGTACTACCGGACTACACAACGACTCCCAACACTCTTCTCTCACAGAGCACAATACAACCTCATGGGTTAGCCTAGAAGTATCTCTCTCGATAACCTCTGTTAGCTTAGGGAATTACCACCATCTAGTATCCTCAGATTTAAGGGTTTCCCCAACATATCGAATACTCTCTCGTTCGGGGCATACTTACATCAGTCGGGTCCTCTCATAATGGGTCGACTAATTACAAGGGGGTTTGGAGATCCCTCATCATTCTTTACTACTCTCATGGTTCATGTTTTGCACCAAGATTAATTCCTCTAATAGAGGTTACTTATATACTTCCACTACTGTTCGTTTGTGGATTATTCATTTCGTTTCTCCTACCGTTATCGGGAGGTTATTACTCCCTACACTCTCTCACACTCTAGTGAGTTCATTGGGTTACATTACCTTTTTGGTTTGTCGGTTTAGTGCGTTGCTACAGTTCCATTAATTCACACATGACTCTCGCTACGAGTCAATACACAACAAGACTCACCTATGAGTCGGTCTACGCACTAAGTAAAGCCACACAGTCATTCAAGAAGGTTAGCTCAATCAACATACAGCAAGACATATAATGAAAGGCAATAAACCGTTTTCATGCTTTAGTCTTGATTAGCCGGCATACAGCACACAAATCAACGTAACTCGGTTAGCATACGGGGCATGAGGAAATCATACCTTTCACCGGGGTTAGCTTTACCATGTGTTTCCTCGTTCCTTGGTTCACACTTGTTCCACTGATAATGTTTCAAACATGTCATTAATACTATGCTCATACGGCACATAAAGAATTACTACTCCTACCGTACTTACCCGTTATCTCATTGGTTCGGTTTATCTTAAGGTTTATAAACTTGCAATTTCCTTAATTACTCCTCATACTTGTTTATACCATTAATGACCCTTAAACATCATTACTTAGATACTAATTATCTTATACTAACATCACCGTTCACTTTACATACTTACTAATTCATACTTATACAATTTCATTCTCATTCTTTACTTACTTCTCACTCTTACTCTAGCTTGTTTTTACTTCTAATGACCCTTAATTATCATTAATTAGGTCTCAAGTAACTTATATAATCATACCCAAACAAAGCCTTAACTTATAACCCATTAAAATTTCTCTCGGGTGGGTTTTTGGTGTTGGTCCGGGACCTTGTCCAGGTCCTAAGTCCCGGACCTACACATTTCAGAACTCTCGGCTTACTTTTTGTTGTGGTCCGGGTCCTTATACTTAAGGTTCCCGGACCAGGTGTAGTGGAGCACTCGAACGATTTTTTTTCTATTGGTCCGGGACCTTACACCAAGGGTAAGTCCCGGACCCTTAATCAATTGCAAACTCTCGGGCGTTTTGAGTGGTTGGTCCGGGACCTATTACAGGGCTTAAGACCCGGACCAACTATGGTCTGTTACGACTGGGACGTTTTTCATACTCTGTTCTTCTTCTTCCTTTGGCTCATTGATTCCCCATTGCTTCTACACTCTCACATGTTTTAATACTTAATTCAAATCATCTAAACCTACTTTAATCCATCACTAAATCTCTTCCCTCATTTACTGATAACAAAACCATTCACTGTCAAATTTTCCTTCTCCTCTGTTGCAGTTCCACCGAGTTACTACTGCTACTTCGGTTCATTTTTCCTTCTTCTTATACAATTGCTACAAGCCTCTAGTGACATAGTTCCTCTCTAAATTTTGCCATAGTTTCCCCTATAATCTTACATTCTCCTCCACTATTCATTCACAACCCAAATCTGTTTCAACCAACAGTTTATATTTATGCATTTTTGACAGTTTCCAAATACATATGCATCAGTTCACTCACGTTAACAGCAGCATTTCATTTTGTTTCCTTTGACAAATTCTAACTTAACAATACACTAATGCTACTAATACCATTATGCTCATTCCATTTCGATTGCTTCAGTTGCAGTTACTTGACCAAATACATATACACTCACTACCCAAAATACATACAGAGGCAGTTTCATTACCTCACGTTTTGCTTCTGTTTTGTTTTTCTTTTCTCTTCCTCCTCTTTCTTCCTTCCTCTCTTTCTCCACCGGTTGTAGTGTTTCACAAGTCTAATACCATAACCCCAACAATTTCAATACCAAAACTAACCTAACATTACTTACGGTTAAATATAAGGTTTAGGGTTTAGAATTTCCTTTACCTCTCAAGAGTGCAAATAAGGCTTGGAGTGGTTCAAGAACAAGATTCCAACTCCACCAATGAGCCCAAAATCGGCTGGAACACAAGGAGTAAACAAGAGTTTTATCTCAGATTTCGTTTTGCCTTTGAGGCTAGAAAAAGATGAAGTTTTTGAGAATGTTTTTACCTTACAAGAACAAGGAGAAGGAGGGCCTTCTAATGGTAGTCTCGAAGCTCCAAATGGGGTATACCCATGAAAACGAAAATGCTCTTTTCTGGATTTTGAAAAGAGATAATTGTTGCTCTTGATGAGAGGAAGACAATGGTATACTTTTTATAATTTTTGGACAAGTTTTGAGGGAGTTACAAAGGAGAGAAGTGAGACTTTGTGTTGTTTTTGTTATTCCTCCATTGCTGCTCGGTTTGGAGAAGAAAGGAAATCAGAGAGAGTGAGGGAGTGGGTTACGTGAGTGAGGAAATGTGAGATAGGAGAGAGAGAGTGTGAGAGTAAAATTGTTACTTTTTGAATTGTAGTTGTTTTTGTCTTTTGTGAGTAAAAAGGAAGTAAGGAGAGGTGTGAGGGGGTATGCAATCGGACACACCAGCCCCATGTGGGTTTGTAAAATTTTATTTACAAAGTTGGACACATTAGTTTGTGCTCATTACAGTTTACACCCCACAATTACCCGTTTTTGCACTATTCACTCACCGGTACCCGTTTTTCGGAATTTTCTCGTTTAATTAATTTTATTGGTTCTAGACCTTCAGTAATATTTATTAATGACTATTTAATTACTTATAATTATTACGGGTCTATTTAACCCGGTTGAAACCGCGTTTTCTCGGTTTCCTCGAAAAGCGCATTTTAGGATTCGTTTGTGTTTTTAATCCGTTTTGAGGATCTATTTTCTTCGGGAATTATTCCCGTACATCTATTAGGCATGAATAAGCCTTAAGAATCTATGTAATGCTCTAACCGAGGTCTCGTACCTCCTTTGGTTATATAACGCTTATTGTAACGTTTTTCGTTTTTAAAGCGTTTACTCATTTCATTGGATTTATTTTCTTCACCCAAAATTACTTAGGCGCTATTAGGCCCATAAATACTATATTAGAATAATTTAATCATCATATTTAAGTTCGGGGTATTTCAATCTACCCCCCTTAAAGAACTTTGCCCTCAAAGTTGGTGAATCTAATACTCTTACTTGTATAAATACTCTATGCTAAGGTTATAACCTCTGCATATAATTTGTCAAACTCCCAATGTCTGACATGATGCATACTACGCATCCAAACAGCATGTCACTGCATGCATAGCAATCAAAAATATCCGTTTTACTCCTCTCCAAGGGGGTCCATCCGAAGACAATTAGGTACCATCCTCCCCCAAGTCGAGTGATCCCTCAGGTACCGGTCACGTTTGAACACTTACGCTTTCTGGTTCACGGCCGTCATGACTTGAGCACTTACGCTTTCTGGCTCTACGGTCCTTTGGTTCTGATCAAATTCATTTGCACATATAGAGATCCTCAGGCACTTACTCATACTTACTTTACTCATACTTACTCATACTTACGCATACTTACTCGGGACTACGCTGTCCCAGTGCCCTTGGAAAAATACAAAACACGCACTGTTACCGTACTACCGGTGTAGTGGTTTTAAACTACTCTACTACACTCCACAGACTCAAAACTAGCTTCACCTCCTATGGTTTCGACCGGATACCCGTGCCTAGGCATGGAAGATCCACTAGCGCCCGTGGGAGCGGTTTAAAACCGATCCTCTCTCAAGTTTGAAGAAACATTGTACCAAATTAGTTTTGGAAATTCATTTTGAAAACTTGCATACATCTCCCCATCATTTATGATGAGTATACCTATTGCTAGTGTCATTGTTGTGACCACTTAAGGGAGCTTCCAGAGTCCTTCAACCACAATGTGATCAGCATTGGTGTTGAATTATCCTTCCACCCCAATTTGTGTTCGGCTTCCCTTGATCGCTAGCAAATCAAGTTCCACTTCCCACCTCAATACAAACAGACAGATTGTCAAACATTATTCATTTTCTATCTTTTTAATCTTACTACTCATAATCATACACATACATTTTCCAATTTATATGATTCACTTACTTGCTTACTACTCATTTCGTCAATTATTGCCACATCTTCTCCAACTGCTATACTTTACGGATTCATGGGTATAATATCTCATTAATTTGCTATACTCCAATTTATACTCATAAAATACATCGGTTGTACACCGATTCATACTCATTACATACGTCGGTTGTATACCGATTTATACTCCTCACGTCTCCCATACATACTCATTCCTCATACTATTACCAATGGGGTTCTCATTCCCCTGGAGTTTCTCTACTCCTTTCTTATTCTTATTTCTCCAATAACTACAATTACACGATGAGTGAATACGAATGTTTATGTAACATAAGTATCAACCATCAAAACGAATTCTCTTGCGCTATGCGCATTGTAGTTTACGCACCTATCACGTAAAACATACATTTCGCGGTTTTCGCTCTACCCCCCTTAAAAGGGATTACGCCCACGTAATCTACCATGTGTCAACATTGGACATTGGTCGAAGGCATTCAGCCGTCATGGAGTGGTTCAGTTTCCATGTGGTCTATTATACAATGTTCCTTGATCAACGGGTCTTAACCGTACTATCGGTTAGTCCCTGCATCAAGAATTTTCATCGGAGTTATTCAACTCTTAACCGGATTCGGTTCTAGCCTAATGGCTTTGAGGCATTGGTGATTAGCCTTTTATTCACTAGGTGTATTTCGCTTAGAATTCTGGGCCCACTAGCTTCTGCTGCGCGACCCTGATAACTTGGGTTATTCGCCCTTCTCGTTACCTTTAATGTGTTACACATCACCTTTTTATCCCTCTTATTGTGGGAATAAGGTTTATTCCATCACGCGTGGTATTCTTTTACCGTGCACAACTCAATGAGTTTTAGGTTCATAACCCGCTCTCTAGGAATTTATATACATACTGTTGTGTATTATAGTGATCACTCACTTGGTCCTCCGACTTATTGTCGGTTGAGGTTAAGCTACTACTTAGTTGTAGTGCTTCCCTTGTTATCAGTGGATTCTGAATTATGCCAGTTTTTCTGGTTCATTGCAAGTGCTCTTTACCTTTATGACCTCGCATTCTCAATGCGTCAGTCCTTGTGACTTTCTTAAGTCTCCTTTCACTTTTATTCCAATGGAATTCACGTCTTGTGATTGTTGGTGTGTTTCACACTCTTCGTGCTTCTTTGGCCTTAGGCCGCACGGTTTGTTCCTAAGCTTTTGCTTAGCTAGCTTATGCTATGTTCACTGGTGAAAGGAAGAATTTACTACTACTTACATTTTCCATATTCCTAGCTATCCCACTAGATCATTAACTACACAAGTGCAATACCAAAACACTCAGTCCTACAGAGTGCAGAGGCGTGAACCCTTGGCAGTAACTCTCTTATGAGATCGCAATAGGACTGATCGTTACTCCTTCAGGTGGTGCTTCATCATTTGGTGCAGACCTCTGGCTTGTTGCCCGGTCTGTCTACCATCTTGTATTAACAACTCCATAGTATTGGGTGATTATTCACATACATTGGTCGCCTGTTGCGCACCATGTTCTTACTGATTCTGCAGTATTGGTTTACATGGCATCCGCTGTGCTAGCTTCAGCTCATGCATTTCCACTATTTATATCATTGTTTGGTGTTTATACGTCTGAGCTCCTTGAGCGTCATTTACTTATACTTTATGTTCCCACATATCGATTCTTATTGAACCGGTTACTCCTTAGTTGTCAACAGCTCCTGTTGAAGCTTATTTTACGTTGCTTGGCAATAATTGTATGTTCAAGCTTAACTACATTAGTAGTTCTGGAAGGGATATATTTCCCGGTCGTTACTGATGGTATCCCCTTCTTGGGATCCAAGTGTTCACCGCTCTCGCGGTCTCACATTTATGAGGGGTATCCTTGCTCGTGGGTCATTAATCTTTTATTGGTGTAGTCCTTGACCGCTTTCCATAGGGTTCACACTGGGTTTTGCAACCGCCGAATTGTGTATTGTAACAGTTTCATGGCATACTAGCCATATCGCCTAGAGCTCTGCTCATCATAAGCCGTTCCAAGGTGGTTACTTCTCCGTATACCATATGATGGCTTAGAGGTGATACTGGGCTCCATGATAAGATCGTCGCATCACGCTTCCGTTTGTTGGAGACCCCTTTGTATCATGGTAGTGGTCGATACCATTTATTAATTTGGGGTATCCCCCGTCAAGTGGGATCCCTTCGGTGTTCTAACCGGACGTTCGTTCCGATTGTGGTGTCCTTACCACGACATCTCGTTCAACCGTGTTGACTTGATACCCATTGTGGATTGCTCCTGGATAGTACTGATTATACGGTAGCATCTGGCTGACATTAACGAGTACGTTCAGTTTGTTATCCTACCTTGCGGTTCTGGATCTGTGTTATCCGTTGAGGTTATAAAGTCTCCCGTTCCTAGGGTAGACCATTGGTGTTTTTCCTTATGTTATAATGGGTTTGGTATTCCTTCGGTGATGAATGGTACTTCCGGGATCTTATAACATCACCCTGTGTGTTTGTGGTAGTTGTTCTGGGAATTCTATCCCGTTCATTGAACACTGATGTGTTAATGTTAGACGCTTGCCTTACAGTGTTTAGACTGGGTATTCCTTCCAGTTATCATACTTTACTTCAATATCTTCAGGACATATCCAATGTCTTTATTCAGTTGTTGTGCTTCTTGCACTTTTAACTCTTAATTATCCTCCTAGAGTGAGTTCTTGACTCCTTTAGCTTGTAAGCTTACCTGAGTTTCCTTTGCTCGTTTGAGGTATCTAACTGTTATGTTTTGAATTTACTTATGGTCCGTAGAACGGAGTTGACTACTTCCCGTGTTTCGTACACTACATGTATACATACGTGGGGTACCTTCTTGGCACGTTACCACTTACCTAACTACGTGTCAGGCCCGCAAGCTCCTTCGGAGTGCGGTCGTCCCACATCCCGTATTTGGGTACACTAGTAGTGTTCGTCACACGCCTAGGTGAAGCATTCTATTGTCGACTCCTCTTGTATCATTCTATGATACTCACCGTAAATCCGTTAGTTTGGTTTTAAAAGCCAAGGTTTAAAAAGAGAAGGGTTTGTGGTTTTGATGGAAAAATTCTGGGTTTTAAAATAACAGCTCGGTGTTAAAGAAATTCTTCATGGCGTTGCCATGATTCGGGTCCTGACCAAGTTCAGCTTCTTGCTGACCGGTATACTCTTAATACAATGGTCGGGCCGTTAGGCTGTTCCGAGGTTTCATTATTTGGATACTTAGGATTGGTGATCCTATATTTGCTCCATTCGTCATACGGTACTTTAGCAAGTATTTGCGGGTTGTTAAAAGTATTCCAACCGTCGTTAGTTGCTGCACTTGCCCTGGGCAAGTGCGCGGGTAGGTTGTTTTTCGGTTAACGTATACCGGTTACGGTATCGTTTCCATCCAAGTTTGGTGGTTTTATTAGATCTTCCTTTGATCTTTGATCTTGGTGATCGATCTCCTGAGTTGTTTCCCAGTATACTTGACATGATCGTCGTCTATCCGGGTGTCTCACACCTTCAGTGTGGTTAACGAGACTTGACTTGTCCTTAGGATCCACGTTGTGGTCCTATAGGTGTCTGTGTTATGATTTCCTTCATAGTTATCTGAACTATGTTGTTCGGTTATTACCGCCTCTTGGCGTGTAGGTTCGGTGTTAATCCAACCTCGACTAAATACCGCTGTTGGTATCATCAAAGATTACAGTCCGTAGACTCTCTCTTGTCTCGGCTTGTTACTCCATTTTCCTTGTTTCATTGCATGTTTGTGCTTCTCTTCTTGCTGGCTACCCACGGTTCTCGCGACTGCGAAGCATGTCGCCCCATGGTGCCATAAATTCCATTATCCTTGTGTTTAGGATCTTCATTACTCCGCCATTAAGTGCGGTCATCGTCATCCAACCGGAACCGTCTTCGGGACTTCCAGTTCTTGGACTCAACCGTATGACAGGTTCTTTTCTAATAAGGTTTACTTGCAACTGCCAGATCGGGTGTTACCCGAGTATGAGTGGTCTTTCCATCTCTCTGGCGTTATTCTCCCAACTTAATACTGGGGGTTGCGGAGGGCGGGTATGGTTACTGTAGGTATCCAGATCACAATGGAAATTCCTATCTAGCGTCCTCACACACTAGCACTCAACCCATAGCCCTAAGCCTCTATTTCCTAACTCGGTATTTACCTAAACTCGGTATTTCATCCATCAGAGCGATACTTCGCTCTGATACCACTTTTTGTAACACCCCTACCGCTAATACCGTCATTACTGTACAAATACTTACCTTCGCAGCGGATACTCCTTACACAACGGCGGGTGTACAATGCCGTTAGTCACCCACGTGACTAACAAGGCGAGTTACAATACTACATACTATCGGTCTGATGAATATGAACATACCGAGCACTCTAAACAATACAATACTTCCCGTTGCATACTCATCCATAATCCAATTACAACTCCAATACATTACTATACCGAGTATACTACAATCCTTAAATTACCGATACAATTTAAACTTCCAAATTCGCATTACAATACGAGTACCAATCCCTACTACAACTACCCATGCTTACGCAGCAGTCCCCGTCCTACTCTCTCGAACGGTGATCAGCTTCGGGTACCTGCACACTAAAAATGGTCCCCCGAGGGGGTCAGCTTACGCTGAATATGACTTCCGCATATACCGCGTGCTAACCGCGGTACATCGACTAATTTGGGTCGAATATACATGGAGTTCATTTACATGCTTACATACATACTCATGCTACAACAATACAACAACCATACTTACATGCACATACAAATTCAATACTTACTAAGGAAGGTAGATCGATGGTCAACCATTCGTATTTGTTATTCATTCATTACTCTTCGTACTATATTCGGTATTCACTACTCCACTCGTACCTACTCCTTACTCCTACATACTCAACACTCCATGTTCGATACTTTACACGTACACGTTTCTTACTCCGTACTCGTTACTACACTTATGCATACTCATTACTCGATACTCCTTACTTACTCATACTTACTCATACATACTCAATGCTCAGTACTCTTTACAGACTCATACTTGCTTCTTACTCGATACTCATTACCTTACTCATACATACGCAATACTCATTACTTTGGCCTCTGGGCGGAGTCATACTCAAGACTCACCACCGGACCTACAATACGAGGGCTATACACTTAGCTCCTCAAATACTCAAATGTCCGTACTACCGGACTACACGAATTCCCAACACTCTTCTCTCAGAGCACAATACAACCTCATGGGTTAGCCTAGAAGTATCTCTCTCGATAACCTCTGTTAGCTTAGGGAATTACCACCATCTAGTATCCTCAGATTTAAGGGTTTCCCCAACATATCGAATACTCTCTCGTTCGGGGCATACTTACATCAGTCGGGTCCTCTCATAATGGGTCGACTAATTACAAGGGGGTTTGGAGATCCCTCATCATTCTTTACTACTCTCATGGTTCATGTTTTGCACCAAGATTAATTCCTCTAATAGAGGTTACTTATATACTTCCACTACTGTTCGTTTGTGGATTATTCATTTCGTTTCTCCTACCGTTATCGGGAGGTTATTACTCCCGTACACTCTCTCACACTCTAGTGAGTTCATTGGGTTACGTTACCTTTTATTGGTTTGTCGGTTTAGTGCGTTGCTACAGTTCCATTAATTCACACATGACTCTCGCTACGAGTCAATACACAACAAGACTCACCTATGAGTCGGTCTACGCACTAAGTAAAGCCACACAGTCATTCAAGAAGGTTAGCTCAATCAACATACAGCAAGACATATAATGAAAGGCAATAAACCGTTTTCATGCTTTAGTCTTGATTAGCCGGCATACAGCACACAAATCAACGTAACTCGGTTAGCATACGGGGCATGAGGAAATCATACCTTTCACCGGGGTTAGCTTTACCGTGTGTTCCCTGTTCCTTGGTTCACATTGTTCCACTGATAATGTTTCAAACATGTCATTAATACTATGCTCATACGGTAAAGAATTTACTACTCCCGTACTTACCCCATTATCCGGTATACTTAGTTTACTCATGTCAACTATGTCCTTACTCCCCGTTAATTTCCTACACTTGTTTACTCTTCTTAAGACCTTTAACATCATTAATTAAGTGTTAATTATCTTAAGCTATCATTATCATTCACTTTACATACTTACTAATTCATACTTATACAATTTCATTCTCATTCTTTACTTACTTCTCACTCTTACTCTAGCTTGTTTTTACTTCTAATGACCCTTAATTATCATTAATTAGGTCTCAAGTAACTTATATAATCATACCCAAACAAAGCCTTAACTTATAACCCATTAAAATTTCTCTCGGGTGGGTTTTTGGTGTTGGTCCGGGACCTTGTCCAGGTCCTAAGTCCCGGACCTACACATTTCAGAACTCTCGGCTTACTTTTTGTTGTGGTCCGGGTCCTTATACTTAAGGTAGTCCCGGACCAGGTGTAGTGGAGCACTCGAACGATTTTTGTCTATTGGTCCGGGACCTTACACCAAGGGTAAGTCCCGGACCCTTAATCAATTGCAAACTCTCGGGCGTTTTGAGTGGTTGGTCCGGGACCTATTACAGGGCTTAAGACCCGGACCAACTATGGTCTGTTACGACTGGGACGTTTTTCATACTCTGTTTTCTTCCCTTTGGCTCATTGATTCCCCATTGCTTCTACACTTAATCTCACATGTTTTAATACTTAATTCAACATCTAAACCTACTTTAATCCATCACTAAATCTCTTCCCTCATTATACTGATAACAAAACCATTCACTGTCAAATTTTCCTTCCTCTGTTGCAGTTCCACCGAGTTACTGCTGCTACTTCGGTTTCATTTTTCCTTCTTCTTATACAATTGCTACAAGCCTCTAAGTGACATAGTTCCTCTCTAAATTTTGCCATAGTTTCCCCTATAATCTTACATTCTCCTCACACTAATTCATTCACAACCCAAATCTGTTTCAACCTGCAACAGTTTATATTTATGCATTTTGACAGTTTCCAAATACATATGCATCAGTTCACTCACGTTAACAGCAGCATTTCATTTTGTTTCCTTTGACAAATTCTAACTTAACAATACACTAATGCTACTAATACCATTATGCTCATTCCATTTCGATTGCTTCAGTTGCAGTTACTTGACCAAATACATATACACTCACTACCCAAAATACATACAGAGGCAGTTTCATTACCTCACGTTTTGCTTCTGTTTTGTTTTTCTTTTCTCTTCCTTCCTCTTTCTTCCTTCCTCTCTTTCTCCACCGGTTGTAGTGTTTCACAAGTCTAATACCATAACCCACAATTTCAATACCAAACTAACCTAACATTACTTACGGTTAAATATAAGGTTTAGGGTTTAGAATTTCCTTTACCTCTCAAGAGTGCAAATAAAGCTTGGAGTGGTTCAAGGACAAGATTCCAACTCCACCAATGAGCCCAAAACCGGCTGGAACACAAGGAGTAACCAAGGGTTTTATCTCAGATTTCGTTTTGCCTTTGAGGCTAGAAAAAGATGAAGTTTTTGAGAATGTTTTTACCTTACAAGAACAAGGAGAAGGAGGGCCTTCTAATGGTAGTCTCGAAGCTCCAAATGGGGTATACCCATGAAAACGAAAATGCTCTTTTCTGGATTTTGAAAAGAGAGAATTGTTGCTCTTGATGAGAGGAAGACAATGGTATACTTTTTATAATTTTTGGACAAGTTTTGAGGGAGTTACAAAGGAGAGAAGTGAGACTTTGTGTTGTTTTGTTATTCCTCCATTGCTGCTCGGTTTGGAGAAGAAAGGAAATCAGAGAGAGTGAGGGAGTGGGTTACGTGAGTGAGGAAATGTGAGATAGGAGAGAGAGAGTGTGAGAGTAAAATGTTACTTTTTGAATTGTAGTTGTTTTGTCTTTTGTGAGTAAAAAGGAAGTAAGGAGAGGTGTGAGGGGTATGCAATCGGACACACCAGCCCCATGTGGGTTTGTAAAAATTTTATTTACAAAGTTGGACACATTAGTTTGTGCTTATTACAGTTTACACCCCACAATTACCCGTTTTTGCACTATTCACTCACCGGTACCCGTTTTCGGAATTTTCTCGTTTAATTAATTTTATTGGTTCTAGACCTTCATTAATATTTATTAATGACTATTTAATTACTTATAATTATTACGGGTCTATTTAACCCGTTTGAAATCGCGTTTTCTCGGTTTCCTCGAAAAGCGCATTTTAGGATTCGTTTGTGTTTTTAATCCGTTTGAGGATTTTTTCTTCGGGAATTATTCCCGTACATCTATTAGGCATGAATAAGCCTTAAGAATCCTTATAATACTCTAACTGAGGTCTCGTACCTCCTTTGGTTATATAACGCTTATTGTAACGTTTTTCGTTTTTTAAAGCGTTTACTCATTTTTGGATTTATTTTCTTCACCCAAAATTACTTAGGCGCTATTAGGCCCATAAATACATATTAGAATAATTTAATCACCATATTTAAGTTCGGGGTATTTCAATCTACCCCCCTTAAAGAACTTTGCCCTCAAAGTTGGTGAATCTAATACTTACTTGTATAAATACTCTATGCTAAGGTTATAACCTCTGCATATAATTTGTCAAACTCCAAATGTCTGACATGATGCATACTACGCATCCAAACAGCATGTCACTGCATGCATAGCAATCAAAAATATCCGTTTTACTCCTCTCCAAGGGGGTCCATCCGCAGACAATTAGGTACCATCCTCCCCCAAGTCGAGTGATCCCTCAGGTACCGGTCACGTTTGAACACTTACGCTTTCTGGTTCACGGCCGTCATGACTTGAGCACTTACGCTTTCTGGCTCTACGGTCCTTTGGTTCTGATCAAATTCATTTGCACATATAGAGATCCTCAGGCACTTACTCATACTTACTTACTCATACTTACTCATACTCATACTTACTCGGGACTACGCTGCCCCAGTGCCTTTGGAAAAATACAAAACACCACTGTTACCGTACAACGGTGTAGTGGTTTTAAACTACTCTACACTTCCACAGACTCAAAACTAGCTTCACCTCCTATGGTTTCGACCGGATACCCGTGCCTAGGCATGGAGATCCACTAGCGCCCGTGGGAGCGGTTTTAAAACCGATCCTCGTTCTCAAGTTTGAAGAAACATTGTACCAAATTAGTTTTGGAAATTCATTTTGAAAACTTGCATACATCTCCCAATTTCAATTTATGATGATATACCTATTACTAGTGTCATTGTTGTGACCACTTAAGGGAGCTTCCAGAGTCCTTCAACCACAATGTGATCAGCATTGGTGTTGAATTATCCTTCCACCCCAATTTGTGTTCGGCTTCCCTTGATCGCTAGCAAATCAAGTTCCACTTCCCACCTCAATACAAACAGACAGATTGTCAAACATTATTCATTTTCTATCTTTTTAATCTTACTACTCATAATCATACACATACATTTTCCAATTTATATGATTCACTTACTTGCTTACTACTCATTTCGTCAATTATTGCCACATCTTCTCCAACTGCTATACTTACGGATTCATGGGTATAATATCCATTAATTTGCTATACTCCAATTTATACTCATAAAATACATCGGTTGTACACCGATTCATACTCATTACATACGTCGGTTGTATACCGATTTATACTCCTCACGTCTCCCATACATACTCATTCCTCATACTATTACCAATGGGGTTCTCATTCCCCTGGAGTTTCTCTACTCCTTTCTTATTCTTATTTCTCCAATAACTACAATTACACGATGAGTGAATACGAATGTTTATGTAACATAAGTATCAACCATCAAAACGAATTCTCTTGCGCTATGCGCATTGTAGTTTACGCACCTATCACGTAAAACATACATTTCGCGGTTTTCGCTCTACCCCCCTTAAAAGGGATTACGCCCACGTAATCTACCATGTGTCAACATTGGACATTGGTCGAAGGCATTCAGCCGTCATGGAGTGGTTCAGCTTCCATGTGGTCTATTTACAATGTTCCTTGATCAAGGGTCTTAACCGTTACTGGTAGTCCCGCATCAAGAATTTCATGGAGTTATTCAACTCTTAACCGGTTCGGTTCTAGCCTAATGGCTTTGAGGCATTGGATTACCTTTTATTCACTAGTGTATTTCGCTTAATTCTGGGCCCACTAGCTTCTGCTGCGCGACCCTGATAACTTGGGTTATTCGCCCTTCTCGTTACCTTTAATGTGTTACATCACCTTTTTATCCCTCTTATTGTGGGAATAAGGTTATTCATCACGCGTGGTATTCTTTTACCGTGCACAACTCAATGAGTTTTAGGTTCATAACCGCTCTCTAGGAATTATATACATACTGTTGTGTTATAGTGATCACTCACTTGGTCCTCCGACTTATTGTCGGTTGAGGTTAAGCTACTACTTAGTTGTAGTGCTTCCTGTTATCAGTGGATTCTGAATTATGCCAGTTTTCTGGTTCATTGCAAGTGCTCTTTACCTTTATGACCTCGCATTCTCAATGCGTCAGTCCTTGTGACTTTCTTAAGTCTCCTTTCACTTTTATTCCAATGGAATTCACGTCTTGTGATTGTTGGTGTGTTTCACACTTCGTGCTTCTTTGGCCTTAGGCCGCACGGTTTGTTCCTAAGCTTTTGCTTAGCTAGCTTATGCTATGTTCACTGGTGAAAGGAAGAATTTACTACTACTTACATTTTCCATATTCCTAGCTATCCCACTAGATCATTAACTACACAAGTGCAATACCAAAACACTCAGTCCTACAGAGTGCAGAGGCGTGAACCCTTGGCAGTAACTCTCTTATGAGATCGCAATAGGACTGATCGTTACTCCTTCAGGTGGTGCTTCATCATTTGGTGCAGACCTCTGGCTTGTTGCCGGTCTGTCTACCATCTTGTATTAACAACTCCATAGTATTGGGTGATTATTCACATACATTGGTCGCCTGTTGCGCACCATGTTCTTACTGATTCTGCAGTATTGGTTTACATGGCATCCGCTGTGCTAGCTTCAGCTCATGCATTTCCACTATTTATATCATTGTTTGGTGTTTATACGTCTGAGCTCCTTGAGCGTCATTTACTTATACTTTATGTTCCCACATATCGATTCTTATTGAACCGGTTACTCCTTAGTTGTCAACAGCTCCTGTTGAAGCTTATTTTACGTTGCTTGGCAATAATTGTATGTTCAAGCTTAACTACATTAGTAGTTCTGAAAGGGATATATTTCCCGTCAGTTACTGATGGCCCCTTCTTGGGATCCAAGTGTTCACCGCTCTCGCGGTCTCACATTTATGAGGGGTATCCTTGCTCGTGGTCATTAATCTTTTATTGGTGTAGTCCTTGACCGCTTTCCATAGGGTTCACATGGGTTTTGCAACCGCCGAATTGTGTATTGTAACAGTTTCATGGCATACTAGCCATATCGCCTAGAGCTCTGCTCATCATAAGCCGTTCCAAGTGGTTACTTCTCCGTATACCATATGATGGCTTGGAGGTGATACTGGGCTCCATGATAAGATCGTCGCATCACGCTTCCGTTTGTTGGAGACCCTTTGTATCTTGGTATTGGTCGATACCATTTATTAATTTGGGGTATCCCCGTCAAGTGGGATCCCTTCGGTGTTCTAACCGGACGTTCGTTCCGATTGTGGTGTCCTTACCACGACATCTCGTTCAACCGTGTTGACTTGATACCCTTTGTGGATTGCTCCTGGTAGTACTGATTATACGGTAGCATCTGGCTGACATTAACGAGTATGTTCAGTTTGTTATCCTACCTTGCGGTTCTGGATCTGTGTTATCCGTTGGGGTTGTAACGTCTCCCGTTCTTAGGGTAGACCATTGGTGTTTTTCCTTATGTTATAACGGTTTGTATTCCTTCGGTGATGATGGTACTTCCGGTCTTATAACATCACCCTGTGTGTTTGTGGTAGTTGTTCTGGGAATTCTATCCCGTTCATTGAACAGATGTGTTAATGTTAGGCATTTGCCTTACAGTGTTTAGACTGGGTATTCCTTCCAGTTATCATACTTTACTTCAATATCTTCAGGACATATCCAATGTCTTTATTCAGTTGTTGTGCTTCTTGCACTTTTAACTCTTAATTATCCTCCTAGAGTGAGTTCTTGACTCCTTTAGCTTGTAAGCTTACCTGAGTTTCCTTTGCTCGTTTGAGGTATCTAACTATTATGTTTTGAATTTACTTATGGTCCGTAGAACGGAGTTGACTACTTCCCGTGTTTCGTGCACTACATGTATACATACGTGGGGTACCTTCTTGGCACGTTACCACTTACCAACTATGTCAGGCCCGCAAGCTCCTTCGGAGTGCGGTCGTCCCACATCCCGTATTTGGGTACACTAGTAGTGTTCGTCACACGCCTAGGTGAAGTATTCTATTGTCAACTCCTCTTGTATCATTCTATGATACTCACCGTAAATCCGTTAGTTTGGTTTTAAAAGCCAAGGTTTAAAAGAGAAGGGTTTGTGGTTTTGAGAAAAATTTGGGTTTTGAAATAAAGTTCGGTGTTAAAGAAATTCTTCATGGCGTTGCCATGATTCGGGTCTGACCAAGTTCAGCTTCTTGCTGACCGGTATACTTAATACAATGGTCGGGCCGTTAGGCCTTTCCAAGGTTTCATTATTTGATACTTAGGATTGGTGATCCTATATTTGCTCCATTCGTCAACGGTACTTTAGCAAGTATTTGCGGGTTGTTAAAGTTCCAACCGTCTAGTTGCTGCACTTGCCCTGGGCAAGTGCGCGGGTAGGTTGTTTTTCGGTTAACGTATACCGGTTACGGTATCGTTTCCATCCAAGTTTGGTGGTTTTATTAGATCTTCCTTTGATCTTTGATCTTGGTGATCGATCTCCTGAGTTGTTTCCCAGTATACTTGACATGATTGTCGTCATCCGGGTGTCTCACACCTTCAGTGTGGTTAACGAGACTTGACTTGTCCTTAGGATCCACGTTGTGGTCCTATAGGTGTCTGTGTTATGATTTCCTTCATAGTTATCTGAACTATGTTGTTCGGTTATTACCGCCTCTTGGCGTGTAGGTTCGGTGTTAATCCAACCTCGACTAAATACCGCTGTTGGTATCATCAAAGATTACAGTCCGTAGACTCTCTTGTCTCGGCTTGTTACTCCATTTCCTTGTTCTTGCATGTTGTGCTTCTCTTCTTGCTGGCTACCATGGTTCTCGCGACTGCGAAGCATGTCCCCATGGTGCCATAAATTCCATTATCCTTGTGTTTAGGATCTTCATTCCTCCGCCATTAAGTGCGGTTCGTCATCAACGGGAACCGTCTTCGGGACTTCCAGTTCTTGGACTCTACCGTATGACAGGTTCTTTCTAATAAGGTTTACTTGCAACTGCCAGATCGGGTTTTACCCGAGTGTGAGAGGTCTTTCCATCTCTCTGGCGTTATTTCCAACTTATACTGGGGGTTGCGGAGGGCGGGTATGGTTACTGTAGGTATCCAGATCACACTGGAAATTCCTATCTAGCGTCCTCACACACTAGCACTCAACCCATAGCCCTAAGTCTCTACTTCCTAACTCGGTATTTACCTAAACTCGGTATTTCATCCATCAGAGCGATACTTCGCTCTGATACCACTTTTTGTAACACCCCTACCGCTAATACCGTCATTACTGTACAAATACTTACCTTCGCAGCGGATACTCCTTACACAACGGCGGGTGTACAATGCCGTTAGTCACCCACGTGACTAACAAGGCGAGTTACAATACTACATACTATCGGTCTGATGAATATGAACATACCGAGACTCTAAACATACAATACTTCCCGTTGCATACTCATCCATAATCCAATTACAACTCCAATACATTACTATACCGAGTATACTACAATCCTTAAATTACCGATACAATTTAAACTTCCAAATTCGCATTACAATACGAGTACCAATCCCTACTACACAACTACCCATGCTTACGCAGCAGTCCCCGTCCTACTCTCTCGAACGGTGATCAGCTTCGGGTACCTGCACACTAAAAATGGTCCCCCGAGGGGGTCAGCTTACGCTGAATATGACTTCCGCATATACCGCGTGCTAACCGCGGTACATCGACTAATTTGGGTCGAATATACATGGAGTTCATTTACATGCTTACATACATACTCATGCTACAACAATACAACAACCATACTTACATGCACATACAAATTCAATACTTACTAAGAAGGTAGATCGATGGTCAACCATTCGTATTTGTTATTCATTCATTACTCTTCGTACTATATTCGGTATTCACTACTCCACTCGTACCTACTCCTTACTCCTACACTCAACACTCCATGTTCGATACTTTACACGTACACGTTTCTTACTCCGTACTCGTTACTACACTTATGCATACTCATTACTCGATACTCCTTACTTACTCATACTTACTCATACATACTCAATGCTCAGTACTCTTTACATACTCATACTTGCTTCTTACTCGATACTCATTACCTTACTCATACATACGCAATACTCATTACTTTGGCCTCTGGGCGGAGTCATACTCAAGACTCACCACCGGACCTACAATACGAGGGCTATACACTTAGCTCCTCAAATACTCAAATGTCCGTACTACCGGACTACACAACTTCCCAACACTCTTCTCTCAGAGCACAATACAACCTCATGGGTTAGCCTAGAAGTATCTCTCTCGATAACCTCTGTTAGCTTAGGGAATTACCACCATCTAGTATCCTCAGATTTAAGGGTTTCCCCAACATATCGAATACTCTCTCGTTCGGGGCATACTTACATCAGTCGGGTCCTCTCATAATGGGTCGACTAATTACAAGGGGTTTGGAGATCCCTCATCATTCTTACTACTCTCATGGTTCATGTTTTGCACCAAGATTAATTCCTCTAATAGAGGTTACTTATATACTTCCACTACTGTTCGTTTGTGGATTATTCATTTCGTTTCTCCTACCGTTATCGGGAGGTTATTACTCCCGTACACTCTCTCACACTCTAGTGAGTTCATTGGGTTACGTTACCTTTATTGGTTTGTCGGTTTAGTGCGTTGCTACAGTTCCATTAATTCACACATGACTCTCGCTACGAGTCAATACACAACAAGACTCACCTATGAGTCGGTCTACGCACTAAGTAAAGCCACACAGTCATTCAAGAAGGTTAGCTCAATCAACATACAGCAAGACATATAATGAAAGGCAATAAACCGTTTTCATGCTTTAGTCTTGATTAGCCGGCATACAGCACACAAATCAACGTAACTCGGTTAGCATACGGGGCATGAGGAAATCATACCTTTCACCGGGGTTAGCTTTACCATGTGTTCCCTTGTTCCTTGGTTCACATTGTTCCACTGATAATGTTTCAAACATGTCATTAATACTATGCTCATACGGTAAAGAATTTACTACTCCCGTACTTACCCCTTATCATCGGTATACTTAGTTTACTCATAACTATGTCCTTTCCCCGTTAATTTCCTCACTTGTTTACCTTAAGACCTTAACATCATTAATTAGTGTTAATTATCTTATACTACATCATTCACTTTACATACTTACTAATTCATACTTATACAATTTCATTCTCATTCTTTACTTACTTCTCACTCTTACTCTAGCTTGTTTTTACTTCTAATGACCCTTAATTATCATTAATTAGGTCTCAAGTAACTTATATAATCATACCCAAACAAAGCCTTAACTTATAACCCATTAAAATTTCTCTCGGGTGGGTTTTTGGTGTTGGTCCGGACCTTGTCCAGGTCCTAAGTCCCGGACCTACACATTTCAGAACTCTCGGCTTACTTTTTGTTGTGGTCCGGGTCCTTATACTTAAGGTAGTCCCGGACCAGGTGTAGTGGAGCACTCGAACGATTTTTTCTATTGGTCCGGGACCTTACACCAAGGGTAAGTCCCGGACCCTTAATCAATTGCAAACTCTCGGGCGTTTTGAGTGGTTGGTCCGGGACCTATTACAGGGCTTAAGACCCGGACCAACTATGGTCTGTTACGACTGGGACGTTTTTCATACTCTGTTCTTCTTCTTCCTTTGGCTCATTGATTCCCCATTGCTTCTACACTTAATCTCACATGTTTTAATACTTAATTCAACATCTAAACCTACTTTACCATCACTAAATCTCTTCCCTCATTATACTGATAACAAAACCATTCACTGTCAAATTTTCCTTCTCCTCTGTTGCAGTTCCACCGAGTTACTGCTGCTACTTCGGTTTCATTTTTCCTTCTTCTTATACAATTGCTACAAGCCTCTAAGTGACATAGTTCCTCTCTAAATTTTGCCATAGTTTCCCCTATAATCTTACATTCTCCTCACACTAATTCATTCACAACCCAAATCTGTTTCAACCTGCAACAGTTTATATTTATGCATTTTGACAGTTTCCAAATACATATGCATCAGTTCACTCACGTTAACAGCAGCATTTCATTTTGTTTCCTTTGACAAATTCTAACTTAACAATACACTAATGCTACTAATACCATTATGCTCATTCCATTTCGATTGCTTCAGTTGCAGTTACTTGACCAAATACATATACACTCACTACCCAAAATACATACAGGCAGTTTCATTACCTCACGTTTTGCTTCTGTTTTGTTTTTCTTTTCTCTTCCTTCCTCTTTCTTCCTTCCTCTCTTTCTCCACCGGTTGTAGTGTTTCACAAGTCTAATACCATAACCCACAATTTCAATACCAAACTAACCTAACATTACTTACGGTTAAATATAAGGTTTAGGTTTAGAATTTCCTTTACCTCTCAAGAGTGCAAATAAAGCTTGGAGTGGTTCAAGGACAAGATTCCAACTCCACCAATGAGCCCAAAACGGCTGGAACACAAGGAGTAACCAAGGGTTTTATCTCAGATTTCGTTTTGCCTTTGAGGCTAGAAAAAGATGAAGTTTTTGAGAATGTTTTTACCTTACAAGAACAAGGAGAAGGAGGGCCTTCTAATGGTAGTCTCGAAGCTCCAAATGGGGTATACCCATGAAAACGAAAATGCTCTTTTCTGGATTTTGAAAAGAGAGAATTGTTGCTCTTGATGAGAGGAAGACATGGTATACTTTTTATAATTTTTGGACAAGTTTTGAGGGAGTTACAAAGGAGAGAAGTGAGACTTTGTGTTGTTTTTGTTATTCCTCCATTGCTGCTCGGTTTGGAGAAGAAAGGAAATCAGAGAGAGTGAGGGAGTGGGTTACGTGAGTGAGGAAATGTGAGATAGGAGAGAGAGTGTGAGAGTAAAATATGTTACTTTTTGAATTGTAGTTGTTTTTCTTTTGTGAGTAAAAAGGAAGTAAGGAGAGGTGTGAGGGGGTATGCAATCGGACACACCAGCCCCATGTGGGTTTGTAAAATTTTATTTACAAAGTTGGACACATTAGTTTGTGCTTATTACAGTTTACACCCCACAATTACCCGTTTTTGCACTATTCACTCACCGGTACCCGTTTTCGGAATTTTCTCGTTTAATTAATTTTATTGGTTCTAGACCTTCATTAATATTTATTAATGACTATTTAATTACTTATAATTATTACGGGTCTATTTAACCCGGTTAATATCGCGTTTTCTCGGTTTCCTCGAAAAGCGCGTTTTAGGATTCGTTTGTGTTTTTAATCCGTTTGGGATCTTTTCTTCGGGAATTATTCCCGTACATCTAGGCATGAATAAGCCTTAGGAATCTATAATACTCTAACCGAGGTCTCGTACCTCCTTTGGTTATATAACGCTTATTGTAACGTTTTTCGTTTTTAAAGCGTTTACTCATTTCTTTGGATTTATTTTCTTCACCCAAAATTACTTAGGCGCTATTAGGCCCATAAATACTATATTAGAATAATTTAATCACATATTTAAGTTCGGGGTATTTCAATCTACCCCCCTTAAAGAACTTTGCCCTCAAAGTTGGTGAATCTAATACTTTACTTGTATAAATACTCTATGCTAAGGTTATAACCTCTGCATATAATTTGTCAAACTCCAATGTCTGACATGATGCATACTACGCATCCAAACAGCATGTCACTGCATGCATAGCAATCAAAAATATCCGTTTTACTCCTCTCCAAGGGGGTCCATCCGAGACAATTAGGTACATCCTCCCCCAATGAGTGATCCCTCAGGTACCGGTCACGTTTGAACACTTACGCTTTCTGGTTCACGGCCGTCATGACTTGAGCACTTACGCTTTCTGGCTCTACGGTCCTTTGGTTCTGATCAAATTCATTTGCACATATAGAGATCCTCAGGCACTTACTCATACTTACTTACTCATACTTACTCATACTTACATACTTACTCGGGACTACGCTGCCCAGTGCCTTGGAAAAATACAAAACACCACTGTCACCGTACATACGGTGTAGTGGTTTTAAACTACTCTACACTTCCACAGACTCAAAACTAGCTTCACCTCCTATGGTTTCGACCGGATACCCGTGCCTAGGCATGGAGATCCACTAGCGCCCGTGGAGCGGTTTTAAAACCGATCCTCATTCTCAAGTTTGAAGAAAACATTGTACCAAATTAGTTTTGGAAATTCATTTTGAAAACTTGCATACATCTCCCAATACATTTATGATGATATACCTATTACTAGTGTCATTGTTGTGACCACTTAAGGGAGCTTCCAGAGTCCTTCAACCACAATGTGATCAGCATTGGTGTTGAATTATCCTTCCACCCCAATTTGTGTTCGGCTTCCCTTGATCGCTAGCAAATCAAGTTCCACTTCCCACCTCAATACAAACAGACAGATTGTCAAACATTATTCATTTTCTATCTTTTTAATCTTACTACTCATAATCATACACATACATTTTCCAATTTATATGATTCACTTACTTGCTTACTACTCATTTCGTCAATTATTGCCACATCTTCTCCAACTACTATACTTACGGATTCATGGGTATAATATCATTAATTTGCTATACTCCAATTTATACTCATAAAATACATCGGTTGTACACCGATTCATACTCATTACATACGTCGGTTGTATACCGATTTATACTCCTCACGTCTCCCATACATACTCATTCCTCATACTATTACCAATGGGGTTCTCATTCCCCTGGAGTTTCTCTACTCCTTTCTTATTCTTATTTCTCCAATAACTACAATTACACGATGAGTGAATACGAATGTTTATGTAACATAAGTATCAACCATCAAAACGAATTCTCTTGCGCTATGCGCATTGTAGTTTACGCACCTATCACGTAAAACATACATTTCGCGGTTTTCGCTCTACCCCCCTTAAAAGGGATTACGCCCACGTAATCTACCATGTGTCAACATGGACATTGGTCGAAGGCATTCAGCCGTCATGGAGTGGTTCAGTTCCATGTGGTCTATTATACAATGTTCCTTGATCAACGGGTCTTAACCGTACTATCGGTTAGTCCCTGCATCAAGAATTTCATCGGAGTTATTCAACTCTTAACCGGATTCGGTTCTAGCCTAATGGCTTTGAGGCATTGGTGATTAGCCTTTATTCACTAGGTGTATTTCGCTTAGAATTCTGGGCCCACTAGCTTGCTGCGCGACCCTGATAACTTGGGTTATTCGCCCTTCTCGTTACCTTTAATGTGTTACACATCACCTTTTTATCCCTCTTATTGTGGGAATAAGGTTTATTCCATCACGCGTGGTATTCTTTTACCGTGCACAACTCAATGAGTTTTAGGTTCATAACCAGCTCTCTAGTAATTTATATACATACTGTTGTGTATTATAGTGATCACTCACTTGGTCCTCCGACTTATTGTCGGTTGAGGTTAAGCTACTACTTAGTTGTAGTGCTTCCCTTGTTATCAGTGGATTCTGAATTATGCCAGTTTTTCTGGTTCATTGCAAGTGCTCTTTACCTTTATGACCTCGCCTTCTCACTGCGTCAGTCCTTGTGACTTTCTTAAGTCTCCTTTCGCTTTTATTCCAATGGAATTCACGTCTTGTGATTGTTGGTGTGTTTCACACTCTTCGTGCTTCTTTGGCCTTAGGCCGCACGGTTTGTTCCTAAGCTTTTGCTTAGCTAGCTTATGCTATGTTCACTGGTGAAAGGAAGAATTTACTACTACTTACATTTTCCATATTCCTAGCTATCCCACTAGATCATTAACTACACAAGTGCAATACCAAAACACTCAGTCCTACAGAGTGCAGAGGCGTGAACCCTTGGCAGTAACTCTCTTATGAGATCGCAATAGGACTGATCGTTACTCCTTCAGGTGGTGCTTCATCATTTGGTGCAGACCTCTGGCTTGTTGCCCGGTCTGTCTACCATCTTGTATTAACAACTCCATAGTATTGGGTGATTATTCACATACATTGGTCGCCTGTTGCGCACCATGTTCTTACTGATTCTGCAGTATTGGTTTACATGGCATCCGCTGTGCTAGCTTCAGCTCATGCATTTCCACTATTTATATCATTGTTTGGTGTTTATACGCCTGAGCTCCTTGAGCGTCATTTACTTATACTTTATGTTCCCACATATCGAATTCTTATTGAACCGGTTACTCCTTAGTTGTCAACAGCTCCTGTTGAAGCTTATTTTACGTTGCTTGGCAATAATTGTATGTTCAAGCTTAACTACATTAGTAGTTCTGAAAGGGATATATTTCCCGGCAGTTATTGATGGTATCCCCTTCTTGGGATCCAAGTGTTCACCGCTCTCGCGGTCTCACATTTATGAGGGGTATCCTTGCTCGTGGGTCATTAATCTTTTATTGGTGTAGTCCTTGACCGCTTTCCATAGGGTTCACACTGGGTTTTGCAACCGCCGAATTGTGTATTGTAACAGTTTCATGGCATACTTAGCCATTAGCACCGCACTAGAGCTCTGCTCATCATAAGCCGTTCCAAAGTGGTTACTTCTCCGTATACCATATGATGGCTTGGAGGTGATACTGGGCTCCATGATAAGATCGTCGCATCACGCTTCCGTTTGTTGGAGACCCTTTTTGTATCTTGGTATTGGTCGATACCATTTATTAATTTGGGGTATCCCCTGTCAAGTGGGATCCCTTCGGTGTTCTAACCGGATGTTCGTTCCGATTGTGGTGTCCTTACCACGACATCTCGTTCAACCGTGTTGACTTGATACCCTTGTGGATTGCTCCTGGGTAGTACTGATTATACGGTAGCATCTGGCTGACATTAACGAGTATGTTCAGTTTGTTATCCTACCTTGCGGTTCTGGATCTGTGTTATCCGTTGAGGTTTATAAAGTCTCCCGTTCCTAGGGTAGACCATTGGTGTTTTTCCTTATGTTATAACGGATTTGATATTCCTTCCGGTGATGAATGGTATTTCCGGTACCTTATAACATCACCCTGTGTGTTTGTGGTAGTTGTTCTGGGAATTCTATCCCGTTCATTGAACACTAAGTGTTAATGTTAGGCATTTGCCTTACAGTGTTTAGACTGGGTATTCCTTCCAGTTATCACTTTACTTCAATATCTTCAGGACATATCCAATGTCTTTATTCAGTTGTTGTGCTTCTTGCACTTTTAACTCTTAATTATCCTCCTAGAGTGAGTTCTTGACTCCTTTAGCTTGTAAGCTTACCTGAGTTTCCTTTGCTCGTTTGAGGTATCTAACTGTTATGTTTAATTTACTTATGGTCCGTAGAACGGAGTTGACTACTTCCCGTGTTTCGTACACTACATGTATACATACGTGGGGTACCTTCTTGGCACGTTACCACTTACCTAACTACTGTCAGTCAGCCCGCAAGCTCCTTCGGAGTGCGGTCGTCCCACATCCCGTATTTGGGTACACTAGTAGTGTTCGTCACACGCCTAGGTGAAGTATTCTATTGTCAACTCCTCTTGTATCATTCTATGATACTCACCGTAATTCCGTTAGTTTGGTTTTAAAATCCAAGGTTTAAAAGAGAAGGGTTTGTGGTTTTGAAGAAAAATTGGGTTTTGAAATAACAGTTCGGTGTTAAAGAATTCTTCATGGCGTTGCCATGATTGGGTCTTGACCAAGTCAGCTTCTTGCTGACCGGTATTCTTAATACAATGGTCGGGCCGTTAGGCCTTTCCAAGGTTTCATTATTTATACTTAGGATTGGTGATCCTATATTTGCTCCATTCGTCATAGCGGTACTTTAGCAAGTATTTGCGGGTTGTTAAAAGTCTTTCCAACCGTCCTGTTTGCTGCACTTGCCCTGGGCAAGTGCGCGGGTAGGTTGTTTTTCGGTTAACGTATACCGGTTACGGTATCGTTTCCATCCATATTTGGTGGTTTTATTAGATCTTCCTTTGATCTTTGATCTTGGTGATCGATCTCCTGAGTCGCTTCTCAGTATACTTGACATGATTGTCGTCCATCCGGGTGTCTCACACCTTCAGTGTGGTTAACGAGACTTGACTTCCTTAGGAACCAGTTGTGGTCCTATAGGTGTTGTGTTATGATTTCTTTCATAGTTATCTGAACTATGTTGTTCGTTATTACGCCTCTTGGCATGTAGGTTTGGTATTAATCCAACCTCGACTAATACCGTTGTTGGTATCATCAAAGATTACAGTCCGTAGACTCTCTTGTCTCGGCTTGTACTCCATTTTCTTGCTTCATTGCGTTGTGCTTCTCTTGCTGGCTACCATGGTTCTCGCGACTGCGAAGCATGTCGCCCCATGGTGCCATAAATTCCATATCCTTGTGTTTAGGATCTTCATTCCTCCGCCATTAAGTGCGGTCTTGTTCAACGGAACCGTCTCGGGACTTCCAGTTCTTGGACTCTACCGTATGACAGGTTCTTTCTAATAAGGTTTACTTGCAACTGCCAGATCGGGTTTTACCCGAGTGTGAGGTCTTTCCATCTCTCTGGCGTTATTCCAACTTTATACTGGGGGTTGCGGAGGGCGGGTATGGTTACAGTAGGTATCCAGATCACACTGGAAATTCCTATCTAGCGTCCTCACACACTAGCACTCAACCCATAGCCCTAAGTCTCTACTTCCTAACTCGGTATTTACCTAAACTCGGTATTTCATCCATCAGAGCGATACTTCGCTCTGATACCACTTTTTGTAACACCCCTACCGCTAATACCGTCATTACTGTACAAATACTTACCTTCGCAGCGGATACTCCTTACACAACGGCGGGTGTACAATGCCGTTAGTCACCCACGTGACTAGCAAGGCGAGTTACAATACTACATACTATCGGTCTGATGAATATGAACATACCGAGCACTCTAAACAATACAATACTTCCCGTTGCATACTCATCCATAATCCAATTACAACTCCAATACATTACTATACCGAGTATACTACAATCCTTAAATTACCGATACAATTTAAACTTCCAAATTCGCATTACAATACGAGTACCAATCCCTACTACACAACTACCCATGCTTACGCAGCAGTCCCCGTCCTACTCTCTCGAACGGTGATCAGCTTCGGGTACCTGCACACTAAAAATGGTCCCCCGAGGGGGTCAGCTTACGCTGAATATGACTTCCGCATATACCGCGTGCTAACCGCGGTACATCGACTAATTTGGGTCGAATATACATGGAGTTCATTTACATGCTTACATACATACTCATGCTACAACAATACAACAACCATACTTACATGCACATACAAATTCAATACTTACTAAGGAAGGTAGATCGATGGTCAACCATTCGTATTTGTTATTCATTCATTACTCTTCGTACTATATTCGGTATTCACTACTCCACTCGTACCTACTCCTTACTCCTACATACTCAACACTCCATGTTCGATACTTTACACGTACACGTTTCTTACTCCGTACTCGTTACTACACTTATGCATACTCATTACTCGATACTCCTTACTTACTCATACTTACTCATACATACTCAATGCTCAGTACTCTTTACATCTCATACTTGCTTCTTACTCATACTCATTACCTTACTCATACATACGCAATACTCATTACTTTGGCCTCTGGGCGGAGTCATACTCAAGACTCGCCACCGGACCTACAATACGAGGGCTATACACTTAGCTCCTCAAATACTCAAATGTCCGTACTACCGGACTACACGAATTCCCAACACTCTTCTCTCAGAGCACAATACAACCTCATGGGTTAGCCTAGAAGTATCTCTCTCGATAACCTCTGTTAGCTTAGGGAATTACCACCATCTAGTATCCTCAGATTTAAGGGTTTCCCCAACATATCGAATACTCTCTCGTTCGGGCATACTTACATCAGTCGGGTCCTCTCATAATGGGTCGACTAATTACAAGGGGTTTGGAGATCCCTCATCATTCTTTACTACTCTCATGGTTCATGTTTTGCACCAAGATTAATTCCTCTAATAGAGGTTACTTATATACTTCCACTACTGTTCGTTTGTGGATTATTCATTTCGTTTCTCCTACCGTTATCGGGAGGTTATTACTCCCGTACACTCTCTCACACTCTAGTGAGTTCATTGGGTTACGTTACCTTTTATTGGTTTGTCGGTTTAGTGCGTTGCTACAGTTCCATTAATTCACACATGACTCTCGCTACGAGTCAATACACAACAAGACTCACCTATGAGTCGGTCTACGCACTAAGTAAAGCCACACAGTCATTCAAGAAGGTTAGCTCAATCAACATACAGCAAGACATATAATGAAAGGCAATAAACCGTTTTCATGCTTTAGTCTTGATTAGCCGGCATACAGCACACAAATCAACGTAACTCGGTTAGCATACGGGGCATGAGGAAATCATACCTTTCACCGGGGTTAGCTTTACCATGTGTTCCCTCGTTCCTTGGTTCACACTTGTTCCACTGATAATGTTTCAAACATGTCATTAATACTATGCTCATACGACGTAAAGAATTACTACTCCCGTACTTACCCCGTTATCTCATTGGTTCGGTTTATCTAAGGTTTATAAACTTGCAATTTCCTTAATTACTCCTCATACTGTTTATACCATTAATGACCCTTAACATCATTACTTAGATACTAATTATCTTATACTAACATCACCGTTCACTTTACATACTTACTAATTCATACTTATACAATTTCATTCTCATTCTTTACTTACTTCTCACTCTTACTCTAGCTTGTTTTTACTTCTAATGACCCTTAATTATCATTAATTAGGTCTCAAGTAACTTATATAATCACACCCAAACAAAGCCTTAACTTATAACCCATTAAAATTTCTCTCGGGTGGGTTTTGGTGTTGGTCCGGGACCTTGTCCAGGTCCTAAGTCCCGGACCTACACATTTCAGAACTCTCGGCTTACTTTTTGTTGTGGTCCGGGTCCTTATACTTAAGGTAGTCCCGGACCAGGTGTAGTGGAGCACTCGAACGATTTTTTCTATTGGTCCGGGACCTTACACCAAGGGTAAGTCCCGGACCCTTAATCGATTGCAAACTCTCGGGCGTTTTGGGTGGTTGGTCCGGGACCTATTACAGGGCCTAAGACCCGGACCAACTATGGTCTGTTACGACTGGGACGTTTTTCATACTCTGTTCTTCTTCTTCCTTTGGCTCATTGATTCCCCATTGCTTCTACACTTAATCTCACATGTTTTAATACTTAATTCAACATCTAAACCTACTTTAATCCATCACTAAATCTCTTCCCTCATTATACTGATAACAAAACCATTCACTGTCAAATTTTCCTTCTCCTCTGTTGCAGTTCCACCGAGTTACTGCTGCTACTTCGGTTTCATTTTTCCTTCTTCTTATACAATTGCTACAAGCCTCTAAGTGACATAGTTCCTCTCTAAATTTTGCCATAGTTTCCCCTATAATCTTACATTCTCCTCACACTAATTCATTCACAACCCAAATCTGTTTCAACCTGCAACAGTTTATATTTATGCATTTTGACAGTTTCCAAATACATATGCATCAGTTCACTCACGTTAACAGCAGCATTTCATTTTGTTTCCTTTGACAAATTCTAACTTAACAATACACTAATGCTACTAATACCATTATGCTCATTCCATTTCGATTGCTTCAGTTGCAGTTACTTGACCAAATACATATACACTCACTACCCAAAATACAGAGGCAGTTTCATTACCTCACGTTTTGCTTCTGTTTTGTTTTTCTTTCTCTTCCTTCCTCTTTCTTCCTTCCTCTCTTTCTCCACCGGTTGTAGTGTTTCACAAGTCTAATACCATAACCCACAATTTCAATACCAAACTAACCTAACATTACTTACGGTTAAATATAAGGTTTAGGGTTTAGAATTTCCTTTACCTCTCAAGAGTGCAAATAAAGCTTGGAGTGGTTCAAGGACAAGATTCCAACTCCACCAATGAGCCAAAAGGCTGGAACACAAGGAGTAACCAAGGGTTTTACTCAGATTTCGTTTTGCCTTTTGAGGCTAGAAAAAGATGAAGTTTTTGAGAATGTTTTTACCTTACAAGAACAAGGAGAAGGAGGGCCTTTAATGGTAGTCTCGAAGCTCCAAATGGGGTATACCCATGAAAACGAAATGCTCTTTTCTGGATTTTGAAAAGAGAGATGGTTGCTCTTGATGAGAGGAAGACAATGGTATACTTTTTATATTTTGGACAAGGTTTTTGAGGGAGTTACAAAGGAGAGAAGTGAGACTTGTGTTGTTTTTGTTATTCCTCCATTGCTGCTGGTTTGGAGAAGAAAGGAAATCAGAGAGAGTGAGGGGTGGGTTACGTGAGTGAGGGAAATGTGAGATAGGAGAGAGGAGAGTGTGAGAGTAAAATATGTTACTTTTTGAATTGTAGTTGTTTTTGTCTTTTGTGAGTAAAAAGGAAGTAAGGAGAGGTGTGAGGGGGTATGCAATCGGACACACAGCCCCATGTGGGTTTGTAAGAATTTATTTACAAAGTTGGACACATTAGTTTGTGCTCATTACAGTTTACACCCCACAATTACCCGTTTTTGCACTATTCACTCACCGGTACCCGTTTTTCGGAATTTTCTTGTTATTAGTTTTATTGGTTCTAGACCTTCAGTAATATTTATTAATGACTATTTAATTACTTATAATTATTACGGGTCTATTTAACCCGGTTGAAACCGCGTTTTCTGTTTCCTCGAAAGCGCATTTTAGGATTCGTTGTGTTTTTGAATCCGTTTTGAGGATCTATTTTCTTCGGGAATTATTTCCCGTACATCTATTAGGCATGAATAAGCCTTAAGAATCTATGTATGCTCAACCGAGGTCTCGTACCTCCTTTGGTTATATACGCTTATTGTAACTTTTTCATTTTAAAGCGTTACTCATTTCATGGATTTATTTTCTTCACCCAAAATTACTTAGGCGCTATTAGGCCCATAAATACTATATTAGAATAATTTAATCATCATATTTAAGTTCGGGGTATTTCATCCTCAGTCAGATAGTCAGACAGAGAGGACGAATCAGGTCCTTAAGGACATGCTCAGAGCATGTGTGTTGGACTTCGGGGGCAGCTGGGATCAGCACGTTGCCTTGATAGAGTTTGCTTACAATAATAGTTTCCAGACCAGTATCGGGATGGCTCCGTTTGAGGCCTTGTATGACAGGAGATGCAGGTCACCCATCTGTTGGGATGACCTGAAGGAGAGAGCCGTGATTGGTCCGGACTTGGTTCAGGATGTTGTGGGCAAGATTCAGTCTATCAGAGAGCGCTTGCTTGTGGCTCAGAGTCATCAGAAGAGCTATGCCGATCAGAGGAGACGACCTCTAGAGTTTGAGGTGGGCGACCATGTGTATCTGAAGGTTCTCCAGTTCGAGGAGTCGTCCGGTTTGGGAAGAGAGGCAGCTTAGCCCTCGCTTTGTGGGTCCTTTTGAGATCCTGGAGAGGATCGGACCGGTTGCCTATCATTTAGCGTTGCCACCGTCGTGGCTGGAGTCCACAGTGTCTTTCATGTGTCTATGCTGAGGAAGTATATTCCGGACCCGTCGCATGTGATTGATTTCAGTCCGCTTCAGTTGAGGGAGGACTTCAACGTTCGAGGCAGTTCCTTCGAGGATTTAGCGCGGGATGTCTGCAACTCAGGAGTAAGACCATGCCCTTGGTGAAGGTGCAGTGGTCGGGTCAGTCAGAGGAGGAGGCGACCTGGGAGGTCGAAAGCGAAGTGCGCTCCAAGTTTCCCGCCCTTTTCGAGCAGTAGGTATGTTTTAATTTCGAGGATGAAATTCTTTTAAGGGGGAGGTGATGTTATAACCCAAGATTTGGTTATATTTTATTTCGTTACAATGATTCGTTAAGTTGGTCCATTCTGAATTTAGGACGTGGAAGTCCTTATTAAAGAAGTTGGGGACAAGGAGGTCTTTTCCCCATCCGTTTTATTTTCTGGTGAGTTAACCTCATATTAATTCCCTTAACCTATTTTATTCCATATCCTCTTAATTACTCTCTCTCTCAAACACGTTCTCACGATCATTTACGCTCCTCTCTTCATCGTTCTTCTCTCCCTCTCTCAAGCCTTCTTCTCTGTGGATCGATGCTGTGTGCTGCTGGTTGGAGATTCGAGTGCTGCAGGTTCTTCGTTGTCTTGCTGTCCTCTTCGCAGTCAGGTTTGTATGTCGTTTGGTAGCGGTGTTACTCAGTTTGGAGAACTCCTCAAATCCCTAATTCCCTTCTTGCAATCTGATTGTAATCAGTGAATTTTGCGACGTTCTCTGTCGATCTCTACTGCTGTTGACGTGCTCTGCGAATCCATAGACAGTTTCAGGTGAGAATTGTATTTCAGTTCAGACTGCAGTTTCAGTTTCGGGTTAGGTTTGCGTTTCTGAATTGGCATTGTTCTGCGTTGTGGTTGTTCAGAATTCTGGAATTTCTTTTGGGTTATCTTGCGTGACGTGGTCGATTGCTCTGTTTCGGATCGGGAATTCGGGATTCTCTGCTGTTCAGATCGTGTTTCGTCTCTGCTGTTGTAATTGAGGTAGGTGGCTGATGGATTCGATTAGTGTGTTCGGCCTTGGGGAGTTTCGTTCCGGTTCTGAATTCGGATTGCGTTCTGCCTTTGATTGGATTGTAAACTGTCTGTTTAACGTCGTTTTAATGCCTACAACCCCCAAGTTGTTTTCTGAAAACCTATAATGTTTTGACAATGTTTTTGATGCCTCTGTCTGTGTGAAAATCGCTTCTGTCTTCTGAGTTTTTCGGCATGTCCGAACTTCGGTCCGACCTTGAAGTTCGACATGCCCTTCTGCGCTTTAATTTTCTGAAGTTTTCGCTGTGTCCGAACTTCCGTCCGAGCTTTGAAGTTCGGACATAGCCTTCTGTATTCTCTGATTTTTTGCCTCGACTTGTGTCCGAACATGGATGTCCGGACACAAGTTCGGACTTTGCGCGTGTCTGATTTCGAAGAACGTCCGAACATCTGTCCGACCTTTGATGTTCGGACACCTCTGTCTCTACTACTGTTTTAATGTTCGACCTGTGTCGAACTTCGTAGTTCGGACACATGTTCGGACATCTGTCCTGTTTCGACTTCTGAGTCTTGACTGTGTCCGAACATTGATGTCCGGACACAAGTTCGACATGGTACTGTTTTGACCATAAAACCTGCTCGTTTGAACTCTGTTTTGACTTCCGTTTACGGGGTTGGATTCCCCTTCTGATTCCAAGCCATTTTGTGCTTTCTGGTGCCTTTGGTGCACATATGTTTATCTGTATTTAAGCTTCTGTTTTGGGACCTAGTTATCTCTGTTGTCTGAGCCTTTGGATGGCTGGTTTCGCTGTCTCGTAGCGCGCTATGTAGGATCCTTTTGTTCACGGGTGATGTTCCCGTTCTGTTCACGGGTGTTTTCACCTGTTTGTTTTCGAGTGAGTTTCTCGTTCTGTTCACGAGTTTTGTTGCTTGTTCTGTCTGTATACTGTGATCAACTAGTGTCACCGCTCTGTTTATGCTTCTGTCTGATCTCTGACTCTGTTAGTCCTCTGTTGTGTGGACTTTGTTTGTTTCTGACATGCTTATGGGTTCCTTGACTCCTTCTGATTTGTTAACCTTCTATAATTTTTGAGCATGTTGGTTGATGAAGTTTTGTCATCTACTGGGCATAGTTGTGTGCTCATTCCCCTACTTTATCTAACATTGCAGATTGATCAGCGAGGGTCACTTGCACAGCTCTGGAGTTTAGTCCGTTGTGTTTAGATTCTTTTGGAGACTTGTATTTTTTGAATTTGAGCCTTTTGGCCTCTTCAGTTAGCTCGCTTTTGATATCGTTTTGATGGTTCTGTTATTACTTTGGGATGTTACAACATCATTTTGTTTATACTTTATCAAGTATTCGTTGGGCCTTATTTGATTATCTGTTTAAGTCTGTTTATTAGAGTCTTGCGTTATTATGTAATTAATACGCGGCGTGTGATACCCCTAACTCCTAGGCCGTGTTTGAGGGTGTTACAAAATCCCGTAAGGTGCACAAGGGATGCCGAGGTGGTAGGGTTGACCCCTCCGAGAAATATGTCAGATTTGGAGGGGTTAAGCATGAGTCTGAGGCTCAGGAAGAGATTTACCTTGTTGAGCATGGTTTATGGAATTTTGGTCACCTCTACTGAATAAGAGGGTGTCATCCGCAAAGAAAAGGTGGGTGATTTTGAGAGGTTTGCAAGAGGGTGATAGCTGAATTTGGATTGGTAGGGAGTTGGTCGTGCAACTGGGAAAGCATGTCCATAATTATCGCAAAGAGGTAGGGGGGATAGGGATCACCCTGGCGCAGTCCTCTTTCCCCTTTGAAAGATGCCGAGGGAGTCCCATTTATGTTGATCGAGAAGGAGGTGGTGGAGTGACACATTGTAAGATCCAGTGTAAATTCCGGGGGGAAGTTTAGGAAGGAGAGGGTGTCCTGGAGGAATTTCCAGTCGACAGTGTCAAAAGCCTTCCTGATGTCCATTTTCATAGTACACCGAGGAGAAATGTTGGCCCTCTGGTAGTTTTTCATAAGGCACGAGCCAGAGCTGGATGGTGTTGTTAGAGATGAGGCGCCCTTTGATAAAGGCTCCTTGGCAGGGATTTACAAGAGAGGGGAGGACGCTCTTAAGCCTATCAGCCACAATTTTGCTAATGATTTTATACAGAGTATTGCAACAGGAGATGGGCCTATAGTCTCCAGGGGATGAGGCATTGTCTGTTTTGGGAATAAGGGTGATTAGAATGGCATTAATTTCTTTAAGAAGCCGACCGCTATGGAAGAAACTTTTTATGGCTCCACAAATGTCCTCACCATGATGTCCCAGGCTGCTTTGAAGAATTTAGCCGTATAGCCGTCCGGGCCCGGGGCTTTATCATCCCCGATGGAAAAAAGGGCTGATCTAATGTCGCCTACTCTCAATTGGCTGGGTTAAAGAGGTCCAAGAAGAGCGGTCAAGAGTCTGGCATTGTCCAAGTTAAAGTCAGCAAGGAGTACTGGAGGGGAGTCCTAGAGCCTAAAGTATGACGGAAGTGGCTAACCAGGCAGTTTTCGATGTCGGAAGGGGACTGGAGGGTCTCCCTGAGATCATCATAATGGACGCAATGGAGTTTTTATTTCTCTTGGCCTTAATGGCTCTATGAAAGAAGGAAGTATTAGAGTCCGTCCATTTAAGCCAGCGGGTCTTCGAGAGCTGGCGCAGAAAAAGAATCTCTGGGAGTTCCTAACATTGAGGTGGTGCCTTAGCGATTTTTCCTGAGAGATAGAGTAGGATCCAAGGGTCAAGGTCCAGGCGTCTCTGGACGTCACTTAGCTGATCCCTGGTTCTTTGCCCTTTGTCCCCAAGGGAACCAAATTCAGTTCTATGAAGATTGATGAGCCCTTTTCTGAGATGTTTAGCCTTTGGACAATAGTGAAAAAGACGGCTCCAACTCGGGGCAAGATCCCACGCGTCACGCACAAGGGGGAGAAAGGAGGGGTCATTAGTCCATAGGTTGAGGAATTTAAAGCTTTTCTACGATGAGTCGGAGTAGGAAGGGAAATCACCATGGGCTATGATCCGATACCAGGGGAGGGAGAAAGGATGCATAGCTAGTGGGGAACTCCAGGAGCCATTCTTCATTCACTAGAACTCGATCAATTTTCCCTAGGACACGGCCATGGTCATATTGGTTGTTCCACCAGGTGAAAAAAACAACATAAAAGCGAAGGTCTTGACGAACCGCCGTAGAGAAAACAGTCAGCAAAGTCACGGTAGTCTTGGGGGAGAGGGTTGCGACTACGAGCCTATCTTGAGCATATAGGATAGTATTGAAATCCCCCGCAAACTACCCAGGGGCCAATGGTATTCTGGCTGAGGATTAAGATATCCTCTCATAGCTGGGACCTAAGGACCTGGCTGTTCCTCCCATAGACTACGGATAAGGTGAAGTTCAAAGTACCCAAAATAGACACTTTACAGGTGAGGATTTGGTCAGAGGAATGGATGATGGAGAGTGCAAGATGGACGGATTGAAAAGTATCCAGATACGGCCATTCTGATTAGCATCATAGTTATGGAACAAGACTCCAGGAAGGGAAGAAACGAGCAAGGATAGAGGGGTGGTTGTTGAAGGTGACATGAAAGACCCCAACCTTAATGTACTAATTAATTGTGTATTATAATTTTCTAAGGCTAATTAAGTCCTTAGAGATTGTTGGCGAACAAATGAAAACCAAAAAGAAAAAGAAAATGCGTAAAAGTCACAAAACGCGAAAAAACGTGTATTTAATTATTTTAGGAGGTACATAACTTCGTAAGGTTATAAATATATTTTCATACCTTAATTACACATTAATAACATTTGGGAAAATCCGGAAGAAAAACGGATTCAAACCATGCGTAAAAACGCTAACGGAGTCCTAAAACGCGTTTTCGAGAAAATGGAAAACGTGATTTAAACAGTTAAAGACCCCGTAAAAATAATAGTTGATTATGTAAACAATAATTAAACATTAATGGGAGTATAATAACCATTAAAATAAATAAACGAGAAAATTCCGGAAAACCGGACCCGGTAGTGAATAGTGCTAAAACCGGGTAAATTAATGGGCGTTTTCTGAAAAAGACGAAAAACGTTCCAGTGTGTATATATTAGTGGGCCGGTTTTTATTAATATAGATAACCCCTCACACATGACTAGTTAACTAATTAAATAAGTCAAAAAGTGAAAAAGTAAAAAGTAAATATATACCCCACCCACACTCTCTTTCCTCTCATTCTCTCATTCCCTCACGTGAAGCCCTCTTCTTTTTCCCCTCTCTTTCCTCTTCCTTCTTCCTCCACCGATTCCTTCCTCCCTCTCTCTGTTCTGGAACGGAAATGAAGCCCCCTTCCATGGCTTCTCCAACTTTCCTCTCATGCCCAAGCACACCCAAGCTCCAAACTCAAAAATAATCACATATTTGTGATCCTCTCATCACCCTCTATCACTCTCTCTTTTCAAAATTCGAAAAGGATGAGTTTCATTTTCGTGGGTGTTGGCCTTTGAAGAGAAAAGCACACCATTTTGAAGCTTGAAGCTTCCTCTTCTATCAAGGTAAAAATATTCATGAAAGAGTCATGTTTTCTCCATTTTTCCACCTTGGCCATTTTGGCTCTTGTAATGACTAGCTTTTCTTCTTTGTTTGAGCTATTCTCCAAGCTTTAAATGGTGGTGGGAGTCCCTCTTAAGATTCAAGAGTTGAAAACCACTCAAGAATTTCTAAAGGTAAAACCTAACTTGATGCTTTAAGCATCTTGTGTGTTCTAGTTTATTTGATGAGCCTAAGAGAGTTCCTTAGTGCTTATTTCCAATTCGAATGTGGCTAGAGAAATGGGCAAATGAATTGCCTTGGCCGATTTGGAAGAAGAGGAGAAGAGGAGAAGAGGAGAAGAGAAATAAAAGGAAACTTAAGAAAACTTAAGGTAAGAAACTTACCTTAGTGTTATCGTGCATGTATTAAGTTTTGGGATGGGTTAATCAAAATGAATGAACCCAAATATGTACTGGAATGTGATTTGTTGAGATGAGGAGAGTTGTGATAATAATGTGCTTGTATAGGAATAATGCAAGTGAGGAAGCGTTGTGAAATAAGTGTTTGATTTATGAGCTATGCACTTTATGGATTATGCATTGTGTTGCATTTGGAGGATGGATGAGTTTTGTTTTTTTATGTGTGCTGGGTAGAACCCTTGTGGGTTTGGCTAGTTTAGGATGAAATATGTGAAGAGATGAGTTTTGGGAGATGCTTTGAAAGTAGCCAAGTGCTATCAAAATTTGTTTAGGAGATTTTGGACTTGAGTGTTTTATTAAAGGAAGAAGCTAGGTGTGTCAAGAAGATTCAAGTGAATGGTTAATGAGTTGGAAACCAAACTAAGGAGAAGGGTGTATGAGGAGTAGAAGTAATGTGATTTGAAGTGCTGGAAATGGCATTATTTGAATGGTAAAAGATGGAGCTAAAACTGTCACAAGAAAGGGATGAGAACTAGAAAACTAGTTATAAAAGTATAAGTGAATTTGAGTGAAATAACCAAAAAAATAGTGAGGGGACTTGGTGTTGGATTAAGGTGATTGAGGAGGGTAATTAAGTGCTTAAACATGTAGATCACAAGTGGGAAAGATTGGAAGATCGATGGTGAAAGAATGGAGTTGTAACAGATTTAGAAAACTCCAAATCTGTAAAATCTGTAGCAGGGTCCGGGACCTAGTCCATGGACAAAGTCCCGGACCACCCCCTTAATCTTGCCCGAGAGTTGTCTAGCATTTGGTCCGGGACCTAGGGTGAGTATTAAGTCCGGACCACCCATGTAATTCAGGCCGAGAGTTGCTACCCATGCTTGGTCCGGGACTTAAGTTTGGTACAAGGTCCCGGACCACTTATTAAATTCACCCGAGAGTTAAGACCAGCAATGGTCCGGGACTTAAGGTAGGAACCAAGTCCCCGGACCACCCCCAGAATTCACCCATTTGAGTCTCGACTTGCGTCCGAACTTCAAAGCCCGGACACAAGTTCGGACATAGGGTAATTTTGAGCAAAAAATTTGTTTAAGGGTAGGAAATGATACCAATGATGGGGGATTGTTAAGTGATGATGTTATAAGGTTGTTAAGGGTAAATAAGTGAGTTATAATGGTAATTGAGTGGTGAAAAGTTGTAATAAAAAAAATGTAAAGTTATAAAACTACCGAATGGGTTAACCATGGGTGCAGTAGTAGACGTTTAAAAATTATATACCCCGATATTAATGAAGATAGTTATAATGTTACCAGTTGTTCAAAGATTTTCAAGGAACATGTGATGGCACACTAGAGTGCACCTTCGGTGACAGGTATGGTTTTCTTGCAACCTGTGTCCTACCGGATTACACCGGCTTGTATGCCAATGTGTTTTCTGTGTGTTTGCCACATTGCAAGATAAAGCATGAAATGAGTTTACCGTAATTCATTATTGTGGCGTAATTAATTCCGATACCGCTTAACCTTAGTTATGTGTTAAATAATAGTTAACCGATTTTAGGTTCACATAAGAGATCGGTATTCGGAATAAACGTCCCAACCATGGCACGTTCTAACTACGGCTATCCGTGCGTTAGTGTATGTTGTTATTATGCGTGATGTATGTGACTTGTTGGATATGTTGTTGTTGTTATTGGATACAGTTATTCATGTTTGTTAAAAAGGGATATTACTCCCCATATGTGTCTAACCGAGTCAGTAACACTATGTGATGTATGTATGTGGTAAGTTCCATAAGGGAACCTCTAACTAATAAGTATATGTTATGTATGGAGAGGAATCCGGTTGTTCCGGTCGCGCGTGTTTGTTGGGAGTTAATATATATATGTGAATTAACTCCCATCCTGTTATGTTAGGGTTGTTTTCCTTCATTGGATTTCGACCTCCCACTAGCTTAGCCAAAGCTTACCTACCCGACCTCCATATCGGGCTAGGGAGGGAAATTATGTGTAATGTTGTTAGGGTGTTGACGCCTATGTTGCTTCGACTCCCTCTCTGTTATGTTATGGTTGTTTTTCTTCTTGGATTACAACCACCCACAAGCTTAACCAAGGCTTACCTACCTCATCACTATTGGAGCTAGGGGAAATTGTGTATGTTGTGATCGGTCCTATATGAGGCTGCCACTCAGGTAAAGAAAATGTATGTATGTTGTGCTCGGGCTTATATCACCCCGGCACTCCCTAAGTGAAGTTCATGTACTCTAAGAAGAGTGGAAATAAGTTGTGTATGTTATAAAGTGAAGTGTGTTGTTATGTTGAGTGTGCTAACCTTGTGTATGTACTCTATTAATGGATGTTTGCTTATAAGCATGATATGTGTGTGAGTTTGTGCATGTTTGAAATAGAATCAACCGCATGCTAAGACGACAAGTAGTTGTGCGTGGCCCGGTAGCATGCGGGCTGCGGGATTACCATACCAGCAAAGGTGCTGACCCCCTTAGGGGGCTCCCATACTTTTCAGGTACAAGGAACTGGAAGCCGTTCGAGAGTAGTGGACGGGGTAGTGTTTGTATGTGGTAGTCATGAGAATTGCGGATGTATTATAGGTGTAGTAAGACCGAAAATGTATCGGCGTTAGTTGGTAATTACTCGGTACAGTTGTAATGTAAGTGTATAATGATTGTTGGACATGGAACGGGATTTATGTGTAGTTGCTCGGGAGTTAGTCCATCAGACCGGTACAATGTATGTATGTTAGCCTTGTTAGCCACGTGGGTGGCTAACGGCGTGTAACACCAAAGAGTTGAGTTATGTGGTGAGTTTGTGATTCCGCTGCAAAGTGTTGTAAGTGTGTTATTTGTAGTTGGGGGTGTTACATGACATGAGTTTCGAGGAGGCCAAACAAACTGAGGTTATTGTTGGCCACAAACTTTTGGATTTCCAGGAGCTTGGGTCGTTCGTTGTAACCCCTAACATTCCATATTGCTATATTCATAAAGATGGGGTATTGTGGAAGGTGGTGGGGGAGGGGGAGCAGAACCCTCCTCTAGAATATCAAAGGTATTTGTGAGCAACAGCGAGAGGTCGTCGGGTATGGGATTCGAGTCCTTACTGGGGGCCTTACTAGAGGCCTTTCTCCGGTTAGAAGGAACCACTTGCCAGGCGTTATCAGCGTGGGGGGCGAGAAGAAGCGCGAGGGAGGGTGACATCTGCTCCCCTGTCGAAGAGCCAGGGTCCTGGGTAAGACTAGCTATAGTAGCCCCCGACAACTGGCCAGATGGGGGAGGAGGGGAAAATAGAGAGGTATCGGGTGGGGTTGAGGACTAGGGGCAGTGGCTGACCGGGTGATTCCTGTCTGATTGGGCAACCTGTCCTAAAGTAGAGGGGGCAGGGATCTTCCCGGGGCCCAACAACGACCCTTGAGCATGACTATGTCCAGAGTGTGTAGCCATTGGACAACGAGCAGAGGAGTGTCCTAGGAGACTGCAACGGGAGCAAGAAAACTGGTTCCCATTCATAGACAACCTTCTGGAAGCCAGTGCCACCAGGAGCTCGGATCTCGATTTCTCTTTCAAGCTCCCGATTGAAATCAACTTCGACCAAGATTCTAGCATAGAAGATTCTAGTTTTGGAGGTTGTAGCTTGGTCAGTAAAAAGAGGGGAACCCAACTTGGTGCAAATCTTAGTGAGGCTGGATTGGGACCAGAGGCAGGTGTGGAGGCCAGGGAGCTGGATCCATACAGGGATGCGGTTGAGATCTTTCGGATTGAAAGAGAAATCAGGAGACCATTTCTTTAGGACCAAGGGAGATGAGTAGAGGAGCCAGGGGCCCTTTTCAAGCACTTGTTGGAGGTCCTCTTCACTATCGAAACGGAAAACAAACCATCCCTCATTATGAAGGAGAATTTGGGGGGTGGCTACAAAACTCCAAGCTCTCTTCACATATTCTATGACAATATTGAAACCAAACCTTTTTCCCCCAAATATGACCAACCAGGGCATTTCTCCAGTAGTTAATCTCAGGCAATAAATCATTCTCCTCAATAGTAACAAATGGGCTATCAATGTCTATAATGTCATTATTATCTAAGCGTAAAGACATGCCACAGTTAGATTTCTGTTTAGCAAGGAGCATGTCCAAAAAAGAAGGGTTAGAGTTCTTACCTGGCGCCGGCTTACTCGAGGGGGTATGGCGAGGGGTTCGTTTGGCTCAAGCAATCCTCTTTCCAGGAGCAACGGAACCCTCCGGGGCTTTAGAGAGGGGCGGGAAGTCCATGCTCATCGCAATCGAAGGCAGGGGGCAGAATGATTTTGAAATTCCTGTAGCATCACATCCATTGGAGGGACCACCGGAGCGACGAACTTGGAAGGGGCCTCAGCAGCTTGGGGGTCGGGCGATTGAGATAGTCTAGAAGAGCCGAATCGACCGGTGGCCCGGAAAGATCAACAAACAGCTCCAATTGGGGAGCACTCGGTCCACTAGATGCTTTTAGAGCATTCACCGGGCCAGCAACTTGAACACACCCATTAGCATGATACACTAAATTTCCACACCAGAGGGAACAGTAGTTGTGTTTTGGCCATTCGGGCCTTCCTTCACAATGGAGATGGAATCAATTAAAATGGAGGAGTGCATGCTGGCTGAGTCAGTGGTGGGACCGGCCAAGTTTAGATTGCCAAACATTTCCCCGTATCCCACCGTCGCGTCCACACCACCACTATCCAAGGCTGGCGCAACATCTGGGCACAGAGCCATCTCAACCGGGACCAAGACTTGTGGAGAGCCACCCTCCATCTGGGCGCCGCCACCATTAACAACCAGACAAGCGGTCGCCTTTGAAGACAGCTCCGGCGTAGAAGAAGAAGAAACAGGGGTCGCGTCCACTCCAGGCAGGGGCACCGACGACGGGATCTCTGGCTGAGAAGGAGGGCGAGGGAGACGGCCACCGCTTCCCTTACCACCAGAGGAGGAAGACGCCGGTGAGGAGGAGGGAGTCGTCCGAGTTGCAGGGCGTCGAGGATGCTTTCCCATGGAAGAGACAGGGCGGGAGCGCACTGGGGGGGAAGCACCGCCAAGTGGTGCCGGCACCACCAGGCAGGAGGCCGGCGGGCGGCGGATCCACCAAGGGCTCAGACACTGGCGACGGGGCGGCGCTCCAGAAGATGCGACCGTTGGAGAAGACGACCGATGGGAGAAGAAAAGGGGGGGCTTGGGCAAGGCGCGTGAAGCGCGTTCCTTGTGGCTAACGGGAAGTTTTTGCTGGGGTGAATTCGACGACTCGACTTTTTTCGTTGACGAGAACCGACAAGGTAAATTGACTGCAAAAAAAAAAAATACATTTATAGGTATAGAACACACAATAGTTTTAATTATGTTCCACCATTAGTAAAACACATACTTAAAAAGTTGGGAAAATTATATATTCCACCCATGACGTTTGATGAAATTACACATTTCATCCATGTGGTTTCAAAAATTACTTTTCCCACCCACATGGTTTCCCCTATTTTTACATTCAGTAACTTTTTCTAATTTTTGATTAATTTAAAAGATGTATAAATGTTGTTCGAAATTGATGAAATTTTACATAGACGGTGCTAAAGCGTTATATTTTAGTTCAGTAAGATTTCTAAAGTTTTTTAAAGCTTAAATGTGACATGTGGGACCCAATGAACATGTGTTTCATTGGGTCCCATGGGTCACATTTAAACTTAAAAACCCACGGGTCACATTAAAACTTGAAAATTTTCAGATTTGACATAAGATCAAAATATATCACTTTAGCATCATTCATGTAAAATTTCATCAATTTCGGACAACATGTAAGCATATATTGAATTGAACAAAAATTAGAAAAGTTGTTGGACGTAAAACGAGGGAAACCACATGAGTGAACAATGTAATTTTTGAAACCACATAGGTGGAGTGTGTAATTGTGTTAAACGTCATGAGTGGGAGATGTAATTTTCCCTAAAAAATTTCATAGTGAATTCCTTGACGTACGTACTAATGAAGAGATATGAGAGAATATAATTTTATGTTCCACATACATCTGTCGTTACTGTTTGTAGCTCCTTGCCCAGTTGATAATATAGCTAGTTTTCAAGCAGTTGATAATATAGCCAGTTCTCAAGCAGTTGATGGGGTCGTTTGGGGACAGTTACTGGGGGTTGTTGTTGGGTCCTACTACTGGAAATTGAGAAATTGTCTGTTGATGGTTTTGTAGAAGCTGTCAGCTGTTGGTTTTGGTGTTTGGTGGAACACCTGCTGATGGTTTTAAAAAGCAGAGACAGTTGTTATGTCTTGCTAATGAAAATTGAGAAACTGTCTACTGATGATTTTATAGAAACTGTCAGCTGATGGTTTTGGGTGTTTGGTAAAAACTTGCTGATTTCAGAAATTGAGAAACTGTATGCTGCTAGAAGCTGTCCCAAATGAGCTCAATAATTACCGGTTACGTTGTTCATCTCATGCCTATACCTTTTTTCCTCATTTTGCACGTGTTGTGAATAATCTGTCCTCGCAACTTGAACAACGTATGGACGTGCTGCACGTGCATATAATGAGTACAAGTAGGATATTTTTCTCAGCTGCTGCGATTAACCAAGGGCATGATGGGTCCACTGTCATTGTTTACCACATACTTAATTTCCATTATCGGAATCAGGCTGGCGGCTGTCTCACTTCTTTAACTTTGTATCCTTACGTATAATGTGAGTGAGGTCTTATGCGTGTCGCACATGACATGCGCGAGCGAGCACAAGTCGGTTCCTGGTCCTCTTTCAGTCACACTAGCTAGCTCCAATCAATCATCAATAAGGCGACATTACTCTACCGTACTTCTAATCTATCAACCAGTTTGGCGCCATTCGTCCTCCACCGTTGGTACCTTACCATCTTCTTTAGGTAATCAATCTGCTCCCACCCGCCCTGACCCCGCCTCTCAATCGCAATCTTGTGACCCGCAAATTATTGCTCTCCCTCCCAGTGTGTATCATGCATATTCGCTTATTCATTACTTATATTAATGGAAGAATTACTTCACACATTTACTAGTTATTGTAATAGTATGCCATATTTCATAAAGTTTAAAAAAATGAAAGCTTAGAGCATGATTATCAAAGAATCAAAATTTGAGTTCTTAACACTCTCTTTCTTATTTCTCTCACTACCACATCATTTTTAGAACCATGTTTAATTTTTATCAACATCAGAGATCTATTTAAACTCTCTCTATTTGTCATATCATTTTATTTTTTTACTTATTAATTTTATAAGAATATTTTTTAAATCAAACAGCAACTTCTATTAAGCATTGCATAATACAACATTAATATTAATTATTATTACTACTATTTTCAATAATACACAAATAATTTTAACTTAATATTTTATAGATGATTAAAGTTTATTATATTTTGAAACAAAAATAAAATAAAATTTATTCATATATATTATTAATATTTATTTTTATTATTTTCAGTCGATATTTAGAATTAAAATATTATAATGAATGGATTGGTACATATTATAATTTCAAATATATTTTAATATTACTTTTATATCACTAAAATATAAATATTAAATATTAATTTACCTAAAATAAATAAATATATTTAAAATATGAAAAAACATAATCAATATAGATTTCATTTTGTAGAGAATGAGATTTTAAGAATTTTAACATATTTGGTTTATTTATATATTTAGTAGTTTTTAAAATATTAAGATTTTAAAATATATAAGATTTAACTATATATATTTGACATATTATAATTAGAGAAAAAAATATGGTGGCTCCCATTTTTGGGTTCTTAAAAAGATCTTCCACAAGAACCCATAATTAGAGTTCTTAACTCTCTCTTCCACATCATATTTTTTTATTTATTTTTTTACTTAAGAACCCATAAGAACCATTGATAATCATGCTCTTACAATCACAACTTCTGTCATCGTTTTATAGTTTTCACTTCTGTCAATCAAGTACATATCTCACACTTTCCTTTTTCAACAAATTTTCCAACAACACAAAATCACAATATAAAATTTTTAGGGCAACTATAAAATTCTTTAATATACTAAAATAAAAACTAAAATCAAATAAAACATTAAAATATAAATTTTATTATAAAGTTATAGCATTACACTAAAAATATTAATGTATATATCCATATAATAATTTTTAAAAAAACAAGTTAATTTTCAATATTTACGTAATTTCCTTGAATTTTAAATTTTCATAATTTTAATTATTTACTTCAATTTTAAGAAACAAATTTTAAAAGACAAAAAAACGACACATGTATCTTAATTACGAAAAAATACGAAAAACATGATTGATACAAAACATGATTAAAATTAGTCATCAAATGAACCAAATGTACTTTTCAATTTTCAACTATATTGGTAATTTGGTACACACGCGTTGTGTAATTCCCAATACCGTATTAATATTTATTTATAAAAAAATTACTATATTTTATCGATCGCTCTCATTTTAATATTTCAATTATTATATATTATTAAAATTGGATTACTCATATAAATTAAGCTGATTTTTCTAAATTTAATATTTATGGAAAGTTAGTTATATACTAGTAATTTTTTTATAAGTTGGGCTTTCGTCATATTATTATAGTTGTAACTAATATTACAACAGAAGGGGACTAGTGTTTATATGGGACTCGTGAAAACCCCCTTAGGCAAAATCTAGTGAAAAAAAAAGCATAAGGATGGTAAAAGAGTACCCCACCATTACAACAGATTAGAAAATTGCATCCTTACATAATTACATGACAGCACCCCCAAAGAACCCTTCTTACAAAGCTTCTCCTATCCGCCTCCAGGTTCTAATGTTATAGGGGGCGGCTCGGTAATTCATAAGGCCCTGTGTTGAATATTTTAACGGGGCCTTTTATAAATTAAAGCTTAATTAAAAAAAAAATATAGATTTACTAATTTAGCTGTGTCACAACATAACTTTATATTAAGTTAGGTAATGAGATAAAATGTTCAAAATGATAATTCAGACAAACTAGAAGAAGTTTACTCATTATTAACTAATCACTTAAAAATATTCATTTTGCTAGCATTTTACAACAAAATCTTTGAAGAAATAACGGATAGTACTTGATTGGATAGAAGAACGTAGTTGAAGAGGTGGTCATTGACTGCGTAGAAAAAGAAGAAAGATCAATATATCTATATTTTTAAAATAGATTTTACTGGAATATAAACAATTTCATCGATAATTTTATTTATTTGTCTACTAAAAGACTTAATACTGTTAAATTCAATCAACTATTATTTATATGTTTATTGAATAAGTTAGAAACCTTCATAGCCTTTTAATTATGTAAACTACAAGATAATTGACTTTACTTTAAAAAAAATAGGTCTCAAAAATTAGGATCCCCTAAAATTGGGCGTCTTGTTCCACGTCACCTCTTGGACATGCCAAGAGCCGCCCCTGCTTCATAGTCTTTCAAAAATATCTTAAATGATCAGCTAGGTCAGAAGAGCAAAGAAATTTCTCGCACGGGATTGGTATGTCTTTCCTCCAAGATTTTGTCCAACGTTAGACTCCCAGTTTAGCTAAGTTACTCACCTGTGTTGATTGAAGTTTAGTTCCTCTGAACACGCAATTGTTCATGTCCTGCCAAATACAGCTAACTCCATAGCACCAAGTCTACCTCCATATCTTTCTCGATTTTCCTCCTAGTTGCACAGCAAACCAACTTGAGTATATTATTAACAGGAAAATTGTAGGGGAAAGGATGTACAAAAAGAATGAAAAAATAGAAGAAATAAAAAATAAACCTACAACTCTATACGAGTAGCAAAAATCCGGTCGGAGTACAGTGTAGTGTGAGTAGATTACGACTAGATTACGACCGAGAGTATCGAACCCAAGGGACTTAATAGAAAATCAGTCATAATCCTAGTAAATGACTATTCTAAAACAGGGGGAAAAGTAAATATCAATTCTAAACTAAATAATCTAACTAAGAATCCTAACTAAGTGGTATATACAATGAAATATCTTCGATTTTGGATGATACTCAATATAAGAACAAATATGATCACAAAAACCAAGTTGACAAGTTTCGAATTAACCAACTCTTGAACGTGTCGGATAGGTTGCCGGACAAAAGATGCACGACACCTTCAAGAACTTTGAATGTGCTGGACATCAGATATCCGGCAAGTTACCCCGCATGTTCAAAATGTCAAGATCGATTAACGCTCTCAGACCATTATCGAATCCAGCAAATATCTCGCCAGAAACGAACAAGAAAGAGGAGAATAGAAATAGGTTAATTCCAATCTTAGATCTTATTGCCCATCCATAGAACAATAAACTTTTAGACCACTAAGATCCCTTAACCAATTCTCGTAGAATTTTGAAGATAGAGAAGAACAAGTAGCGAACTTTATTCTTCTTACACTAGAACCAAACCTTAGTTGAAACTCATCAACTTTTATTGATTATCACAAAAGAGTCTTACACACGGAAAACCATTCCTAACCAAAGAAGACAAAGAAATCCCACTCAACCATCTACACCAAATGCAAAAGAAGAAAACACAAGAGGAATAAGGAAATGATCATAGCCTTAACCCAATGGAGATTCCTTCTCTTCGCGTGGATGATTGGGTAGAACTTCCTTGGACACCAAACACATGGAATGGAGGCGGAATTGGAGTTGTGAATGGAGTGTATGGGGGTGTTGAAGTGTGTCATTTGATGCAGCCCTTCGGCCTATTTACAGGCAACAAAAACTCCTTGTGCCGGGTGGCATGCCGGGTGAAAGACATCCGGCACCATATGTTAAATGTGAGTAACGTTAATGGTCAAAATTTCCAGGCAAAACGTTGCTTGTGCCGGACAGGATACGTCTGACACCATACCCGGCAATGGTCAAACCGTCAACCGTAAATAACTGCCATCGATTGGTCAACCGTGGCAACTTTTCACATATGTGCCGGATAGGATGTACCCGGCAACATACCCGGCAGGGCTCCTTTTCTGCTCCAGACCTATGCAGTGCAAGAGACATTCGGCTTCATGTCTGGTATCACCTGTATTTTTGCCTAGGAATTCGTTCCTTGCATAAAAAGCTCACAAAACATAAGTCTGTACAAATAATATACTTTAATGCATAATATAACATAAATAACATCTATTTAACCTTATTTAGATTAATATACTCCTAAATATACTACATAAAGTATGATAAGTCTGCGGCTTATCAAGGCCCTACACTTACCTTTTGCTAGTCCTCGAGCAAAACTAGATTAGAAAGGAGTAATTACTTATGCACAAAACAGATAAACTCTAGAATGACAATTAGATAAATATTCCTAACTATCTGACTCTATTTCACAAGTATCACTTAATATTCCTCATCTATCAAAAACATACTAATGGGTATAAAAATAAAGAATTTCAAAACCGATCAAAAAACTTTTGGGCTATTTTGCATAAGAGATTTTGTAATCTTTCATTTTCCGGTTTCCATCACTCAACTCTATTTTTAAGAGTTTCTGAATGTGGCCAAGACCCTCATCAATGGTTTCAATGGTTCAGCCCTGTTTTTCAAGGGTTTCTGAATCAACCATGTTTTTTTAATTGAAGAACAGGGAATTTAGGAGAAAAACAAAAGGAAAAACTCTCGTTTCTTGCTTTTATTTTGAGGCAATTTGGCGACCTCAAGGAATATAATGTTTTTCCTTTGAAGAAGATTTTTTTTCTTTCATTTTCTTTTTTTCTTTTCTTCTTGTTTCTTTTTTTTGCCACAAAAAACCCTTTTTAAGATTTTCACCCAAAAGACTCTTCACAGTTTGAAAAAGGAAAGAAAATAATACCCAAAAGTAAATAAAGGAAAGAATTAGGAGAAAAATCATATACTCATGTTTAAATAAAAAGAATCAAGAAGTTAAAAACAGGAATCTACAAGTCATTAGAGAGCTTACCTCTTGAGGGAACAAGCATTTATTCATTCCTAATCTCATCTCAATCAAAAACATACAAAAAGCTTAGTAACATTGATAAAACTCACAACTTATGCATATTATTATATACAAAACTTATTTTTTAATTTTTAAGGGGGATCCCTGCCCTACACTTGGCAGGAACACTGTCCCTAGTGTTCAAAATTGAAAAGAAAATGTTGGAATTTTTTTTAGCAAAACTAAAAACAACTTAACATGAACTAAATAATAAGAAGACAACTAAAAGAAAACAAAATCAATTAAAGGGACAAAATAAAGATAGAGGGACTCCCTTGTGGTGAGAAATGTGGATGCGTGAGGAGGAACCACCCTACACTTAGCCTAGGCTACTTGTCAGTATCTGAGATCTTTCACAAGATGGTGACCGAATTCGTATGCTCCCTTGGATTAGTTTGAGTTTGGGATGGGAGTTGACCTTGTTGTCATGGTTGTGCCAGAAGTTGCTGCAACTACAACTGCAACGTTTTATGCTCTTTGCGAATGGTCGAGATCTCATTGTGAGCGTCCTGGGTCTTGTTCATCAGAGTCGACATCATATCGCGCAGTTCAGCCATTTCAGCCTCTGATGACGATGTAGGGTGGGAGGGTCGGTCAGAAGGGACTCCTCCATAAGGAGTTTGCATGTATTGCCTCTGACCTCCCTGGTAGCCAACTTGACTTTGGAAGGTTGGAGGGGGTTGATTCCCCTGCTGCCAAGGCTGCCTATACCCTTGGTTGCTCACATAGTTGACTTCCTCAGCATTCTGAAAGTCTGGCATGTCAGGGCCCTGAGCGTGTGGTCGTGCACTAACCACATTCGCTTGCTGAGGGAGTTTATTCATTGCTATTTGCTCCACCACCTTCTGTAGAGCGCTAACCTTCGTGGACGTTTGAGCATTGCTCTCCAACAACTGCTCATGACTTTGCATTAATTTTTCAAATTTTACGTCTCCCTCGCCCACTTGATATAAACCAGCGGTACCACCCCTGGATCCACCTGTGGCCCAATCTCTAATCTCTTCGCAAAGAGATTCAATTCCATTAAGGAATTGATCTCCAGGCTTCTTCAGTATGTCTGCACTAAGGGAGGATAGAATCATCGTCTTGCATTGGTTGACCAATCCTTTGTAGAACAACTGAGATAGTTGTTCCTTGGTGAGGCCGTGGTGTGGGCACGTACACAGCAACACCCTTGAATCTGTCCCAAGTCTCACAAATGTTCTCCGAGCCAGGTTGTCTGAAGTTGTATATCTCGGCGATCATCTCCAGGGTGCGACTTGGAGGCAGGAACTTGTCATAGAATTTGGTTGCCATGTCCTCCCATATGGAAATAGTACTGGGGGTCAGACTATGGTACCACTTGCTGGCGTTTCCCGTGAGACTATGGGGAAAAAGGGAAAGTCTGGCGTATTGGAGGACATTATTTGTGAAGGTTAGGCTGTTTGTGTGTTGTAGGAATTTGGTGATGTGGAGCAAGGCATCGTCCGGGTTCGGCCCTTCAAACATACCCAACTCCTTGATGCATCTGATTTGATGATATGGCTTAAGTTTTTACCATTCTTCGTATTCATTTTGTGCAAGGAGATGGAGGTTGATCGCTGGCTTTTGGTCTTGGTTGGAAGGCCTATTTATGTTGCGGACGGTTGGTGCTGCCATTTGTGTAGGAAATGCTCTTTATAGGTTTCTTCGTGTGTCGAATGGAGCGAAGAAGGGTCCTCTCGATTTCTAGGTCAAAGTTGGCTAGATCTTCAGGGAGACTTGTTGACCGAAGAAGCATTCACCTTTTATAGATCCAGGAGGAGCAAAAACACAACGTTATAATATTTCGTATTAATAAATATTAAAATTAATTACATAATTAAATTTACGAAATGAAGAGAAAAAACAAAATTGGGCATGCCGAACGAGGTGCCGGGTGTGCGGCGCCCGACATTGGACTTCCTCCAATACTGCCGGGTTGATTTTATCCGGCGTTGCGCCTGGCGAGTTCAAACTTGACAAAGAAAAATAAATATTGCGGAAAAGAGAAGGGAAAGATAACATAAAAGTGCATTGGGAAGGCATATTACAAACAACTCTAATAATTGAAAAGAAAAATGTAAAACAAAAGTTTAAGGTTGAGTGTGCCGGATTGTGCGCCGGATGATCCCGTCCGGCTTGGGACTTCCTCCAAGATGCCGGACGTGTGCGACCCGGCATAGTGCACGGCATGCTCACCCTATGAAACCAATTGACACAACGAATAAAAGAATTAGAAACTAAGAAATGTTGAATGTGCCGGGCACCGGATATCCGGCATTGCACCCGGCATATTCAACCAAATAAAAATATGGACAATTTTAAATCAAAGAATCAAAGAATAAAGAATAAACAATAGGGCATCTTACCGAATTTAGGACTTGGACTAATTCCAAGTCCTCGGCAACGACGCCATTTTGCTAACAGAATTTTTGTAGGGGGAAAGGATGTACAAAAAGAATGAAAAATAGAAGAAAATATAAAATAAACCTACAACTCTATACGGGTAGCAAAATCCCGGTCGGAGTACAGTGTGAGTAGATTACGACCGAGAGTATCGAACCCAAGGGACTTAATAGAAAATCAGTCCTAATCCTAGTAAAAGCCTATTCTAAACAGGGGGAAAAGTAAATATCAATTCTAAACTAAATAATCTAACTAAGAATCCTAACTAAGTGGTATATACAATGAAATATCTTCGATTCGGGATGATACTCAATATAAGAACAAATATGATCACAAAAAACAAGTTGACAAGTTTCGAATTAACCAACTCTTGAACGTGCCGGATAGGTTGCCGGACAAAAGATGCACGGCACCTTCAAGAACTTTGAATGTGCCGGACATCAGATATCCAACATGTCACCCGGCATGTTCAAAATGTCAAGATCATTTAACGCTCTCAGACCATTATCGAATCCAGCAAATATCTCACCAGAAATGAACAAGAAAGAGGAGAATAGAACTAGGTTAATTCCAATCTTAGATCTTATTGCCCATCCATATAAAAATAAACTTTTAGGCCACTAAGATCCCTTAACCAATTCTCGTAGAATTTTGAAGATAGAGAAGAACAAGTAGCGAACTTTCTTCTTCTTACAATAGAACCAAACCTTAGTTGAAACTCATCAACTTTTATTGATAATCACAAAGATTCTTACAAGGAAAACCATTCCTAGCCAAAGAAGACAAAGAAATCCCACTCAACCATCTACACCAAATGTGAAGAAGAAAAAAACAAGAGGAATAAGGAAATGATCATAGCCTTAACCCAATGGAGATTCCTTCTCTTCGTGTGGATGATCGGGAAGAACTTCCTTGGACACCAACACATGGAATGGTGGCGGAATTGGAGTTGTGAATGGAGTGTATGGGGGGTTGAAGTATGTCATTTGATGCAGCCCTTCGGCCTATTATAGGCAACAAAAACTCCTTGTGCCGGGTGGCATGCCGGGTGAAAGTCATCCGGCACCACGTGTTAAATGTGAGTAACCGTTAACGGTAAAAACTACCAGGTGAAACGTTGCTTGTGCCGGACACGATACGTCTGACACCATACCGGCAATGGTCAAATCGTCAACCGTAAATAACTGTCATCGATTGGTCAACCGTGGTGACTTTTCACATATGTGCGGATAGAATGTACCCGGTAGGGCTCCTTTTCTACTCCAGACCTATGCCGTGCAGGAGACATCCGGCTTCATGTCCGCATCACCTGTATTTTTGCCTAGGAATTCGTTCCTTGAATAAAAAGCTCACAAAACATAAGTCTGTACAAATAATATACTTTAATGCATAATATAACATAAATAACATCTATTTAACCTTATTTAGATTAATATACTCCTAAATCTACTACATAAAATATGATAAGTCTGCGGCTTATCATATATTCCTTTTGTTGTCTCCCTAAACTGGAAGTCGATTTTCCACCAGCGCAGCAATTTTGCCCAAACCTCCATTGCCTTCGTACAGGAAAAAAAGTGTGTGTTCTTGCGTTTCTGTCAATCTGTCACACACGGGCACAACAATGACCAAAAGGGATGATATTCCTCTCAAATAGAACTTCTTGTGTTAGCAAACCTCTAATCAAAACTGTCCAAAGAAGGGGTTCCACTCTAGGTTCACATAGCCCTTTCCTTATAGATTGTATCTCCGCTACTCTTATTTCCTAATTCACACTTCTTTCTAGTCTGGACATGATTTCTTTCACCGAGAAAGTACTATCTTCATCACCCCACTTTCTCACCGTCTGTGGTGAAACGAGCACTTGGTCCCCCTATTATACGTCTCTCCATATCCTGTAACATTGCCACTTTATACTCAAATAATCGCCTCCTCCACCTCATATTCCACTTCCAAGTTTCCCCAATCCAAACTCCCATGTATGATACATTCATCGACTATTAATAATTCGCCATAAATAATCTCAGGTTTATTTCTTTTAGTACACCCCCTTCTGCCCAGTTGTCATACCATAATTTTGTATTACTCCCGTTACCAATCTAAACTTTGATGTTATCTTTGAGTAATTCCATTAGATTACTATTCTTATTCATTGAAATATCCCAAATATTAATTACTTGAATTAATTAAATAAAAGTAATTAATGAGAGAACAAGGAATTAAATATCCTTAAATAAGTAAAGGGAATAATATAATATTTAAACAAACCCTAAAAGTCGTTAGGAAACATAACGAAACCTAAAACAACATTGAGAAGGTTTAGAAAAAGAAATATAAATGAAAATATAATTAATTGTTTTACATTGAAAACGTGTCACAAATATTTTAGAAGTGAAAACGAGGCCTTAGACACCTTATAAAGTTATTTGGGTAATTTAGAGGCATTGGAAATTAGTTTAGCAGTCAGAATAAAAGACGTCGTGTTTTCACCTAAAATGGCGAAAACACCAATTAGAAATTAAATGCTAATTAATCAAAATTATAAATAGCAATAATAATTATTTGTAACACCCCTACCGCTAATACCGTCATTACCATCTAATCACCTCGTACTTACATACCTTCGCAGCGGATACTTGCTTACACAACGGTGGGTGATACAATGCCGTTAGCCACCCACGTGACTAACAAGGCCTACTACTACTTACAGCATCGGTCTGATGGACCGGAATACCCGAGTGCTACACAATACAATCCATACTCCAATTACCAACCAAATACTACAACTCTCCATTCAATACAATGCTCCATAATTACAATACGATACACCGAGTTTACTAAGATCCAAAACCAAATACAACATTCCTTTCAAGTTTATACATACTCGTTCAGAGTCTAGCATCTACCCATTCCTCACAAACTACATACTTTCCAAATACATAAAGGGGTGTACCGCTTGGTACACTTCTACATCAAAGGCTACAAGCCTTATACAATTCTTTACTATCTACAAATTCATTCCTATCTATCTAAGCATAGCCACCGGTCTCTTACTGCGACCATAACCGCTTCGGGTACCTGTACAATAAAAACAGTGCCCAAGGGGCTCAGCTTACGTTGCATATGACTTCAGCATACCCCGCGTACAAGTGAGGGTACGCCGACCACTTGGTCGAATACATGCAATTCATTTTACTCATACATACATACATGCTTCATTCATAATACTACAATACATCTCAAAGAATACACACATACATTTCAATACATACAAGGAAGACATTACAAGTCAACCGTACACACTTACCTTTACGGAATACGCTTATACAATGCATACACAATGCTTGTTAGCTTCTTTTACCCACCCGGGTTAATCGGGTGTACATTACTCTTTTACTCAGGGTCAATGACTTACACCAGCCAAGACCGTTACTCATACAATACCTTACTTACTTACTACTTATAGTCAAGTCGTCATGGTGACCTCCGGGCAAGGACTACACCGTCCCACCTTCGGGCTTTACTGTGGCTCACCAATCTAGGATGCTACCCATTTAAGGGGTCTGGTCCTTAGAAAGGATTCAGGCCAGGAATCGGATCCAACCTCTTGTGTCTCCTCATCCTCACGCGTGGCCAAAACTATATCGGACTTCTACTCATTCCAATTTACTCAATACTTAAGTTAGGAGTTAGGTAGTTAGGAATTAGTAGAAGTCAACACATCCATTTCACACAATAATACTTTACACAAGTACACTACAGGTACACATACACTTCATTCTCATCCATTCATTTCATGAATTATACAAACTAAGTGTTCAAGGCAATATATCAAGAACAATATAAAACAAGCACAAGTAAGTGAATTAAAGTCCGATTCGTGTATTTATCTTATTTAGGTGATCAAATAAGCACATAAATTGGGGTAACCAGGTTAGGATACAGAGCATGAAGAAATCATACCTTTCACCGGATTTACTTTACCGGGTGTTCCCTTGTTCCTCGGTTCACACTTGTTCCTCGAGTCTTACTCTCGAACCGCTGACTACATGCCAAATGGTTCTATTAATACTAAGCATTACGGTATATACATAATTGCTACTCCCGTACTTACCCCGTTATCCCGTTATTTCGGTTTAACTTAATGTTCTTAAATTAACAACTTTCTTAATCACTTCTCAAACTTGTTACACTTCTTAGGGCCTTTAAAGGTCACCAAAAAGGCCTTAACAACTTCTAAAACCATTACCAATCAATCCCCCATGTTTTAAAACCCTAAAAATCACTTTCGACAAGAATTTAGGGGTGGTCCGGGACTTGGTCGGACCCAAGGTCCCGGACCATTCAAAGAAAACACTCTCAGCCACATTTTACTATTGGTCCGGGACTTGGTCCTGGACCTAGGTCCCGGACCACCTGCTGTTTCTACTCTCTACTTAATTTTCGATGGGGTCCGGGACTTGGTACATACCCTAGGTTCCGGACCCTACTAAAAACTACTACTAGGTTGATTTTTCAGTCCCCAAATCAACCCTTAATCCACCTCCAATGATTCCATAATCTTTCCACATGTTTTATACATGTTTAAACACACTTAAACACTCACTAAACTCCTTAAATCCATGGTCCAATCCTTACTCAACTTCTTGCTCATTTCTAAATTTCCATTCTCATTTTCACACTTTGCACACTTGTGCATTCCTACTCTTCTCTTTGCATTTTTCACTTTGTTCTAATTCCATTTTACCATTCCAATTCATTCCAAGCAATACATATCTATGCCCAAGTCCAACACTCATTTTACTAAATCTTGCACACTAGTTCTTCCTAGATTTTACAATGCATTACTACACTTCCTGCTACAGATTTTACCCTCTTATATTCTCATACTAAACTACTACTCCATGGTTACTAAACATCTCTACTCAACCCAATACACCCTTGGTTCTCCCATTCACCAAGTCATCCAATAATGCATAATTCCTACTAAAATTTTACCATAGTTTACCTACAATTCTCACTTATCCACATATATCCAATCTCACCAATATCATTCCTAAAATAGCCATAACCCATACAAGGGTCCTACCAGAAATCAAGACAACATAAATCATCAATACGTCCTCAAACAACAATACAAACACAAATACACAATTTACTTGGCTCTATGGCCTACAATTCAAATACTAGTTTCACAATACTCAAAACTTCCAACACTATAATACTAGACAATATTTTGGTTTTCTTTAATTATTTTACCCATTCCCATTACTCTAATGCATTAAAATTTAGCATTAAGAAGGAGCTCTTACCTTAAGCTCTTAATTCCTTCTTTTCTTTTCCAATTCTCCTCCTTCTCTCTTTCTTGCACAAAATCGGTCAAATGGGCAATGGAGTTGCCAAACTCCATTCCCATCACCCAATGAACACAAAATAAGTGTAATTAAAATACTAACCCTTAGATTAATACTAATTCATTGAAATGCTTAGAACACTAATTCTAGGGTTTACCTTTGGAGTCTTTTAAGAGGGGTTTTAGCCCTTGGTTCAAGAAGGTGATCCCACCACCATTGTAAGGTTGGAATGATGCTCAAAAGAGAGAGAAAAATAGAGCACTACAAATGGCAAAAATCGGTTACAAAGAAGGATGGAGGAAACTTGAGTTTTTCATGTAAATTTTTACCTTAATGGAGAGAGGAGACTCCAAGCTGCACATTGATGCCATTTTCTCTTCAAAGGGGCAAAACCCATGGAGATGAACTTCCTCATTTTGAGATTTTGAAAAGAGAGAATGGTAGAGAATGTTTAGAGGAGCAAGAATATGTACTCATTTTTGCATTTGGAGTTCAAATGAGACTAGAGCATGCAAGAGAAGGGGAGAAGCCATTGTTGCTTCCTTTAGGAGCTTCAAAATTGCCAACACAAGGGGGAGAAGGAGAGAGAAATCGGCTGGGAGAGAGGAGGAAGGTGAAAGAATAGAGAAATGAGGAATGAGAGGTGAGAGAATAGAGAAATGAGGAATGAGAGGTGAAAGAAAAGGTAAGTAAACCCCTTTTTACTTTATTACTTTTTGCTTTTTGACATCTTCATTTAATTAGCTAGTTACATGTGTGTGTGAGGGAGTTATTTGCCTCTTAAAAACCGCCCCCTACAGTATTACTAGTTGGATCATTTTTCGTCTTTTATAGAAAACGCTCGTTAATTTACCCGGTTTTGGTACTATTCACTAACCGGGCCCGTTTTCCGGAATTTTCTCGTTTCTTTAATTTTATTGGTTATTAAGCTTCCATTAATGCTTAATTATAGTTATTTAATGAACTATAATTTTTACGGGTTCGTTTGACCACTCAATGTCACGTTTTCTGGTTTTCTCAAAAACATGCGGTAAAGCTCTATTAGCGTTTTAATACATTATTTGAATCCGTTTTCTTCGGGAATCATTCCCGTATACTAATTAGGCATGAATAAGCCTTATAAATCCACATAATACTCTAACTGAGGTCTCGTACCTCCTATAGTTATATAATGCTTATTTAGCGTTTTTCGCTTTTTAAGTGTTTCTTCATTTTTTTTGGATTTATTTTCCTTACCAATATTACTTAGGCACTATTAGGCCCTTAAATACCTATTAGAATAATTTTAATCACTATATTTAAATTCGGGGTATTTCATTATTGGTTGAAAAATATAAATTTGGAATCATAAAATGATTCGTCTCGTTGAACGAGACAAGGTGTCACGAACGGCAAGAAAAACGGGCAAGAAAAAGCTAGAAACGACTTATATATGTAATGTTTTATAGACAACAAATATATATATAAGTAAGTGGGCCGATCCACCCAGAATTACTGGGGGCCCAGTCGATTTTCGTTTCTCACGTTAGTTCCAGCCCAGCCAGAATATTCAGGCCAGTCGATTCTCTTCACTTACGGTAATGAAGCCCAAATTCAGTACTTATCTTCATTTTCTTCACTCCTGATTTGCAACCCTGGCACGAGTGCGCGCCTTCTCCTCTCTATCCCTCTCTTCCACGCTCATCATCTGCAACCCTAATTGGCGAAGGGAAGCGTACATTGCTACGTCTCTCATTTTTCTTCATCTTCCACCGTAAATCAAGAATGATCAACACCTCCATTATCTTCTTGTTCAAGTTGAGCATACCGATGGAACAAAGAGAATGCTTTGTCAATTTGCAGAGGTAAGGCTTCTTTTGTTCCTGGTTTCCCTCTTTCAATTTTTCTTCTTCGAAATAAAAAACAAGACCGGCTTTACTTCTATTCTTCTCCCCTTTCAAGTATTGCTGCCAAAACTTGAAGCAGGAACTGGTGGAGCTTATGCGGTGTTTCAAATCGAATTCTTGAGGTTATTGTCTCAGTTTTGCTCCTCTTATGATTTCCTTGTTATTTCCGAAACCCAAACAAACCCTAACCTTCTATTTTCTTCATTCCTTCTTCAGTTGAGATTGGAAAACCCAAACGCAGCCTTATTCTGCCGGGTCTGGAAGGAACCACAACCAGACCATAACCTATCGAAACTAGTGAAGATGGAGCCGCTCAATTATGGAATATCAAAGGTGTACATTAGTCAGATTTCTGTAATTGCTTACCTCTATTCTGTTAAAAAAATGGACTTTCAATGTGGCATGGTGATGATTTTGTATGCAAAAAATTAAGGTTTAGGTTGTTGTTTGAGTCTTGTTATTTAGATCGAAATTTAGGGTTTTTGAAATTGTTTGAGGACTGCTGATATGTCCGAAAAACTAGAGCTTGTTTTGGCTCTGTTGGAGATGCGAATTTAGGGTGAATTTTCTTTGTGTTATGACCTTGAATCTGAAATTGGTTTGTGAACTAATGAACTCAAGTTGTGGTGTTCTATGTGAGAAGGAAATAGAATCTGGAGCAATTTCATCTTTTTTTTGAAACATTGATTAGTCTGCTATATTGAATCGTTCATTTCTGAAAAAAATTGAATCGAGGATGAAATTTGAAATTAGGGTTGGCTATCAATTTAGGGTTTTCTGAAAGTTAAATCGAATTGGGGTGTTTGGATTAGAAATTAGGGTTTATGTATAGGAAAGTAGGGTTCTGGAAAAAATTGGGAAAAATTATAATTATTGGAAAATTATGGGTGAAAATTTAAATAATAGAAATTAAGAGTCAATTTGTAAATTTAAAGAAATAAGGGGAAAATGGAAATTTGGGGTGAAAACACGAATTCAAAATTTGGGGTGGTTTGATAAATTCTGGAAAACTAGAGGTCCTAAAGTGTAAATCTGGAATTTCAATTAGGGTTAGGTCAAATCAATTTGGGGATTTGTTGGTCAAAATTGGAATTGCTTGGTCAAAATTAAGTTAGGGATTTTGACCAAGTCAAAATTGAAATTAGATAGTCAAACTTGGAATTAGGTGGTCAAAATTAAATTAGGGGTTTTGGCCAAGTCAAAATTGAGATTTAGTGGTAAAATTGGAATTAAAGTTAAATTAGGGGTTGACTAAGTTAAAGTTTCAAATTGGATTTTGTGTCGGAATTGGGGAAACTCAATTTGGTCAAATTGGAAATCTGGTCAAGATTGTTATTTAGGTCAAAATTAAGGTTGCACAATGATTAGGAATTTGGTCAACTTAATTGGATTAGAGTTCTATTAAATTAATAATAATAAATGTAAGAAGATTCGAAGATAAAAGTTATTTGGGGTTTGTGGTAATTTTGAAGTTAGGATGATGGTGATTAATATTGAGTTATTAATGTATTATATTCTATGTTTATGTTAGTATTACATTGTTAATTATACATGTTATAATTGTTGTATTATATGGCAAACCCAATTGGGTTAATGGAATAGGCTTATTTTGAAATATGGGCTAATTAGCTAAGAAGTGGGCCAAACCTAAATTGAAATCCCACAAATACAAGTGAACTGAATTCGGCTTAATCCAAGTTAGAGGTGAATGGAAACACCAATGTTTAAGTTGGGTCAACACTGAACATATGGTATTAAATTGGTAAGTTGTAAAGGAGATCAAACGATTTTATTAAATGATCAATTGATGGGCTAAAATAATTAAGGAATTGTTTTATAAAATTGGTGCTAAGTTATGAGTATTGAGTTGATATTAAGTATGAGAAGTTAGAGGTTTATATATATATGTAGATAGAGGGATTAGCTTATAAGATATAGTATAATTAAGTTCGAGTTATAAGATTGGGAGTTACTTGGCTATATATATATAACGCCATTAAGGATATTAGCAATTAATAAAACTTATGTTTTGTAAGTACAATATGAAGATTAGGATTGGATTTTTGACTATGGTTTATAATGTTATAAATGTCATAACAATCATAAAGTATTAATGTCATTAATGAAACTAATGCAGGTGATGAGATAGTAAGGTTATAAAATAACGTGGAGTATTAAATGGACTTTAAAGTTTAGTAATGTACTATATAATGTTACATAACCTTAGGATTATAATCCTAATATGGGTTTGTGTAAAATAACACAACTGAGTGTGGTTAATTACCTTACATAAAATGATAAGATACATCATTAATAAATGAGTCTTATAATTCTTATATATCTATATGTAGTGAATGGTTATATGACATGGTTGGGAACCATATAATATTAAAATTATGTTATAAGGTGGGAAGATAAATGATAATACATTAGATATAAAGTTATTATGTTAAAGTATAACATATTAAATGGTGAGTGAATTATATAATGCAAGGGTTATAATATGAATTATATAAACTTATGTACTTGGATAAACTAACCAAGTCAACATAATTAGCCAAGTCAACTTAATTGACCAAAGAGGTCAAGTTGACCAACTCATAACTTGAAAGGAGAAATAAAGGTTTATAAGTCAAGAATATAATTAACATATAGTAACAAACTATATGGATGTGTGTATTATATATAAATAACAAAACTATGAATAATGAGATATGTTATTTGGATTAAATCCTAAGTAGTAAATAAATACAACATGTTAATTACAATATAGTTAGAGGATGATTTAACTAATCCCATACTGTTTAAAACCCGAATGATAAATGTTGAACAATCACGGGGTAATTACTAGGGGGATTGGTTACTAGTCGGGATGCCGAATTAGTCCGTGTTACAGAGAGCTAATATATAGTCTCGTATTCCATAGTGAGGGAATTGGAGGACATGCACTAAAGGACAAGCTACGAGGAGTACCTGGCGAGCGTGAATCTTCACGCTAGCGATTATTATGGTGTACGATATGTGAATGTGTGGTCTGAACACCCTGAGGGTTTCCTTGGGTGCAAACATTATGTGTTTAATTGCCTAAGAGTGAATGTGTGTTTATATGTGTGCATGAAATAATATGTTTTACTTGCTCATGTTCTCGCGGTATTTAATAGTGTGTGAATGTCCTTCAGGCTTATGTGATATCAACTATCGCTCGACCTATACATGTACATATGAGAAAATAATGGAAGAAGTCGTTACTCACTAATGTACGATGAATACTATGATTATAATTAACCTAAGTAAAATACTTATGAACGAGACTCGGATTTACCGGTCTCTAGAGCTTGGATCTCGAACATGAACATAACCTAGACTACTTCTAGGTATTTACTTAAGACCTCGAAGGCAGCTGTACTGAAAATGAATTCTCCATAACCTAAGATTATACTTTAGGTAATTGATTAAAGATTTAATCACATGATGGAGAGTTGGTGTATGAGATGGAAATCCAGTTTAATTAGTCTTTGGCTACTGGTTACGCATAGTGATCACTAGAGTATAACACCTGGATCGGGCTTACTCTTTTTAAATTCCAACAAGCCCAAATACATCGTTGGTCGGAGTGTACTACCGTTGGTACATGGCTTTGGTCTTTCATGGATGCCTTTATTAGGCAAATGGAAGTCTCGAGATCTACCGATCCTTGGCAACGAGCACCTTTGTAACACCCCAACCACTAATTCGTAATTAAAGACGATTACTAACGCCCATCACAAATAATATCGCAGCGGAAAAACAAATTAATTAAACTCCAAAGTAATGGTCTGACTAGCAGAATACATACCAAGTAACCCCACTGTTAAATTACACGTCCAAAATACCAACATGCCGAGTTCCAAGATTCTGGAACATACAAAAGTCTAGATGAAATTTCCAAAAACGAGTATGATAAAGCAAAGGTTTTCCCCGTACCTAAATCTACCAGCTTACTCACGGTCGGGACTCCTCAGCATCCGGTACCTGAAATGGGGGTGCTCAAACGGGCTTAGCAAACTACGCTGGTATGAAAAACGTGCAGCCCACAAGCTACCGGGCCACACACGACTAATTTGGTCATTAACATGCAGTTCATTTTACATCAATATAAAATAACAGTAAACACGACAGCGTACACAGCACAAGCAATACAATCAAGAAGATAACACCCCATACAAAAACAAGACGCCATGAGTCGAGTCAGTGTTCTGTTCTATTATCGTAATATGCTCCACTTAATCATTTGAGGATAATCCACACAATGGGACCATCAATTCTCTTATTTGTTATATCACTTAACTCGGTATAATTTAATCGAGTTAGAAAGGTATTAATAAACTCTTCAGGCGAGAATGGGACACTCGTGAATTTTCATGGGTGAAATACCTTGTAATTAAAAATAGTGATTAATAAGGCTAATAAGTAATTTAGAGGCTTAATTATGTATAAATAATCATGAGGGAACAAATCCCAAAGAAAAAGGATCCTTAAAACGGATTAAAAACACAAACGAACCTTAAAGCGTGTTTTTCGAGGAAACCGGGAAAACGTGACTTTAAGCGGGTCAAATAGACTCGTAATAATTTTGGTCAACCAAATAGTCATTAATAAACATTAGTGAAGGTCTAGAGCCAATAAAATCAATTAAACGAGAAAATAGTAAAAACTGTAAAAAACGGGAAGTTGTGGGGTGAGAGCGTAAATAAACTAAACTAGTGTGTCCACTATTGCAAATAAAATTTTAAAACCCATAATAGGGCTGTGTATGAGCCGATTTTATTTCCCCCTCACACTCCCTTAATTGTTCCTTATATGCAAAAGATAAAAACAAATAAAAAGCAAAAAGTAACTTACTTACTTTATCTCACCTTCTCTCTCTCTCTCTCTCCTACTCCCTCATTTCCCTCACAGCTCACGTACAGCACTCCCCCTCTTTCTCTGATTTTCTTTCTTCTCCAACAGCCCAACAATGGCGATTTGGAAGAACCACACCAACCTCCCACTTATCTCCTCTTGTTAACTACTCAAACCTTCTCCAAAAATTACAAAAATAGTACCATTGAAATCCTCTCATCAAGGAGAACACCTCTCTCTTTTCCAAATTCGAAAACAAGCAACTTCATCTTCATGGGTGTTCTTGGTTTTGAAGACAAAGACCACCATTAGAAGCCCTCCTTCACCTTGTTGGTCTAAGGTAAAAAGAAATTCGAAAATACTACCATTTCTTACTCTTATTTGCAAAATAAAGATTTCAAGTTTTGAACTCTTTCTACCTTGCTTGCCCAGCCGATTTCGGCATCTTTGGTGGAGTAGAAATATTTCTCTTGTGATGTTCTAAGCTTCACCTACTCCTTTGCAAGGTAATGTTACTCCTAAACCCTACAAATTTGCCTTAAAGCTTTAAGATAATTTAAGGGCTAGTTTTGTATTGAAATGGTGGTGTATATCAATGGGCTGTAGCTTTAGAGATTTAAATCTCCATATCCAGTGGGAAGAGAGGAAAGGAAAGGAAGAAGGAAGAAGAAGAAAAGAAAAACTTGTGAGGAAACAAGGTAAATTACATCCACTTGTGTAGCTTTGGTAATGTTTTATGTAACAGATTTTAGTAGTTTAAATGAGTATTTAAAATAGTATTGAGTAGTAGTGTAATGTGTAAGAGAACCCAAATGTTTTTAAACTTCAAAAGTTGATGAAAAACTTGTATAAACCTTAGGGAAAGACATGATGAATGTGCAGGAATTTAAGGAGTGTTTAATGTTTAGCATTAGTGTTGGAGAGCTATATATTGATGTTGTTGATGAACAGGTGAATTGGGTAACAATGTGTGAATAAAACATGTGGTGATAATGTAGAAATTTAGGGGAGACCATGTCAAATTTTACCTAGAACTAGAACACTTAAGGACTAGAAACTAGGTAGAAAATAACTTTGAAAACAGATTTTATATGGAGCTTAGTAGTGGATAGGTTAGGAGAGATGGATAATGCATTATAAACCTTAGGAATGACATTAGAAGAGGGAGCTATAGATGGAGGAAGTGAGAACCAAAATCTGTAGCAAAACACAACTAGGAGAATAATGTAAGTGCTGAAATGAAAACTTAGAAAAATGTGTGAGTGAATTAGTATAAAAAGAAGTAATATGTTAGTAATGGATTTAGACATGTTTAGGAGGCTAATTAGGTGCTCAAATATGTAGGATTAAGTGTAGGAACAATGGAGAATTGAATGGGCAAGTTTTGGATTGTAACAGATAAAGAAATTTCAATTTCTGCAACATACAACAGCAGGTCCGGGACTTGGTCCCTGGCTAAGGACCCGGACCATGCTGATAAAAGAGCCGATAGTAGATAGCAGTGGGTGGTCCGGGACTTAGGTCCCATACAAGGACCCGGACCACCCCTTGAAAAATAGCCGAGAGTTTGCTCATATCCTGGTCCGGGACTTACCTCATGTAAGAGGACCCGGACCACCATTAAAAACCATTCGAGAGATTCACCCATTCCTGGTCCGGGACTTAACATTGGTACAAGGACCCGGACCATAAGTAGAATCTGTTCGAGAGTAATGCCACAGGGTGGTCCGGGACCTAGGACCCGGATAAAGTCCCGGACCAACCCAAATTTTTAAAAATAAGCTTATAAAATGGCTTTTAAAGTAAGGAAGTGAGTGGTAATGATGGTGTAAGATAATTAGTACTTAATTAATGATGTTTAAAGGTCATTAAGAGTATAAACAAGTTTTAAAAATAATAAAGAGTAAGTAAACCATGTGTAAGTGCAAGAATTGTAAAGACATAGTAAGTATGAGTTAGGAAACGTAGGAGGTAATCGAGTTAAGTTAAATATAGTTAGATTAATCACTCGATTGTATGTATGTCATAGGACTTGGATTGTGAACACCGAAGGAAAGTCGGTTACAAGTACAACAGTGAACGGTATGAACTTCTCATGCCCTGTATGCTACCTTGGCTACTCTGATTTGTGTGTTTGTGTGCTAATTGATCACCTAATAAGATAAACGCACGAATCGGAATTATTATGCTTACTTGTGGTTATATGATGTTGTTCTTTGTTGAATATTATCTTAATTCACAGTTTGTATAATTCATGAAATGTATGGATGATAATGAATGTGTGTATGTTTGATGTACATTGTAGTGACCGAATAACTTTGTGATGGACTTCTAACTAATTTCCAACGAGCTAACCAATCTAACATTATAAATTGGTAAATTGGAATGAGTAGAAGTCTGATATAGTTTTGGCCACGCGTGAGGAGGCGGAGACATAAGAGGTTGGATCCAATTCCTGGATTTAATGTTTTCCACGGCCCAAACCCCTAAATGGGTAGCATCCTGGATTAGTGAGCCACCTAAAGCCCGGTGGTGGGACGGTGTAGCCCCTGCCCGGAGGTCATACCGACTTAACATGAGTAACAGTAAGTAAGTAAGAGTAAGTAAATGAGTATGGAAAAGTAAGTAAGTAAAGTAAGAGTATGTTTGTGTAAGTATTGTGTAATGAGTAAAAGAGTAATAAACATCCGATTAACCCGGATGTGTAATTGGCTAACCCTCGAGAAGGTAAGTATGGTGTATGTGAATGTGTTACTATTTGGCTTATGTATTGTATTGGGTATGATTGTGTGGTATATGTAAAGCATGTATGCATGATAATAATGAACCGCATGTATAGTCGACCTTAAATAGTCGGCGTACCCTAGTTAGCACGCGGTATATGCGAAGTTTATATGCAGCTTTTTGCTGAGCCCCTTAGGGCACCGTTTTTAATATTTACATGTGCTCGTGAAGGGTGAAGACTTGGTGAGAACAAGATGATTTCTCTTTTGATGTAACTAATGAATTGTGAAAGGTGTACCAAGTTGTACATGGCTATAGGCCTTTTGTTTAGCCGGTGTACCATGGGGTACACCCTTTTGGATATTGTGGGAAATATAACTTGGTATAGATGAGTAGTTTGTTTAAACTCATTATTTTTGGAAGCTAGTGAAAGGATGTAATTGAATACACTTGGATACTCGGTAATCACTTTTGTAAGTATATGATATTTTATAATTGGTATGTAATGTAGTAGCTCGGTATATTTAGACATTAGACCGTGACTGTAAGTAGTGTAAGCCTAGCTAGCCGTATGGGCGGTTAGCGGCGTTGTATCACCCGCCGTAGTAGTAGTAGTAGTAATTCGGCTGCGAGTAGTAGTATATTTGGTGATTGGACGGTAAGTAGGATTAGCGGTAGGGGTGTTACAATGGGATACTAGGAATTGGGATTACAAGGTAACTCCCTCTTACCGAGATTATGTAACTTCCTCTTATTGTAAGTATACGAGTATTTAGCCCAACGGGAGAACTTGTTGTTCTTCCACCACAAGTAAAAACGGGTATTTAGCCCAACGGGAGAATGTAGTATTCTCTCACCACATGATAATACGGGTATTTAGCCCAATGGGAGAACGTAGTATTCTCCCCCACCGTCGCGACGTACATTTAGTTGGAAGACGATCTGATGCAGATACAGCTCCCGAGATTTGCATGCATGGCCAGAGAAATTCTTCTGGGCTCCTCGCCTCTCGTAGCGTAGGATATGTTAGGTGTCACACAAGGACGTTAAACAAGAACAATAATGTGTTTTGTCGGTTACCACGTTTACGGATAACGGCGTTTGTTTACAAGGGAAGTTAGTGAGAAACTTTAGTACAAGTTCTCGGTATAGTAATACGTAGGTATTTAATCCACTTGTAATGTAGTGTTGTATGTGTGGAACATACACGTTACAGTTAGTATCATTCACGCACATAAATAACACAGCCGTGCACAAGAGTAATACAACATTTTACATGTAATTATCTTGGTCATTAATTCACACAACAGATAACACACAAGCCGGTGTAATCCGGTAGCAAGCAGGTTGCAAGAATCCCATACCGTTCACCGTAGATTGTACTTGACTAAATTCCCGGTCAACGTCTGGTCGAATATAATCCTATAACAGATTTAACTGAGAGTATTAATTGAGTTACTCCTGTACGAGTATTTGTTGTATTATTTGGCAGTCACGTATTCTCGTTATTTCATGTGAGGTTTATTTCTTTACGCTTAGGTAGTTCCTTAAACCTCTCAACCTTATTTTATGTTTTGGGTATTTATATACTTTTTAAATCATGTAGTCTTAATTATAAGACTTATATTGTGTGGTAATTTCTTTTAACTACCTCATGATTTTATGTATAACATTTTATGATATTTCTTTTGATTTATCATTTTTAAATCCTTTAATGTATATATATACATGTATTATTTATGTTACGTGTTTATAATTGTCTAAATGACATAACAACTATATAACCTCCCAAATTATATTTACATGTCACGCATGGACATATTATTCCCATAACTCTTATTAATTACAAATTACCCACAAGTAATATCAAGTAGTTACAATTAAATTCCTTATAACTATTTAACCCATAGTTTTAATTCCATAATCCCTTTAATCAACATTCTTTTCTAACTCCTCCAAATATCCACATAGGACGTATAATTATTTAAATTCAAATACTTACCCCTATATTTTTCGGTTATTTACAAACAATCCCAATAATTCATAAACTTTACATTTTAACTTTAATTACATTATATTATATAGTTTTAATTCCTTATTTAATTAAATTACAAATTAACCACCGATAATTCGTTAATTACCAATTGACATTATAACTTTTAAAAATTACATTCTGGCCCACAATTTTTCGGCTTTAACAAATATTTCTTATAATTACAATTTAACCCCAAAAATCTTATAACCTTTACATAATAACTTATAACCTATTGTTTTAATATTAAATTCCTTTGATTACCAAAGTGGACACCTATATTTTCGTAAATTACATTCTAACCGCAAACAATTTCGGCTTTCACATATAACTTTCCATAAATTACATTTTCACCCCAAAACTTTTATAAGCTTTATATTTTACATTATAATTCATTTCTAACCAAAATTTTTGGTCAACACTTTGTCTAACACTTATTTAATTCCTAATACACTTATATACCCAAAATTTCATAATTAATTCGGCTAAGCACCAAATTTTCCAGAAATTACAAAGTAGCCACAAAACTTTATAAATTGTTATTTTAACACTTAAGCTCTTGTTTTATTTAACCAAAATTCATAATATTAATTCTTACATTATAATATATCATAATTATGCCAAGGATACATATAATTTTCGGATATTACCATTTGTACCTCAAACTTTCCAAAATTCACAATTTTACCACATAACTTATTAATCTAGTCATTTAAACACTAGTAATTATTTCTAACTTACCCAAAATTCTTAATATGAGTTTATGCACTATATTATATCAAAGTTCACTAAATTTAATATATAATTTTCGGTGAAATACCCCAAACCTTGGTATGTTGGTTAAACATTAAAACATGATTTATTAAGACTAAAAAGTCTTAGAAACCTTAGTAAACAAATTTAAACAAAAGGAAACACAAATGTGCTTTAAAGTCAATAAGAGCCAAAATGTGCTCTAAGCTTGGGATAAACTTGAGTAAGACCTAATGAGCTTACCAAGACCTCATTTATATACTAATGAACATATTAAACCAATTACCAAAGAAAACCAAGCTTGAAAACAAGTTAAAACACAAAATGTGCTTTAAGAAGTCTTAAAGCACGTTTTTGAAAAATTGTCTTGTAAATGAGTTTTGAGTGGCTAAATGTCCATCATTGCTCTTAAATATATATGTGTACTATATAGTATCACATTTGGGTGGCTATATTAATGGGAAATCAAAATTTCACTTCTAAGTGCCTTGTTTAGGTGAATAGTAACTTTTACAAGCTAGTTTATAACATATGTTATGTTAAGTAATTAAATTGACAAACAAAGACTAAATACCCTCACACTAATAAAGGGGGCCGGTTTTTATAAGTGTGGTGACTCACCACTCTCTAGTTAATGTAATAAGTAATTAAAGCAAACTAAGTAAAACTACTTTTTACTTTATACTACAAATATCTCCTTAAAAGTAAGTTCTATCTTCATTCTCTCTCTCATTTCTTTCCTTCATTCACACGGTTTCCCACCTCTCTTCTTCCTTCTTCTTTGTTCTCTCACGGTAATACTACTACCACCATGGAAACTCCATCTTTGACCACTTGTTAAATCTAGCTCACTTGTCCAAATCAAATTCTAAGACCACCAATCTCTTCCTCTCATCAAGCTCTTCATTCCTATCTTCTCAAAACTCCAAGAGCTCCATTTCGGTGCCAAGGTGTTCCACCATTGAAGGAGCTTGAGCTTGTATTTTGACATATTGTTGATCTCCCTTGCTTCTAGGTAAGGAATCTCAAAGAAAAATCATGTTTCCTCCATGTTTTTACCTTGACCGAAAATACACATTGATATAGCTCTTTGTGTGACTTTGTTCTAGCTTCATTCCAACTCTTCATGGACTAGGTGGAGTCCTCTCTTGTTATATATTCAAACTCCCTCAAGGATCAAGGTAAAATAACTACATTAATGTTTTTGAAACAATGTAAAATTAGGGTTTACAATGAGATGAAGCTCAAAGCTTGAATACTCATTATGGTGTTTGTATATTGTCTAGAACTTGACAAGGAATCAAATTATCATACGGTTTTGTAAGGAATCAAGAAGGAAGTGTTTTGGAAAAAGAGGTAAATCTACTAACTTAATGTTGTTTAATGCCTTAGGAGAAATGAGCTTATAAATGCTTATTAAACTACCTAAAGAGCAAATGGTGAATGACTTAGTAAAGTGTTCTCAAGAGACTAGTAAAGGGCATATGTGTGTTGAGTGTATTTGCAGGTTAAAGGCATATATATTGTGGAAATTCAGTGTTTATGATTTATGCATCTTAAGGGCCTAAGAGCCATGCATTTTAAGGGCCTAAGTGCCATGCAATTTAAGTTATGCACTATATTGTGATGTAGTGTAAATTTGGGTGAAGTTGTGTATGGGAGTGTTTTTGGTGATTCTAGATGTTCTTGTGTGTTTAATGGAGAAAACAAAGTGTTTTGGCTTAGTAATGTTCTAGGTGAATCCATGTCAAATTTAGGTAAAAGGCAAGAAGTTCTAAGTGTTTACATAAGGTTTGGTGAGTTAGAAAATGTAGGAAATGAATAAGGAGTTCATGATGTTTTAAAGGAATTTTGATGAACTAGGAAGTACTCTAGAGTGTAATAAGGACTTAGGCATGATCTTAAGATTTAGTGAGTACCAAAGTCACTTTGGGACTTAGGTAAATACCTAGGCAAACTTTGGTAAAACAAGGAGAAGTGTACACTAGGAAAAGAGTTTCAAGAAGGATATAAGGAATTAGTTGTGAGAGATGATGCTTGGGAGATGATGTTAAAATAAGGAGGAAGCTTTTGGTATAGTAGTCATCTTAGGTGTGAAACACCATTTGAAAAACTAAGAGAAAATATTGTAAGTGTTAGAAATTTTGTGAAGGAATAAGTAAAGGCTTAAGGAATTAGAAAATGAGGTTAGGGAGTACTAGGTTATATGGGGTGAAGTTTGGAGTTGAATGTAAAAAGGAAACATAGATTTGGGGCCGACCGGACTTGCGACCGGACTTGCAAGCTCGGTCGGGACCTGTTTACCCTGCGAGAATTGGCTTCTGGAATGACCGACCTTGGGACCGGACTTGCAAGGTCGGTCGGGCTTGTAAATTTTGTACGGATTGAGTTACTGGAATCGACCGGACATAGGACCGGACTTGGCAAGTCCGGTCGGGCTGAATTTCCGAAGGGGAGAAACTCTCTGGAATCGACCGGACATGGACAAGTCCGGTCGGCAAGTCCGGTCGGACCTAAACTTGTAAAAAAAAAAACAGAAAAGAATGTGACTTATGTAGTTAACCCTAGGGTGTATAATGAATGAAGGTAACCTAGGTGAGGTAGACATTAAACATGTCATACAATCATTGAATACTTAGTAAGTGTGAAGTTAAATAAATAATTAACCGACATTACTAATGTGTATATGATTTCTCTCAAGGTGGAAACGAAACAAGGCAAGGACCAAGGTATGGTTTTCTTGCAGTCTGTTGCCCTACCGGTTTACACCTCCACCGGCTTTGGTGTTGTTGTGCTTTTCTGCGTGTTACGACCTTATAAGATTAAGGCATGAAAGAGTTTACAGTTGTTATACATTATGATGTTGTAAGGTTATGACTCTTCCCTTGGTTGTCTAACAAAGACCTAAATGTTTGCTTGTATGTGACTTAACAAAATGTTGTGTGATCACTAACAAGTGCTACCCGGGGGAGTGAGGAGTCCGGTTGTTCCGGCCACGCGTGTGATGGATGGGGGTCGATATCATATCCGGTTCGGCTCTCTTGGTGTATGTATAGGTGGTATTCCAATTTGGTTTTCTACCTTCCCTTAGCTTATCCAGCTAGTTACTGACTCACGTCGGGCCATAGGGGCATACGTATGTTATTTCGGTGTGCTTGGGATTACTATATCCGACACACCTTTGGTATAAGTTAACCGTTCTACATAACCGGACGGTAACGAGGATGGTAACGAGCTTAACGTGGGATTGGTAAAAATCTCTAGGCTCATGTGGTATACTAACTATGGTGAGAGGGTCCTTGTGAGAACCGAGTTTATGGTGTTATGTATTGATGTTGTGATGCTATGCTTTCCCTTGCTATGCTATGGTATATATATTGTTGGATGTTCTAAAATGAATGCCATGTTATTATGACAATTGGTTGCGCGTATCCCGGTAGTCGATGGGCTGCGTTAGCCATACCAGCAAAGGTGCTGACCCCCTCGGGGGCTCCATATTTTTATTGCAGGATGAGGATCGAAGAGGCAGAGTGGCTCTAGGTCCTAGGTTGTTGATGTACTTTTGGATATGTTGGTTGTTAAGCCGGGATGCGCCTGTGCTCCCGAGGCATTACATTTTGGTACTGTTGTTAACAGTGATGGATGATTATGGCTTGTAGGTGTGTTGTAATTTAAAAACTCGGTACGGTTTGCTATGTTTATATATGGATGTTAGATACTATGCTCGGGGTCTGATCATCAGACCGATACTCTTGTATTTATTCTGCCTAGTTAACCACGTGGGTGGTTAACGCGTTGTAACACCAAGCGTTAGTTATTATTTTGGCTGGTTATTTCCGCTGCGATTTCGGTAGATGATAGGAGCGTTGTAGGGGTGTTCCATTCGGCCATAATAAAATCTAGCCACCAAGTTTTGGTAAATTACATATTTTACCCTTAAACTTATAAACTTAATATCTTAGGTATTAAATACCTAATTAACTTATCCAAATGTTTTATAACATCTTAATATATAGTATTAAGCTATAATATACCAGATTGAAGTTAATATTTTCGGCAATGATTTTTATAACCAAGTAATAACTCAAAAACTCCTTAAATCATTCTTAAACCTTAATTCCATCTTTAATTAATTAAAACACAAATTTAAAACCTTATTAATCTCGGCTTTAATTTTAAAAAAGGGTAATTAATGGTTTAATGTTATAAAACATAGTTTAAACCATAGATCTACATATATGTACTTAGATAAATTACTTACCCTCTTAGTAAATGATTTTTCCTTTGATTTCTCCTTGGATCTTTGCCACACAACCTTGATCTACACTCCTTGTAGGTGTCTTGAATATTAGAACAAGGATACCTATGTTAAACCTTGAATTTCTAACTAAACCTTAAGAAATTTACTAAGGTATTATATATAAGATTTGTAATAAAGATTAGGATTTACCTTGATGTTTCAAAGTGGAGTTCAAGAACACTTATAATTCGGCCTTGACAAGGAGAAAAGGAATGAATTAGCTCTTGAAGAGATCTAAGCTTATAACTTAGAAATAACTCTTGTAAACCTTAAAATCAAGATTTACCTTAGGAAAAATGGCATAAGCTCACGCCTAGATTGAGGTTTGATGAACACCTTGTCAAACCATGAATAAGTTGAAGTTAATGAAGGGAAGAAACAAGGCAATCTCGGCCATGAACATGCCTTAGGAGAAAATGAAGTTTTAAGGCATTTTTCTTACCTTAAGCCTTCAAGAACCTTTCTTAGGTGTTTCCTTTGATTAGCCAGGAAATTCCTAGCTTGAATGGTGATTGGGGTTGATCTAGATAATGGAATGAATTATAAGAACTTCCCTTGGTGCTAGGAACCGAAAATAGCTTGAAAATGGCATGAAAATATAACTAGATTAACTTAAGAAATGAGAGCTCATACCATGGAACTTACCAAGTCTGGAATGAGGGAGTGTTGGCGTGAGTAAGGGAAGGAGAAAGGGACTGAACTCGGCATTTAGAAGAGGAAGAAGAGACAAGTCTCATTAATTGTCAAGGTTAGGTGAAAGAAGGCATTTTAGTCAAAAGAGAAGGCAACAAAGTCTAAAGCCTTAATCTGTGGGATGATGTGTTGAAAAGTATTCCATGGGACAAGGATCAACAGGCCATGACTATAGGAATCAGACAAATTTGACAAAGTGGTAACATTAAGTGAGAAAGTGATTTAAAAACATGAAAATCATGTCCCTTGGTAGTCAAAATCGGCAGGTATAGGGAGGGTGATTCACCCTTGTTTCTCCCTGATTAATATAGTTAACTTAGGTCCTTTTTAATGTTTAAACTCGTAGCTAATCATTTCTACAAGTTAAATGTGTAAACCGCGTTTTTTCGGTACCTGAAAAGTGCGTTTTTGTGCTCTAAGGACATTTTGGAAAATAAATTGTTCCAACTAATTCCAAGTGTTTATAGACATTGTTTAAGGTCAATTATGATATACTAAGGTGTTACATTGAGTTATATGGGGTTATATCAACTCATGACACAATTCCCAGGCTACCGGGACACTCCCAGACCAAAACAGGAGCGTTAAGAATTTCCCCCGAGCACTTTGTGTTTAAATGAAAAGTGGTGTGGGTATTATGTTTGTATATCCATATAATGATGGTATGACCATTTGGTTTGAATTAAAAAGGTCATAGGACTCGTGTATTACACGGTCACGTTTAACGCACGTTTTTACGGCGTTTTAAGGACGTTCTTGTTGTTAAGATTTTTATTGCATATTTTTGACCTCTGATGAGGCCTTATGTTTTTATGATATATTAGGTGTAACATAGATTGTTACATTGTTTAAATGTGTATATCAAATTATTTTAGTATTTTAAATATTTACGTTGCTTGTTTGTATAAACGTTCGTATTGATCTTTCCTTGTCGACGCTCTCTATATCGAGCTCGTTATGTAGGGGTTTAATCCTCGTTATTAATCGTACATAAGTGTTTGGTACGAGTATGTTAATATGTTAGTATATTTCGCCCATTAGTGTTTATGATAAAACGACTATTGTTACATATCGTTTGCATGCGGGAGTTTGCATGCGCACGTGTAATATTATTCACGTAAACGTTTGCATGTGGGAATGAGCATGCATATGTGAAATGATTTATACTTTCATTATTTAATAGTTTTACAGTGTTAATTATATTTGGGGTATTTCACCTTTAATTAAGGTGATTAAGGTTAGGGGTATTTCAACCTTAGTATGTATGTGCACGACTGTCTAGTGAGAACTAACTACGGATTGTCCTAACATGACACCCAACTGATGATACGAGTAAACCAAATATGAGTAATGGGCCTTAAAGGTTGAGTACGAATACCTTCGCCAAATATGAATACGCGTTTCTACCATACTTGTTATCGTACGATGAATAATGTATGTTGTGTGATGTGTGTTGTGAAATGTGTTGTTATATCAGTGAACTGGTATGTGTTTACTCATGTCATTTATTGCTTTCACTATAACTGTAAAATGGACCAGGGTGTAATCAATCTCATGTCAAATGACTAATTGACTTAAGTGACATAAGGGTCTAGGATCACATTTAGCATACCAGCAGTTGGCTGAGCCTTTATGGCCTCACGTTACAGGACTTGATCGAGCTACGAAGCCAGAGTGTAAGATTATTGGGTAGTCCTCGTCGTCTTTTAGTTTCCGCATTCGTCAAATTTTAATTGGTATTATATACTCCGATATAAGTATTGGGAATGTTTTAGATGCTCACTGTTCTACGTTATCGATTTATGGATTTAGTAAGTGTAGGTTAGTAGCAAAATATCTCGGTTCATCATAGCGGTTATCAATTCTAGTATGTGATAAGTATTCGCTTTTTACTTGCATGGGTGAGTAATGGCATGTGACACCCGGATAGAAGTTAGATTTATTTTCCGCTGCATACCGTCTTTAATTAAGTTACATGATTCTGATTATTACGTGATTAGAATTAGGGGTGTTACATTCATGGCTCTTAGGATCCTAGCCACAAACCGTTAACTTGCTATGTCAAGGATGTTTCGTATCCAGCATAGATGCCATCCCTTGTATTGTAGATAGATTAAATGATCCTTTTCCACAAAGATTTCCGGTTATGAGAGAAACTCCAACGCCACTTGGCCAGGAAACTAAGATTTTTCATCTGAAGATATGTGAACCCCAGTCCTCCTTCACTTTTAGTTTAGCCATACATTTCCAAGCTATAGCACCAGAAATCTTTCTTTATTTTTGCCCTAGAAAAATTTCCTTTAGATTGCCACCAGCTTTCTTCTTCTGACCTTGATGGGCACTACGAATAAGCTGGCGTAGTAAAGTAGGATATATCCAAAACTGAACGCACCAGCACTGCCCTACCCGCTTTAGAAAGACTCGTCACTTTCTTTTTGACAAGTTTTTGCTTCTACCTTCTTGCTACGGGCATCCATGTTTCATACTTCTGGGATTGGCCCCCCAACGGGCATCCCAGATACAAGGTGGGAAGTTGTTTACTTGACATTCAATATCCCAGTTACCATCTGTTCTTCCTCCTTGTCTGCATTAATGTAGAATGCTACTTTTTGTCTACATTCGATTTCAAGCTACTAATTTCCAAGAATAAGATTAGGATTCTATGGAGTTGAATCATCTCTTCATACTCCGATTTGCAAAAAACAACGATCATCTGTGAACTGCAGATGAGACAGCCTCACACCTTCACTCCCGATTACCAGCCCTTTCAAATTCCAAAGTTCAATTGCCTTCTGCAATAACCAGCTTAGTGCTTCTACTGCATTGACAACAGTCCCGGAGACATCGGGTCTCCTTGTCTCAGTCCCCGCTGTAATGAGCAGGGTTTTGTCGAAGAATCATTCACGAGGATTGATATATATTCTTGTTGTTGTTACACACTCTGTGATTCACCTCCTCCATTGTAACAACTCAGTATCCCTGTTGTGATATTGTCCGCCCTAGCACGCAGGTCGCACGATTTTGTTCCTGGGTTTCCTAGCCCCAAAAGGCCTTACAACAAGGAGAGGTATCCCCACCCATATAAAGAGTTGTTCGTCTCCCCTCCCCTCCAATCGATGTGAGAGGTAAACCTCAAGAGTATTACACTTTTCCCCCCCCTTGGAGCCCAGCGCCCTCGCAGGCCACACCAGCACACCGACCCGGGTCTAACTCTGATACCAACTGTAAACCAAGTATCCCACTGTGTGATATTGTCCGCTCTAGCACGCAAGCCGCACGGGTTTGTTCCTGGGTTTCCTAGCCCCAAAAGGCCTCACAGCAAGGAGAGGTATCCCCACCCATTTAAGGAGTGGTTCGTTCTCCCCTCCAATTGATGTGGGAGGTAACCCTCAAGGGTATTACATCCATCTTTCGTCAAAACCGAACCTTAATAGCATTTGCATTGGAAATTCCTAAGATATGCTATCATAAGCTTCCATAAAGTCTATTTAAGTAGAAATCCTTTCCTTTTCTTCTTTTTCAGCCATCTGACCACTTCATTTGTGCTAAAAGGCCCTTCAAGGATGTTCTACCTTTTACAAAAGCAAATTGTGTTTCTCTACTATTACCTGGGAAGGACTGTACTAAATCTGTTTGCCACCAGCTTTGCTATTACTTTATAAATACAGCCGATCATACTGATTGGTCTGTAGTCATTAAGATGCTAGATTTTGCCTACTTTGGTATTAGGATCATCCATGTGGTATTCAACCCTCTTTCCAGTTTACCGTAACAAAAAAATTCTTACATCTTTGCAAAAGTCCGGGCCAATGATATTCCACATCTGGCTGAGGAATCTCATATTATAGCCATTGAAGCCGGGGATTTAGCTCCATCACATTCCCCTACAATGTTCTTTATTTCAAGCAAAGTTGGGATTTCCTCCTCCAGTTTTACCACTTCCCTGTCTGACAACCGAGATGATCTATTGGTGGGGGGCCCAATTCTTGACTCGTTTCCTTGCATATATAACCAAGAGAAGAAATCCACAATGTGGGTTATGTTCTCCATTGGGTTCTCAATAATCTTGTCTTCCACTGTCAACATTATTATTTGCTTTCTCTCCGTATTTATCGCTGCTCGTCTGTGAAAGTATGACATGTTTCTGGCTGTATACTAGTAAATAATGTATATAAATTTTAGATTTATAAATTTAATGTAACTTAAATATATTAAACATTAATAACAAAACGATTATTTTCATTCAAAAGTGCCCATATATTTCTTACTATTTAAAACAAAGGTATAGTATTAGTATTGTTGCCCCCATCATCACAGCAAACTGGTTTCTAATCAAACATAAACTTTACTTGATAAAACCAGTTTTGTATCAAACGTTAATGTGGAAGACTATCTGAGTTAATTTTATTGACGACTTTGGTCAATAAATCAGAATTTTGTATACAAAATACTTTAATCAATGTTTAAGATAAACTTTTTTTAATTCATCAATTTAAATATTATAATAAAGGATTACATAGGAACAGATTGCGGAGACCTCTAGGAAAGCTAGTTGGGTAGTCTTTTGTGAATATGATCAGTTAAGGAAGACCCGAACAGTATCAACAATATGATACTATTTTGACTAACTTGTTCGAGCAAAAGTTAAGCAAGCTATGGAGCATACATACTGTAGTAACAAATAAATAAACAAACTACTATCGAAAGCAAGTAATTCATATAAAAATTGCTTTCATAGCTAAAGCACTTCCAGGTTGTAATTCTGAGGATTGCCAAAGTGAACCCATGGGCACCCAAACACCCCGGTAGAAGCAAGCATGATCCGATTTTCAAGCCATGAAAACCGAGATATGAGAATCACCACACTAAGCAAAACATTAACAACTGAACTAATGCTTACAATTATTCTAGCATAGTCATGATAAACCAACATGCATCCATCCCTTTATTTTCATGCTACAACTATTAATCTATGAGACCACCAAATTCAGGGCAAGCTCAAACAAAAACCACCCACATGCAGATCTGAATGGTAATGAACCCCATGAAAACTCCCAAACTATAAACCCGGATGAAACGGCTACAAGAGCTCCGGACATAACGACATGCAGAGTTCGACGAAGAGGCGGATCCACCGTGGAGTTCCGATCGGCGGCGCAAAATGGCACTGGAGACATCCAGTGCTTAAAATGAAGAAAAGGAACAGAGGAGCTGAGGAACATAGTAGGGGACAAACAAGCCGGGAGAAGGAGCATATCTAGTAATGCAATTTTTTGGTGTCAACGAGCAGGAAAGGAAAAGAAAAGGGCAAAAAGGATCGAAGGAGGAAAAAAGAGGTCGCATGTATAGCGCGTACTTCCAACTCCATCACAACTACATAACGTAAATACTACCTACCTCTCGTCCCTATTGACCTTCCTGTTTCCTTTTGGCACGTTTTTCCACTTCACTTAATATTAAACATAAGATAAAATAATTTTATAAAACAAATTTCTAAAATATATAGTTTTTCACATAAGATTCCATTGCAATACTTAGATTTATAAAATTATGTTATCTTACATGTTAAATATTGAAATCAAACAACATGCCCAAATAATAAATGGGAAGGTCAATTAAGAACGGAGGAGTAGGAACAAATACTTAGGGGGATACTTATCGAGTGTTTTGGTAGCTATGTCCACAATTCACACAGCTTGTTCTCACCTTTTCTATCTTATTTTCCCGGCTGGTTTGACAAATAGTACGACAAATAGCTGACATCAAATGGGTTGAGGTAGAATCTACTTTACTAGCGGAGAGTAATACATACAATGAGAAAAAATAAGGAGAAAAAGATTATAAAAAACAAATGAAATAATAACTGGTAGATTAAATTTATTTTCATAAACCGTAAGTCACGGACCTTAGACATTAAAGGCCCAAATCGCGATAATTGACCACTTGCCACAAAATTTTAACAAATTCAAAACATTTGCACGGACAGGGACACGTATATGAATATAAAATACGACGATCTTATTTTTACTAATATTTTATAGTATATAATATCAGATTATTCAACGATAAGGAATGTCCCACACTCAGAAAAAAATAGACAAAAGATGTATAAGAGCTGTCACAATTAGACCTGGCAAAGGTGACCCGAACCAGAAAAACCGAACCGATCCAACCCGATCCAAAACCGAACTTAAACGAATAGCGTGATCCAAAATATGATCCGAAATCCGAACCGAACCAAACCAAACCCAACCGAATCAAACTGAAATTTGGTATAACCGAATCCACCCGAACCGAATTCACCCGAACCGAATCAACCCGAACGAATCCACCCGAATGTTTTGCTAAATCTAAATCTACTATAGTTGTTTCCAACTGTAAAAATAATCTTGAAACTAAAAACACATAATAGAGATTTAGACATCCAATAAGTGTTCATTGCTCACAAATGATATATATATATATATATTGAACATCTTCAAGCATCTCAAGCCTTAATGTAATAAACATTCATAAACTATGTTGTTACTCTTCCCACACATGGATGTTTTGCTACAAACTATAGATGTTTTGTTTTAAAATGTTTTATAATACAATTTAATGTGTATCATTACTATTTTATATACTATCTAATTTTGATTTTAATAAAAATAGGTTTTTTTTATGTTTTAGGACATGAGACTTGGGAATGGTTAAAATATGATGAAGTTTAATTATAGAACCTAAACTTTTTAGTTGAGACATATACTATTCAAGATTAATGTGTATATGCCTAAAGAAAATTATGCAATAAAATGAGAAAATAAATATTCCAAATGGTAGATTATTGTCAATCGTGAGATAGACTAGCATTTTGGAGGATGAATAAGGTTTGGAGGATGAATAATCCCCACCTTACTCCACTCCATCTACCTTAACAACTTAACTTAAATGTTGTATAAGACAATGTAATGTGTATCATTACTATTTTATATTACTCTATATTTTATAAACTTAGGTTTCTTTATATTTAGGACTTAGGAATGGTTTGAATGTTGATGGATGGGCGTGGGCGTGTGACGCTTGTGCGAGCGGGTGATGGATGGGCGTAGATGCGCGACGCTTGTGCAAGGTGATGACCTCAGGGTGTGACGGCGCGCGGATGACGGGAGGCACGACGTCGGGCGTGGGCGGGGTAAACTGGACGTCGATTGCCGAATATTGACCACTAATTCACAAAAGCTTAATTTGTACTTAGTCTATACAATTAATAGTTTAAATTCATTTACAAAATTTGTCATCTAGTTTGATTTATCCAACCTATACACAATAGAAGTCTTAATCAACAGTAACACTATATTAAAAGAATTTGGAGCCGCATATGAAAATCAATGCAAGTTACGAAGGTTGCTTAAAATTTACTCTAAAATTTTTATCAGTTAAACCCGGATAAGTCACCCGAATTTGACCTATAACCCGAAAAAACTGAATGACTCAAAGACTAACCCGAACCGAAAGCACCCAAACCCGAACTCAACCAAACTGAAATAACCCAAATCAAATTTAAACCATTGAACCCGATCCGATCCAAACCAACCGAATAGTAAATATCTACAAATTGACCCGACCTGAACCGAACCGAACCCGAACCAAGTGACCCGAATTGCCAGGTCTAACACAATAGCTACAATTTTTTTCTTGGGTTTTACGTTTGTGCTAATCAAAATCCAGTCTTCGGTTGATCTCCTTTTATCATTCTTTATTTTGTTTAGTTCGATAATCAAATTCAACGTGGAAGTGAAAGCTGGCTTTAAGCTGTACAATCTTCCCCAGCTTATTTAGCTGTGCAATCCTGTATTTATGATCCAATGATAACGACATTCGTTATTCATGCTTAGTTTATTAAAACGCTATTCATAGTGTAATAATAATCTAACGATAATTATGAGCTGTTTAAGGACAAAAAGTAACTGGTTCGTATGATTTAACATGTCTGAAAAAACTATTACTCCCTCCGTCCCGCATTGACCTTCTCATTTGCTTTTTGACACGCTTTTCCACTTTAATATTAAACATATAAGATAAATTATTTTATAAACAAAGTTCTACAACATATAGTTTTTGGCATAAAATTTATTGTAAAACTTAGATTTGTAAAATTATATTATCTTATATGTTAATATTGAAGTTAAACGACATGTCTATAAACAGTAAAGGAGAAGGTCAATGCGGGACGGAGGGAGTATTACTTACCTTGTTTTATGATGTGGTATTTTTACCGATAACCTGATCCAAACCTGGTATGGATTAAGATTATTGACCCATTTAATTTTTGGATCGAGTATGAGTTACTTATTAAATATATGGGTTGGATATGGGTCAAGGGTCCTAACCTGAATTCAATCTAACAGTTTATTTAATTTAATTTATATATATATTACTTGATATGTATTAATTCTATAACTATTAGTATAATAGCAAACAAAATGCTATCACTTCTTTAGGCCCACACAAATAAGTATTTTAAAAATCCAAATACATTCTCTAGGTCATTTATATGCACTATTCACTCTTTGTTTGAAAACCTAAATACTATGTCAATCATTAGTCGCGCAAACTTCATCGCTCACACTATTTCATCCGCACAAATAACACTATGGGTTAAGATTGTTGACCCATATAACAGAATGTTAACATTTGGAATGACACAAATGGCGAATAAATAACCATCATGTGCACGCTTTTATGGACGACTGATCATTCTAAAAAAACAAAAGTATTTGTATTTAAACGGGTTGGGTTTGAGTTCAATGATTTATACGGGTTGGTATGGGTCTAAAATTTGTAACCCGGTTTTTTTTGGGTTAGGTATGGGTCCTTAATATAATTTTAATCAGGTTGAATATGGGTGAGCTTCAAACCGACCATCAACCTGAATTGTCACCCCTAGTTTTACGAACTAAAATTGAACTAGTATAACAGTATGTGGCTCCATTCTTTTGCATAAATAGCTGGTTTATGCATTATCGGTTGGCATGATCAGTTCAACTTATTTTTTTGGACTTATATATTATGGGACAGATACCATCTACCCATGAAGTTTATTCACAACAACATTATCAGTTGGTTTACACATTATCATCAGTTGGTTTACACATTACCAGGTGATTAATTAGTTAAAAAATATAATACAAAAAGAACAATTATATTAGTTTTTACACATCATCTACTTTTAAAATTAGTCATTAATCTATATCAACTTATATCAATTACCAACTCTCATAAGTTTAAAAAATGAGGCCTATGACCCCATTCTTTTTGGGCTAAAACATCTAGCTGATGTCAGTTGTCATCTGAAATTAGAAAATGTAGAGAGAAAAATATTGATATGACAGTTGATATATATGACATACAGAAAAACAAACTAGCTGATTAAATAAACTCGTTTGATAATCTACAAAAAGAATGGGCCATCTTCGTTATCATACTAGTGATACGCGTATTTTTTACTCCCTCCGTCCCCAATTGACCTTCCTATTCCTTATTTGGACATGTCGTTTGACTTCAATATTTAACATATAAGATAACATAATTTTATAAATCTAAGTTTGTCAATGAAATCCTGTTATCAAAACTATATGTTATAGAATTTGTTTTTACAAAATTATTTATCTTATATGTTTAATATTGAAGTGGAAAAATGTGCCAAAACAAACAGGAAAATCAAATGGGACGAGGTAGTAAAAAAAGTAGTACACGGTCATCAAACCGTACCAGGCTAGACTAGCAGCAGCAAATTTATCACATGGTTACCCTGTAACTGACTCGCAAAAAAACAAATCAGCCCAACAAATTCCTTCCTTGCTTGATGCTTCCTTCCATCGTTGTTCATTTCTACTACTCCTACTAATCTTGTTTCCAGAAAACCCGTAAGTACGGTATCCGTCCCTTCAACTCCCCTTACTCTGATATCACAATGCGGCGTCATATCAATAGTAAATTCTCCGTCCTGGTCGTCTCGTATACTATTTAGGATGTTATTTAACTTTAAATTTAGGGAAAATTCACTGAGATACCCTTATTTCCTTTGTAATTCACAATATCCCTGTGATTTTAGTAATTTAACTTTAAACATGTTCAAATGTTGTCCAAAAATTGATGAACTTTACATTGACGATGAAAAAGTGTTTATTTTGGTCCAATATCAAATTTGAAGTTTTGTAAAGCTCACATGTGACCTGTGGGACCCAATGAACAATCAACATTTCATTGGGTCCCACAGGTCCCATTGAGCTTAAAAAGCTTCAATTTGATATTAGACCAAATATAACACTTTAGCATCGTCCATGTAAGTTTCATCAATTTTGGACAACATTTAAACATGTTTAAAGTTGAATTACAAAATCACGGGTAATATTGTGAATTAACGAAGAAAACAGGGATATATCGTAATTTTGTCCTAAAATTTTATTATATAATAAAATATTATAATTTAAAATATAACATAATATATAATATATTACTCTATATAACTTAATTTTATATTTTTTTTATTTTATATATACTTAATATCAAACTAAAAAATACCTAAAATAAGAGCAATGGTCAATTGCGGAGGAAGTAGTAATTATATATCCCTTGTGGGGTCATTTGCTCCTTCCCCAACAACACGGACGCTCTGATTTTACATGCCTCTTTTTCTCAATCCCCACCACCACCTCCACTGCCCAGCCCACACCCTCTGCATTTGTCCATTTCCTCCACTTCTCGTTCCCGTCACTCTCAGCGACACCCCCTTCCTCCTCCTTGCAATACTCTACTCTAACTACAGAGGCAGAGAAGACTCGGGGAGAGTGGGGCACAATACACGAGTCGGTTACACACTCTGTCAGTGTCCTTTTTTCCTCTCGTTTTTTCTCTTTGTCCTGCTCTCTCCACATTTAATACCTTCACTCGCTCATCGTCATTTTCTTTTCTCCGTCATAAGGAGCAACTTATCGAAGCTCTCTGCTCCCAGTCTCTCTACTGGCTTACTCGCTTGTCTAATGTGTGTAGGGAGAAGATTTTAGTGACATAGCGGAGAAACCAAATCCTTCGCCGTATTTGTGCATAGACGATATATTGCCAAGTAAGACGTCTACCAATCGCCATCGATTTTCTTATTTCTGGATTTGCTTTCCTTTTTTCTTTCTAGCATGGAGTAGCATCAACCGAGTGCGTCTAGTTCCGTTTTCCACCTTTTTATGGTATTAGTTATGGAAAGGGTTTTTATGCTTCCTAAAATGATTAGAGGAAAGCACTGAATCAGAGTCCGAGTCTTCGGTATTGTAATTCCGTGACTGATCCTGATCTATCGCGATGGAGTCATGATGACGGCGTTGAAACTCCGCAGATTTCTACCGATCTCAATTATTTCATACTCAACTCTTTTTTTCAAAGTTTTTTTATTAATTTACTACTATTGCCGTATTATAGTAGTAATAAATTACACAAGCTGTTACTCGTTCGTAGATCCGTGTTTAATAGAAAGATTCATATTAAAACTCGTTCCTGCCATCTGTTTCACACGAGAATTTAGAATCAGTTGAGATCGTCCGACGATGGCGGTGGTGGGAAGATAGTTTGTACTTATTAGTAGTTGCGTCTTTGATTTGGTACTGTTGGATGTGTGTATCTTTCACGTGTCCACCTTCATAGTCATTTGAATTTCTCTTCAATTATTTTTAATTTTACTTTCCTTTACAGGCTTTGATCAGAAAAGCAACGGCAAAACAGGCAGGGAAAAGGTGTAGCACGAAAGAGGAATCCGAACTCCCTTCTCATTACTTGTCTGTTTTTATCCCCCCCCACGATTTCAGTTTCCATCTTTTATAATCTCCCAGTCTCCCTTTTAGAGCAAACACAGACGCGGTAGAAAGAAAAGTGTTTGCAATATTTCCCTTCCCCAGCGGTCGATTAGGAGGAACACCAGTGAGACAGAGGAGGATTAACTAAAACAAATTTCGCCATGTCAATGAAGTAGGATGACTCCTCTTCAGTGGTCACAGTCTCCAATGCCGCATCATCCTCCTCCGTCCACTCCCTGCAAACTCTTGCCTCCGCAGTCACTTCCCCCTGCTTCCTCATCCTCCAAGAAGCGTTCCGTTCCGCGGATGGCATTGTCTGCCGCTACTTTGTCAGTCCGACCGGTCTCAGTCCTCCCTCTTCAGCGGACGTCATCGTCGTCACAGCCTGCATCGACTAAACTCCTCCGCCATAGGTCATGCGATGAGCTTCATAAGCTCTCCCATGCCGGTGGCCGTCGTTCCTCGTCCACTATCCGTAGATCTCACAAGTGCAAGCTTAGAGGTGCCTTCTCCGACGAAGAATTCTCTAAGCATATCGAGGAATAGCCATCAAATTCCACATGCCCATGCCTCACGATGGAAGTCGAAATCCGATAAAATCAGCTTCTGTTAGCGGACACAGAGTAGCGGGAGGAGAAGGCGGCGGTGTGATTTTTGAGAGTCATCATCGAAGATTGAATCATCAAAGTCGAAACTCATCATCATCATCTTCCTCGATGATGGAGTCAATGGAGCAAGAGATCAATCGAGAACCACCAGATTGGACAGGGAGAGAGTATTGAAATAGAACGGAAAGCGAACAGTGTGGATGTTCCACACTCCTTACGTATCATAAAGAAAAAGATCATCCAACAAATGCAATGGCAAGGAGAAAGTGATGGTATTGTTGAATCCGCTTGTTATTGTTCAATAAAAAGGCGTTCTCATCGATGGTATTTATAATCAAAGAGCTCCCAGCTACACACCTCCAGTTACGAGAGTTTCTCTACTACGGATCTCCGTGGGATTCTCGCTGATGTTCAGAAGGAAATGCAGCCTCATTCGTTTGGTTATTCCAACGTGTGTTCTCACATACACCGTCATTTATGATCTCGCTCATTTCTCCTTGCAATTTCTCCGTTCACTCAATGTCAGTTAATTCCATCCTCCCTGATCTGAAGAATATGGACCAGGTTCAAATTGTCGGTTCTGTGTCGTTGTCGTGGACACAAGATTATCATGAGGAGGATGTCGACTCATCGGCGATCAGAACGGCGACATTCGGCGGTGAGGATGGTGGTGGGAGAGAAAAACCAGTGGTGAGTGGAGGTGAAGGATGGGCTGATAGATCCAGTGGCGATTTCGGCCGTTCGGTTGTTCATGATTCGGATGGGAAGAGGAGGGAAGTGGAGGAGTCAATTTCGGGATATGATCATGATGTTGATGAGGAAGCCAGGGTTTGGAACGCGTTCCAGGAAGAAGCGTCTAGGATGAAGCGGAGTTGAGGGATGAGTCGTTGATGGATAGGGAGACGATACGACGGTTTTGTGTCGCCGGTGAAATTGGATGTTGATAGCCTGGAATCTGATGTAGGGTTGATGAGATTATAAGGACTGAGCTTCTTTACAGGACGGGTCTTGCCCAAGACCTAACAATCCGCTCTTACTGGTGAACTACGCACAGTTTCTCTACTTGGTTGCTCGTGATTATGACAGGTACTTCATTTAATTGATCAGACTTCTCCTTCTTGTTTTTGTTGGAGTTGATTTTGATTTCGATTTAACTAAAGATTCAATTGGTTCTTGTTGTTGATGCTTGTGATTTAAGACTGGCGACTGTTATTTTTTTTGTTAGTCGAGAATTGTCGCCATCGGAGGTAAGAGCCGTGGCGTGTAGTGTAGTGGTGGGGGTGTTGAATAGTAGTAATACAGTGTTTTGTTTTTGCTGCTGGTGCTGTTTTGTGTGTGAATGCATGCTCGAAATTCATAATAGGGATGACATCTTCTCTTAAATTTCCCTTAATTAAAAGAAGAAACGGAACATTTGTTAGTGTGTCGTTTTCTGCTTTAACCTGACCAAAATTTGGACCGAGTTCATTGTTAAAATGTGATCGATGGATCGGTCTTCACGTTGATTGTTACTATCTTTTAGGCTAACTGATTGTCGCTTTAGGGATAGGAACGGAACATTAGACCTACTAGATGAGGATATAGAAAAAAATCTTCTGTGTGTCTTGAGATATTTTTTCTCTCAGCTACTCTTGGGCAGAACTTGTTTTGAGATTCTTTTCCAACCGACTTGTTTTGAATTAGTAAATACTATATATATACACTCATGATCATCATGTGTCTTAAGTTCAAGTTGTCGTTTGTCTTTCAGGGCTGAGGAATACTTCAAGAAGCGACAGAGATTGAGCCAAAGGACGCAGAGGCATGCAACAAATACGCAACCTTCTTGGGTTGGCAAAGAACGATCTGTGGGCGGCAGAGGAGACATATCAGCAAGCCCTAGAGGCCGAACCGAAGCATGTACTACGCGTCCAGCTACGCCTTTCCTGTGGAGTACTTGTGGAGAGGACACTTGTTTTCCTTTAGATGAAGATGAAGACAAGACAAATAGGCGAAGATGAAGAGGTTGAGGAGGAGCACAGGACGAGGGGACCAGGGACAGGGAAGAGTATGGTTTTGGTTTTGCTTGCTAAAACAAAACAATGGAGTGGATGATATATTGTAGACCGGGGCGGAGATCACAAAGGGAAAATGACCAAGGATAGAACTGGACAACCAAGCATGGGGAGAAAGAAAAAAACAGTGAGAGTTAAAAAGGGGTCTTATACAATCAAACCGAGTAAATAGATATAGCGGTTTGGCGGGCGAGTGGTAGATGACTTTCTCCCCTTTTATTTATATTCTTTGTGGGTTGCGGTGGCTGAAATCATGAAATAGAAGGAGAAAATAACAATGTCATATGTACTTATTAGCAGCAGCAATGGAATGAATAGACGGGTAAAACAGAACACAACGAACCAGAGTTGAGAAATAATGACGAGGAAAGAGTTTCCTGTTTATTTTGTCAGTAATCAGTATCCTTAATTTTCAGTGAAGGAAAGGATAGATTACTTTAAAATTCTTTTTTTCTGTTTCCTGGTAGATAAGCATTGATTGATGACTAATGATTATTGACCGGTGAATGTTGACGGGTAATTAATGATTCTTGACTGGCAGTGTAAATGTATTGCGTTACACATACTTATTATTTTTGATGTGTGACAAATATGTTGAGTCAGTCTGTACTCAGTATAATGTTTTTTTTGGTAATTTTCCTTGGGCCTCAACAGAAGCGGAGCTGCACACGAGAGTATTTGCGCTGTTAGGTTGTTGAGATTTGCTCTTAATATATCTCACTCAGTTGACGTTATGGTTACTTGAATATTCTTGGAGGGAAGTTGTTTAAGCTTAGGAAATTCCCATTATCTCATGTATATATATACTGTATAGGTTTAGTATACGGGTAACGCTTTTGAAGGTATTAAGAACAGAGATATACTTCATACGGCGAGACCCATTTGGAGTGTTGAGAGTTATTCTTTATTCATTGTTCTAGGTGTGTTATTATCATTCGAAGAGTGATATGTTAGTGTGTGATTGTTCAAAGTGTGAACAGATCAGGTGAGGAGTTTTCACGCTATAATAAATATTAGTGGCTGAGTTTTCTTCTATATCTGGGTTACAATCATTCTGTTGGTTAACGCCGAAATCTCATATCAGAACTGAGTATTCTAGATAACTACATTACGAACTGTCAAACAGCCATTGACCAATTATTTATTTCATTTCCCCTAATTCATACAAACAATCAGAAAAATCAAAACAAATTTTTTTCTATTTCTCCCCATTCCGCTTCCATGGTTGAAACAAACATCCCCTAAAATTAGATTTGAGTATTTGTCTAACATTCATCCGCCAAACTACTCTTAATTTTGAGAATCTTTTAGGTAGCGCGATAAGTTTTAGAGCTCACATTATAATAAAGAAGTTCATCTAATCTAAATTGAGCCCACTCTTGGCGCAAGTCTTAAATCATACTGTACCACTTACCACCCGGAGTTGGTTGGTATGACCCAAATATCTGGCTTTATAGTTACTGATTAATGAAAGTATGTAGTTACTTAGAGAGGGTTTTATATAATCTGTATATCTCTATATCTCTTACAAGCTTATAGAATATACATTCCGTGAGTTCTTAGTACTTTAGAAATAGATATTGGCAATTAATTCTAATTTTGAAATTATAAAAAAGGTAATTTAGAGGCTATGTTTGCTTTTTTTTTTTCCTAATTTTAAGGCGCTGTACTTTATTAAATATATTTCCGAATAACATAAAATTTATACATTGTTTCCAAATATGGTAGCCTTTCAAAATAAGATAAAACATGAACATGTTTTAATAAATTTAAATTTTATATTTTTTGTATGAATAATAATTTAAGATTCACTTTGAAAATATAAAATACATAATTTATGTGTTTTAACAGTGCTAGTTTTTTTCATAGTGTCAGTCCTCCTACAGTTGAGTAGGTGTAAGATTTTCTTTTTTTATTGCATGGTGGTAACTAACCACATTAGCCTTCTTCGACGCTTGTTATCTTCTTTGACGATGTTGGTTTCTTCAATTGTGTTAGGTTGGTCGATGGTGTTAGACGTCCCAAGACTGTATATGAGGGGTATGGTTATCTTTTTCTTGTGTAATAGTTAATAACCGAATCACATTAGCATTCTTTGACGGTGTTAGTTTTTTAGATGGTTCAACTGTCCTAGGGTATATTTGAGGTTTGGGTATCTTTTTGTTGTTCATTATACACTTTATAATGTTTCAGTTATCGACCTAAACCCTAACATACACCTTTGTTGGATTAACTGTCATATGATATCCTTTGGGGTATGTTTTTCTTTTTCTTGGGTGGTTTGTATGTGGGTAGGGTTTCTTTTTCTTGAGTGGTGGTTAATCTGAACTAAATTAGCTTCTTTAAAGGTGTTAGCCTTTTGGGGTTGACCATTGAATAAGGTTCATTTTATTATTAAAGATATTCATTTTGTTAACGAATAAGATTCACTTTTAAAATATGTAATATATACTCATTCCAAAAACACAAAATTTTAAGTTTACCAATGATGTATTATTTTAAGTTTACCAGTGCGGGTCTCCCAGGATGCCATCTCTCTTTTCCTCACCTACCCTCCCCGTCTACCTGTCAATACCGTTTACCAAGATGTGTCTTCCCCTACTAGTCATTTCCCCTGGTATAAAATCTGTTGGAAGACCTCGGCGCTTCCCAAAGCTAAGTTCATTTTGTGGGTTACTCTTAATGTAGACTTAAGACCTGTGATAAATTGCAATCGTGGGGCATTAGCCTAGCTAACAGATGCTGGCTCTATGAGCAAGCTCTAGAGACAAGTGTGCACCTCTTCTTTTTTTGCAGGACTACATGCAGGTCTGGTGGACCATCTGTGACTGGCTGGGGATCCCCACCAGCAGGTCAAGCCTTCGCAGTTGTGCATCCTGGCTATCCCACTACTACAAGAGGAAAAGACCTAAGGACTCCGTCAGACGCGCTGCCATCGCAAATGTCATCTACTTCATATGGATCGAAAGATGCAGGGGAGTCATGACGGGTCTAGCCAGAGCCCGGCCCTCATCATTGCCGATGTGAAGGGTACGACTAAAGCCTTTATCTGGACTATATTCTTCCCCAACCGAGATGATGTCTGGCTCAACCAGATCCTAGAGTCCTAAAAGTAGTCTCCTAATCTATTTAGTCCCCCCCTCACCTCTATAGTTATGATGTATCAAGTCGGCCATCGCCACCTTTTAGAACTTGATGTTCATCTATTTGATTTGTATATCCTTGACTATCTGATATATAGGACCGCTATGTATCTTCTTTTGTATAAACACTATCATTTATTCATTGCCTTTATTTAAAAAAAAAAGTTACAGCATTTTGAAGTTGACCATAAAACTATACTTTATCAATCAGTAATATAGTAACACGTCGTACCAAATCCATATGGTATTATGGCTCAAGCTTCTCCTTCCACCTAACTCTTATAAGAAATGTATACCATTTTTTAAAGAAACACCACAAAATTCAAAGTTTTACTGTAATTGTTTTATTGCTGAGTTTTCGTTATGTAATTGCTATACACAACTGCCTATCTTGGCTGGTTTTTACCAGCTGTACTCAAACCATTTTGGTTACTCTACTACTTCGGTAGCTCCCGATGATAAAAAAAAATGATAAGTAATGACTTTGACAATACAAATTTTTTTTAAGCAAAGAGCATACATAAATTTTATTGAGAAAACTTGCACGATAACTTAAAAAGAATATTAATAAAATAGTTCATATTATGTGAGGAATATACAAGGTAGGATGTTTTAAGTTGAACTTTTTTAAAGACTATGTATGTATCTTTTCGTTTTTTTATTATTTACATCTTTTTAGACTTTTTTAGATCCACGTCTCGTCAACAAATTATATGGTACTTTTTAGCCTACGACAGAGCTGTTATGCTTCAGAATAATATCATATCTGTATGGTATGTTTGAGTTGTGTTGTCGCTCTATTTTAGTGACTTGAAATGAACGAGTTGGACCAGTTTAAGTTTGGTTTTGGTTTCGGATTTTGGGGTTGTTCACCATAATCTGGACCAGCTGTTGCGACTCTATGGTTGTTTGATGTTATGTAATTCCTCCTAAGTGGATGGAGACCATGGAGCTTGCTCCACCTTGTAATATGGCTTCATGTCACATGTCAATGTATTATTGGCTCAATTAAGAGTAAGAGAAGAAAGTAAGAAAAAATCAAAAAGAAAAAGAAAAAGAAACACAACACTACACAAGAGTATGAGAAAAAATATTTTTTTTTCAAAATGTTATAACTTACAAAATAAAAGTGCAAAAATAAAAAAAATTATACCGTTGTTCATCATTTTTCGTGCTCTTCAAAACAAGATGCATCATGGATATGTTTTGGTCAACTTAAAATTTTATGTTTTTAGAATGAGTATATATTACGTATTTTTAAAGTGAATCTTACTCATTAGTAAAATGAATCTTCTTTAATAATAAAATGAACCATATTCATTAGCAAAATGAATCTTACCACAAACACCCTAAAAACCACCTTAGTATAGCTAAAAACGTCGAAGGCATTTTTAGGGTTTGTAGTACAGGGTTTAGGACCATAAACCCTAAACCACAAACCCTAAAAAACTGTCGAGTCAGTGACGACAATATAAAACGTAGAAATAATGCCAAAACGATTACCGTACCGCCCAAACACCCAAAAAACCACCCTAGGATAGCTAAAACGTCGAAGGCATTTTTAGGGTTTGTAGTACAGGGTTTAGGGTCTAACGACCCTAACCCTAAACCACAAACCCTAAAAAACTGTCGAGTCAGTGACGACAATATAAAGCGTAGAACTAATGCCAAAAAGATTACCCTACCCCCAAACACCCAAAAACCACCCTATGATAGCTAAAAACGTTGAAGGCAGTTAGACCCTAAACCTGTACTACAAACCCTAAAAAACTGCTGAGTCAGTGACGACAATATAAAGCGTAGAACTAATTCCAAAAAGACTACCCTACCCCCTCCCCCAAACACCCAAAATCCACCCTAGGATAGCTAAAAACGTCGAAGGCATTTTTAGGGTTTGTAGTACAGGGTTTAGGGTCCACAAACCCTAAAAAACTGTCGAGTCAGTGACGACAATATAAAGCGTAGAACTAATGTCAAAAAGATTACCCTACCCCCAAACACCCTAAAAACCATCCTAGGAATGCTAAAAACATCGAAGACATTTTTATGGTTTGTAGTGCAGGGGTTAGACCTCTGATTCACTTTTTAACAATCTTTGATTCACTTTTCTTAAACTTAAGATTCACAATGAACATATGTATATAAAATAAATATAAAATTTTATATTTATCAAAACATGTTCATGTAGGGTCTTATTTTGAAGAGCTCGAATTATGATGAATAATGATATAAAATTTATGTTATTTTGAATTATAACTAATAAACTACAATATTTTAAAAATTCATAAAAGACAAAAAAAAAAGACAAAAATGGTGCCACCACCCGCGCTACCTTCGAATTCGCCTCCTCCAAATCAATATAACTATCCTTCTTTCGAAAAAATTACAATGAGACGAATTGTGAGGTTTTACTTTTTAGTGATTTACATATGTATATTTTTTTGTGTACATGACAAAATTGATAATACTCATAATATATACAAAAAAAATGAATAAAAAAAATTCATACACGTATTTTTCTTCAAACATTCATCAGACTTGGCACTTGCTCAAGCATTATATAGCAACATAGATATAAAATACACACAACACAATCAAGACATAAAATAAAACAAAGAGAAGATAGAAAATGGATAGACGTACATAAGTAAATTCATGTCATCTTAAACCATATTTATACATACATTAGAACATATAATAAAAACATTGTAACATTTTTTTTTCCTCACAAACGACCGCGACATAGATGTAAATATAGATGGTAATTAATGCAATGCTAAATTCGTTTTCTTTCAATCTCTGGTCAGAGAAATTATAATAATAGTTAATTAGTGGGTGTATCTAGAGCAGTAGGTGATGGCACTGCAGCCACGGCGATAAGGGTTTATTTTCTGATTCCCACGGCAATTGTAGTAGGATCTACCACGTTGACCACATGGAATCTTGTTCTTGTTCATAGCACTGTTGCTAATCATTTTTGACCAGTCTAATAACTCTGCCATCTGGCGATGACTCCAATCCGACCCCATCATCATTTCCTCGTCCATGTCGATTGTGTCTCGCACTTGATCAACTGGTTGTGCTTGGAAGTCATCATCGTTACTGGATTCCGCCACGGCAACCACCGTGAGGAGGGTTAAGAGAGTTAAAGCGATGCAGAGCTTGCTCAGTGGGGCCATGGATGTTTGTTGATTGGTCGAGGGAGGAGAGGGAGGGAGAGAGTGAAAGGAAACTGGGGGTTGTTGTTTGTTTGTTGGTTTGTTTTATTTGAAATTTGCTCTCTCTGATTTGCTGTAGAAGATTGGGGCTTTCTCCCTCTCCCTCCTTTTGGCGATGATGGAGAAGAGGTGAATACAAAGAAATGTTGAGGGGAAAGGGAGAGGACGATATGGAATGAGGAAATTATGGACTACTTTTACGGATTGTTGCAAGTGTCTTGTGTGTCCTCTTTTCTCGATCAGCATGATGGATGGAATGGATGATGAGAATAGAAAACTCATAACACAACATATGCCCTGTTCCAACTTCCAACTTTTTTAGTAAACGAGAAGCTAGTTCATTAATTAAGGGGTTTTTATTTGTCGATATAAAAGAGCATTTTCTTTCTTGCAAAAAAACAGCTAGTGTACCAATTTTTAAAGCCCATGGTTTTAAAATTTAATGCATTGACTATAACCGTATTATCATTATTAACTGCTATTGTTGGCCAATCAAATTTGTTTTTTCTGCAGTATGGATAATTAAGTAAGGACAGCTTGAAGTAAAATTGCCAATATTTCAACGTGATATGTCTACCCCGGTTCAGCAAAGAGTTAAAATTCGACTATAATTAGAGGGTGAAATAAAAGGTACTAGTATTCACGTTTTTCATTAAAACAACTGTCCCGAATGCGCATGCTACTTAGAGTAAAAATTCCACTATAATTAGGCCTTGTTCGATCGATCATCTAATTTTGAAAAGTGTTTTGGTGCATTTTTTAATGTCCGGTTGAACCGAAAGCACGGCTGTCTCGATTAATTATGACCTGTGCCGGCTCAAATATATTGATCAATATTTAAAAATAGTAATAATATATTAATTTAAATAATACTTATTGCTTATTAATTAATAAATTATTTTTAAAAGTTATTTTTTAAAATTATAAAGATTTAAATATATGACTTCTTTAAAATCAAATTATTTATTAATTGTTGAATAGAATTTTTAAGATTTATTTACTAATATCTAATATTTCATTTTATAGAAATATAGTATAAAAGTTAATATAATTTTATGTACGTATAGTAGTCCCTCCATTCAATCATATATGTCGTATGTAAATTTTGTTAAAAATATAGGCATTGTAGCTTTTTCTCACACTTTTTCACATTTGGCCCTAATTTAATAAGTACAAAAGTAATTATTATTTTGATAAATAAAAGTAAAAAGTAGGGATATATGCGTCATTTTTTCTTTTCTTAATAAGTGTGCAAGTTTCTAATTGACAAATATTATTGAATGAAGGGAGTAATATTTATACCAGGTTGTTTACTATTAATTACTTTATTGTTTTATATGTTATATACAATAATAAAGTTGACTAATAAAACTTCATATATAATTTTTACTTAAATTTTTACTTATAATTTTTTACTTATAATTTTTTATATAAACTATTAACTAATTAAACATAGCTAGAAAACGTCACAAAACCCTTAAAAAATAGGGCCGCCGGTAAGTGGAGGCCCTGTGTTGTGGCTCCAGTTGCACAACCACCTAGCTGGCCCTGACTGAAAGTGTTTCCCTTCCCATATATGTCTTTTAGAACAATAGTCAGTATAATAGCAAAACTAAATCAGACCCCTAATATTGAGCTTGAAAAGGCTTATCCGAATCGAATTAGGATTGATTAGTGATAAGTGTGAAACATATCACACTTATCAACTTACGCACCAGTGGTTAGTGGTAGAATAGACTATTAGTGATAAGTGTGAAACATATCACACTTATCAACTTATGCACCAGTGGTTTAGTGGTAGAAATAGACTATAGTGCCCTGCACTGCAACAGCGTAGACCCGCGTTCGATACCAGTACTGAGCAAATTTGATCTTTGCCAAGCCCCTATGGCTTGGTCGGTAGATGGGTGTTATCATAGAACCAAAGGTCTGGTTTCGAAACCTACCCAATGCTCCCAACTGTAAGTTTTAAAAATAGTGAAACAAAGAATTTAACAAAACATGGAGAAGTTGGTTACAAAGATTGAACATAAAGTAGCTCGGAAACTTCCACCAATTTCATTCCTCAACCTTTGGATGACAAGGGATGTGAAGTAATGCCTTAATTCACTCTACTTTTCAACACCACACTCATGATCAAATTAGGAAAATTGCAACAAAGAGTAAGTTTTCAAGAGCTTTCCTTTCTTTGCATATGAAATACCCTAAATAATTTAATTAATTTAGGGATTTCTTTTATTAAACCTTTAATAATATTATTAAGTATTAAATTATTATATGGAATGAGGAATATTAAATTATTATATGGAATTATGAATATTAAATTATTATATGGGGTTGTGAAATTTATTTAGGGGTTTTCTCCTAATTTTATATATTATTATATAGTATTATGAATTAATAATAAGATTTATAAGTCAATAAATCTTGGGAAATTATTAAACACTCCAAATATATTATAAAGATTTTAGGAAGTGTTGGAACATTGTTTTGAAATATAAAAGTCAATATAAAATTCTAGAAACCTTAAAGCTATTAAGCCTTGCTAGAGTTGACTTTTTGAGAATGGTCAAACAGGTCATGAAACCTATACCAATAAATAGGTTATGAAAAACCATGAAGATCGATAAAAAGAACGTCAAAAACGGATCATCCTAGCCAAAGTTATGCTAGATTGAAGTTTTGAATCAAAATTTTAAGAGATGCCACGTGTCAGCCTCTCGTGCGCCCCAACACTTGGTCAATTCTATCTCCTTGTTTTTCTCCAACAATCACCCGATTTTGACCTAACTTGTGACGGCTATATCTCACTCGTTACTTCGAATTTCCCAGTGCCGTCTTCTCTATTCTTTTCTCCTTAATTCCCTCTTTACAACCATAACTCATACAAGCCTAACTCATTCTACACGATGGAAAGGAAAGTTAATCCAAAGTTGCCAGCTTTCGAATTCGTAACCCAGATTCCAGTTTTCATTCGATTTCAGGTAAAGTTCGTCTTGCCAAACTCCTCGTCTTTCAACCAAATTTGATTTTATAGCTCGTTGTGTAGATCTCTAATCCATCTACAACTTCATGTTATTACCAAGCCTGATTCGTAACGTTGGAAGATATAGTCGCCCAAAGTCTCTGATTTTTCAGCACATACAAATCATAGAAAAACGACAGGTAAACTCGTAAATTTCGGTCAATTTTCTTTCTGTATAATGCAAATTAGATTGAGTTCTTGTTATCATGTGTAGATCTATGTCCCATATTTCGATTGAGCCAAAGAACACAGTCTAACTCAATCTGTATCCCAAGTTATAGAGTCGCAAAGTAGGTACCCAAACGGTCAAGCTCGAACAGTTTTCCAGAACCGATCTTGAAATCGCTCCGTTCTTGCAATTCCCGGTGAGTTTCCACAAATTTCTCCGACGATGCTAAACTACTCTTCATTGCGACCAAACCCATGTAACAATTTCCCCTATTATGCATTAGGTTGAGAGAATTTGACAGATTTAAAATTCGAAACCGAAAAAAACCTAACTTTCGAACCAGAATCGAATTGGTAGAATACTGCATTATAATTGGGGGAAATCGGTGTCATTAGAACCGGAATTCAATTTCGAATCCAATGAAACAAGAATCATCGGATTTCGTTCTGTAGATTGAGAGAGAAAACTCGAATTTAGTACTCGGGGCTGTTCAAGAATTCGCTGAAGAACTTGCGCAATTTAGGCCGTCCGATCGTAGGTATTAGTAATGGACGGCCGAGATTAGATCTGGGGGGTTTAAGTTGATTATGTTTTATAATATTTCAGAAAAAACCCTAACTTTGTTGATTTTAGTTATGGCCTTCCCGAAGGTATTTGACTTGAAATTTTAACCATAGATTCCTTATTTTATCTAGTTTATTTTGATGTAAATTATTATGGTTTTGAGTTTTAAACATAGTTATGATTTTTACAAGTTACGGTTTTCTGGAATTATTGGTTAAATTAAAAAGATATTTTTATGAAATAAAAATTTTATAATATGTCTAAAATGTTATAGTTACTGTATATTAAGTTTTGGGAATTTCTGGGCAACGGGAAAAGGTTTTTTAAAAATTGTGTTGTGAGTTTCATAAGAACTAACTTATAATATATAGTTTTTAATGTAATCAAAATTAAAGTATAGTGATAATGAACTTTATAGGTTGGGGAAAATATAAATAAGACTAATTAACATTTAATACAGTATGTTTATAAATATTTTGGGTATTAACTTTAAGTGAAGTAAAAAATTGTTACATATGTTTATATATATATTTAATGAGAGAAATAAATAGAAACTTATATTAAATCAAGGGAATTTAACTAAACTACATTTTATTTATTATATATAATATGGAAGCTAATCTTGTTAACTAAAACTAAGGAAATTACTCTATTTTATAAACCATAAATCAGTTGTGGATATGTCAAAAGATATCAAATATAATTAAATACAATAGAATTTCTTAAAGATGTTCTGGATAAATCTTGATATATGTGGATATATATATATATATATATATGTATATAAATACAATAAAAATAGATAAAGGAATAACTTTCCTGTGAGAAATGTAATAGGAAGGATAGGATATATATATATATATATAATAAATAAATAAATAAAAGAATAAATACCTTATAGAAAATATAATATGAAGGAATTAATGAGTTAACTAAACCTCTACATGATACTAATAAAAGAATATTATATGAGGGGTATAAATTATGGTTATAGGTTGAGTTTTTAGTTATCTTTGGTTTCTAAGATTTATATAAACCGTATTTAAACACATGTATTTACTTAGTCATAACCACAATGTAAATTTATAATTTGGTTAAGAAATTAATAAGTTGAAAATTTAGGAATATTTGTAATTGGTCTACATAAAGGGTTACACAAATAGATCTTATTATATAATTAATAATAAAATGAATGAAATACTTTTACATTTAAATGTCTTATTAATAAACAATAGTAAAATAAATGAGTTACTTGTACATCTAAATGTGAAGAGGATAAATAAGTCTAGATTTAATTATTTCTTAATATTTATGTATTGGTAATAACTAATATTTTAAGATAAAATCATTAAAAGGGATTATGATATAAAACTACATTAAACTATGATTAGGAATTTAATCTAAATAATAATCCTTAAGTTTCTTACAACTAGTTAAGCCATATAAATACATTACACCAATATTCAGGATGTGAGTTTATAGTTAAGTAATGTATTTAGTAGTTAGAATTTATAGGAGGTTTGTATATAGAAATTAGATACTTAAAATCTTTAAACCTTTAATTAGATGAAACTGGGTACATAAGAGATTATATTGATTTACCTTTTGACACTGGAATATTTATGTGTCATTTGAATATAAGGTATGGAGATTGTTCAGAATATATATCTTATTAAGTAATTGACAATTTCCACTTATGAACCGGAATTTAATTTTTTTTGATAAATTCTACCTCATGCTAAGATATAATGTCCATCCTAAATCAATAAAGGAAATTATTTATTAAGTTATGCTTTTGAAAATTTAGGTTTTGTAAACAATATAAAATGTATTAGACTTGAGTTTAACGAAGTTATATATAAAAGGATTATACATGGTCTATAGAGAGAATGTGTGTAAAAGTAAAACAGTTAGGGAATTAAATGTAAGTAAGGGATACATAAAAGGTATCTTAAAACACCTTATTATAAGTTAGGTTAAGTAAATAATATACCTTGTGGATACTAAATGTGAGAGTTCGATAAGTTTGAGTAACTATAATATGGTTATTTCAAAGATGAAAAGTAATTTAACAACTTATGACAAGATTAATAGATGGTTGTAATTAAAGGCCATTTCGAACTAAAGATAAGATAATTGAGTTTGTAGCTCAAATAAGTTGTACTAAAATGCATCTACAACACTACGATTTCAGTATACGGGATGTAGATCTGAATTAAGTTAAGGGGGAGAGACTTTAGTTATAATGGATTATCTAGTAGATATTGATAAAGATACATAGTCATAAATTGTGAAATAGTGTATAGTATTCTAAGATAAATCCATCATAGTTATAATACGATGTCTGTCCTAAAGTAAGAATAAAGTATTGAGCTTAAGGGTTATTATTGAGATTCTAAGACTAATTGAGTAATATAAATACGCTTAAGATATAAGGTATTAATGTGAGAACTACGGTTAAGTATTAGTAAAGTGGATAAGAGTGGAACAATGATAAGTGTTAGAAGAATACATCCCTTGATCTTACAACCTTGGGCTATACAACATTCTAAAACAAGTCGAAGGCTATACTTAACAATTAAGCGAAGGGCTTACAAGATGATCGAGGTTTAGAAATAAGAGTGAGGAATCTTTTAAGTTTGACTTAGGGTATGAGTTATTGATGATAGATTACCTTTAATTCTTCAGAGTACTGTGATTGTTACGCAAGTTGTCTAGAGTGCTACAACGTTATCCAGGTATGATTTCTCGTACTCAGCTGGTTGTGTTTGGACTCTATGGAATGTTTTGTACGATTTCTAGTACTCAGCTTGTTGTGTTTTGGACTCTATGGAATGTTTGTACGATTTCTCGTACTCCGATCTTTTTGGTGAGTGACTTGTGGAATTTTGGTTTGGAAACGTTAACTGACTTAAAGAGGAATTCTAAAAAGGAATTGGTTGTGTGACTAACTCAGCTTGTGTGACTAACTGAGCATTGGATGTGGAACTCATTTGGTATTGGTTTCTTCTATTTGGTGTCCCGTTAGACATTGATGCTTAGGGTTTACGCTTCTGCACTCTGTAGGACTGAGGTTTTGGTATTGCTCTGGGTAGTTGGTGATCTAGTGGGTATTTGGAAAAGGTCAATCTTGGAAATCTTTTTCGACGTTCGATGCGCGCGTCTTCAATGGTAACAGCAGGGGGCTGTATATCCCTCGCCCATAGGGGCATTGATATTTAACAGCAGGGGCTGTATATCCCTCGTCCATCAGGACATTTTTAATTTAACAGCAGGGGGCTGTATATCCCTCGCCCATAGGGGCATTGATATTAACAGCAGGGGCTGTATATCCCTCGTCCATCAGGACATTTTAATTTAACAGCAGGGGGCTGTATATCCCTCGCCCATAGGGGCATTGATATTTAACAGCAGGGGGCTGTGTATCCCTCGTCCACCAGGACATTTAAATCTGACAGTAGGGGGCTGTATATCCCTCGTCCATATGGACATTGATATCTGGCGGTGGGGGCCATCCTCTCCCAATGAATTATTCCACTCTTGAGTTATTGGTTCTTGGATCTATCTTATTATTCCTAGTTTTGTGACTATCTGAGTCTTATATACTCCGAACGGGAATTGGTTCTAACATCAACAATGGATGCTTACTAACTATGTGGTGTGACTACTTAAGTGGAGACTTGTTTTGGAAGTTCTCTATCTCTATCTTTGTCTTGTTTTCTTTCTCTTTAACTTGATTGTTTGAAGTGCTTTATCTCTGTTTTACTTTTAAGAGTTGGTTTCATGTTACTGTTTATTTTGAAGAGTTAGGTTTTTAAGTTTGTTTTTGGAGAATTGTACCAGTTCCATTCCAGGGAACTGACCCGCCCCTTTTGGGGTGGGCTGCTGGTTTCATCTTGCAGGTACGAATTGATTTACAGGTGGCCCACGAAGAGAATGAGCGTTTGGGATGGGACTAGGTTTGTGGAGAGTTAATGTGTTTAATTTCTATTATTTTTGTGTTAAGTTTTCTCGAGTTCAGACCGTAGCTTTGTAAATTATAAGTTGTAATTGGTGAGGTTTGATGCCGGGTGTTGGAACCCGATGGTCTGTAATCGCCTTAGAGTTTTATTTCCGCTTGTAATTATGGTAAATAGGGGCGTTACAGCATAATTATTTTTTCTCATTTTTAATACATTTATTTTATCTCCCAAACTTTTCTCTTCATACTTGTAACGGCGTTGGGTCTTCTATCCTAGATCACGGGACCTTAGGTAGACGGGTGATGAAGCACCCCAAGGACTTAATAACCAAATGAAAAAGGACTCTTTTGGTTCAGAAAAAACAAAAATCAGTGGAGTACCTTGCCTTATCCTTTCCATCCAAACTTTCACATCATTCCCAGAATCACCGAGCTAAACTAGTTCAAACTCCACAATAAACCTGTCTATAGAATTTTTAATGAAAATTGGCAACTTTGCAAAACCATTAGAACGAACAGTTTTTAGCAAAACAATTCTTAAAACTATCACCAGGCTCGATTCCAAAGTATTTCTACAAAAACATTCACCCGAAATTCAATATGTATAAGTAGTAAAAGAAACTTATCTCATATAGCATAAGAAAAATAAAAAATTAGTGTGACATGTAATACAACTGCATATTCAGAAAGATATCTCATTCCTCACACTTAAGAGGAGTAATGTCCCTATTGTTCACGAATTAAAACCAAGAAGAGATGTTATAATATATGCCAGACTCCTAAGGGTTGCAATGGAAATTCTACATAAATTAAACAATTTAAGCACGGGCTGAAGACAAACCAAAAAGAAAGAGAACTAAAACTCCCCTGATTTAGATTAAGAAGATGTCCTTCCTCACACTTAAGTTCTTGGCAAAGGTAAAAACGTTCCTCACACATGTATCCAAACAACCGGAAAGAAACTAAATATACTATACTAATACATACACACGTACTCACACAAAACACCAGAAAAGATGCTGAAGCATTGCCTTAGTCATTAGGATTACACCATCTTGAGAGTCACAATTTAACCATGAAAAGAAATAATGCAAAAATTAAAAGAGTTGAAAAAGAAAATAGAACTAAAAAAACTAAATAGAAAATACAATAAAACAAGAAGGGAAAACTAAAAGTCGGTCACTGAGGTGGTCGAGGATAGAAAGTCTGCCACTCCTAGAAATGCTGAAGCAGCAGGGACTCGTAACCAGACTGGGAGCGGCGACCCTGCTCCTGTAGAGACTTGTAGCGTTGATCAAGAGCATCATAGCACTCCTGGTGAGACTTCTTCATCAGCTCAAAGGACACCCGAATCCGGTGAACATAGTCATCAAACTCTACTCGGGTGACATACTCACTCATGGATGGAGCCTGCAGCGCTATGGAGTCATATTCAGCATTAGTGGCGGGAGGAAGAACCAGTGTTGAAGGACCCTCGCTGGCTTTCTCTAGCGCTTCTAGGTCGTGGTTCAGTCCTCTTCCTTCATTATACCCCATCGAACTCAAACCACATCTTCTTCAACGCCGAAGAGTCAATGAAAGACTTCGTATGATGACTTTCCTTGCTAGTGCAACAAATGGATCGCTCAAAGACACGACTAAGGAAGACAGAAACTCGAGCTTGTGATGGTCCTTGTGGTCAAGAATGTGGTGCAGATGACTGAATAGAATCTTAGGTAGGTAGACCAACGAAGCAGCCTCATCAATTTTGGGGTTCATGATCGCTTGTAAGAGATAGCGGTCAGTTTTATTTAAAACCGTGTTATCTCGCGATGTGACAATAGCGGCCATTAGAGCAAGGAGAACTCACTCATGCGCGGTAGGTAAGAGATCAACCGGGATAACCTGCTTTGATTGGTCATCCCCTCTGGGATGCCTTGGAGTCTGATCATAGAAGACGAAATAATGGTTCTCCACTGCAGGGTAGAACTCATTCCATAACAACTCCAGGTTCTCAATCTTCGATGCGTCAGGGGCAGGGTAAGGGATCTCCAAGTATCAGGCGATGGTCTCTACAATAATCTCTACCTCCCTCCCTTTGATCAAAGAGTGGATGTAACACCCCTACCGCTAATCCTGTCATTACCGTCTAATCACCTCGTACTTCCATACTTACGCAGCGGATAATCCATACTCATCGGCGGGTGATACAATGCCGTTAGCCACCCACATTACTAACAAGACCTACTCCCACAACATCGGTCTGATGGACTGGAATACCCGAGTACTAAAACAATAACCATCCATACTTCAATTACAAACCGAGTACAACAATTCTCCATTCAATACATTGCTCAATACTTACCATACAATATACCGAGTCTATTAGTTTACCATCCAAATCACAATATTCTCACAAGTCTATACATACTTATCAAGGGTCTACCCTCCTACCCAAGTCTCACAATTCCTCTTGCTTACCAAATACATCGGCAATTCAAATGGCTACAAGCCTCATACAAATCAATACATCATCCAATTGATCCCTAGCTAATACTAGGCATAACAGCCCGGTCTCACTTTCAACCTCTTAGCTTTGTCCGGTACCTGAAATATAAAACAGTGCCCCAAGGGGCTCAGCAAAAGCTGCATATGAAATTCGCATACTCCCGCGTGCTAACGGGGGTACACCGACTACTTGGTCGAATACATGCGGTTCATTTTATACATGCATACAAGCTATTACGGAAAGCATTACAATCATACAGGTACATACACACAAGGTGAAATACCCCGAACTTAAATATAGGGATTAAAATTAATCTCATATGTACTTAAGGGCCTAATGGTACCCAATTAATACTAGTAAGGAAAAATAAATCCAAAAGAAATAAATAAACGCTTAAAAAGCGGAAAACGCTAAATAAGCGTTAAGTAACCATAGGAGGTATGAGACCTCGGTTAGCGTGTTATATGGATTCTAAAGGTTTAATAAGACCTAAATAATATGTGGGAACAACTCCCGAAGAAAACGGATCCAAATAATGAATTAAAACGCTAATAGAGCTTTAGAGCACGTTTTTCGAGAAAACCCGGAAACGTGACTTTAAGTGGTCAAACGGACCCGTAAAAATTATAAACCATTAAATAATAATTATTAAGCATTTATGAAAGCTTAATAACCAATAAAAATAAAGAAACGAGAAAATTCCGGAAAACGGGCCCGGTTAGTGAACAGTGCCTAAACCGGGTAAAATAACGAGCGTTTTCTGTAAAAGACGAAAAACGCTCCAAACAGTAGTAATATGGGGGCCGGTTTTTAATGGGTAAATAAACCCATCACACACACATGCAACTAGTTAACAAATAAGTAAATCAAAAAGCAAAAGAGTAAAGTACAAAAAATAAAAGGACACTCTCTCACCTCTCATTCTCACTTTTCCCTCTTCTCTCTCCCATTTCTCCCTCTCTCACCGATTTCTCCCTCCTCTCTCTCTGGTTTGGGCGATTTCATGGAGCTCCACAAGCCTTCCATGGCTTCTCCTCTTCCTCCACATGCTCTAGCTCCACTTGAACTCCAAAGGTAAAAATAACTACATATTTGAACTCCCCTCATCCTCCTCTACACTTCTCTCTTTTCAAAATCCAAAAATGAGGAGGTTCATTTTCGTGGGTATACCCCATTCAAAGAGAAAAGCACACCATTATGGAGCTTGGAGTCTCCTCTTTCCAACAAGGTAAAAATCTCCATGAAAGACCTCGTTTTTCTCCATCCCTTGGTGTGACCGATTTTGTCTCTCTCCCTTACCTTGTTTTTCTCTTGTTTTGGAGCATGGTCTCAACCCTCCAATGGTGGAGTAACCCCCCCTTCTTGATTCAAGGGTGGGAATCCCTCTCAAAGATCTCCAAAGGTAAACCCTAGAAATCTTGTTTTAAGCATTTCTATGAACTAACATTAATTAAGGGGTTAGCATGTTAACTATACTTATTTATGTGCTTTGGGTGATGGGAATGGAGTTGACAACTCCATTCCCCCACAAAACCGAATTGGACAAGAGAGAAAGCAAGAGGAGAAATGAGAAAGAAAGAAGGAATTAAAAGCTCACGGTAAGAGCTCTTTACTAATGTTAACTTTTAGTGCATTAGAGTAATGGGAATGGGTAAACCAATCTAAAGAACCCAAAATAATGTATTAGTAATGTAATTGTGGAAGTTTGAGTAATTGTGCAATACTATGTGAATTGTAGGCCTTGGAGCCAAATGGTTGTGTATGAGTATTAGTATTGATGTTTGATGGAGTATTGGTGTATTGGGATGGATTTATATACTTGCTCGATTGCTGGTAGAACCCTTGTGGTTTGGCTAGGTTAGGAATGAGGTTGATGAGAAAACACATATGTGGAGAAGTAAGAAATATAGAGGAACTATGACAAAATTTTGGTAGGAATATGTATATGTATGGATGACTTGGTGAATGGGAAAAACCAAGGTGTGTATTGGAGTTAGTAGAGATGTTTAATGACTATGGAGTAGTAGTTGTGGTAAGAGAATGGAAGGATATAAAATCTGTAGCAAGAATTGTTGAATGGCATTGGAGAAACTAGGAGGATTTATGTACTTGACCTTGGGAGTGAGTGTTGGACTAGAAGAGGAGAGGCAATGCATCGTAGGCATTGGAAATGGCATTAGGAGAGGAAATTATGTATGGAGGAGGTGGGAACCAAAATCTGTAGCAAGGAGGTATTAAATTGCATTGTAGAACTAAGAAAAATAGTGTGCAAGATTTGGTAAGAGGAGAGTTGGACTTGGGTATAGGTAATATAATGGCTTGGAAATGCATTTGGGATGCTAGTGATGGTATTGGTAGTAGAAGTATTGGATGTGAGGATTGAGTTTTAAAATCTGTAGCATAAGTATAACAAAAACTGCTACAAGTGTTGGAAGAGAAGTGAGGGAATTGTGTAAGTTGTTTGATGGATTTAGTAATGGATTTGGTGGATGAATTAAGGTGATTTAGAATGTTTAAATGGTACTAAAACATGTTAGGATGTATGTAGGAAGATTGGGGAAGCAATGGGGGAAAATGGGAAAGAAAAATAAGGTCTGTAGCAATGTCCTGCTACCGTCCGACCCACAGCCTGGATCGGACGCTGGGTCGGACATGTCTTAAGCAACGAAAATAAATCTTTCTGGAATGGTCCGACCCAGGGCCGTGAGTCGGACGTGGGTCGGACATGCAAAAAAAATATGTTATCGAAGTTTCTGACTCCGTCCGACCCAGGGGTGAGTCGGACGTGGTCGGACAGGGCTTGGACAACAGACCGAAACAATCTGGAATGGTCCGACCCAGAGGGTATGGGTCGGACGGAATAGCGCTGGGTCGGACGGGGAGAATTCCAGAGAACGGTAATCTACTGGAATGGTCCGACCCAGGGCTTGGGTCGGACGATGGGTCGGACGACCCATAACTTACAAAAAAAAAACTATAGGGTTATAACTAGATATATATATATATATATATATATGTATACCCACCTATACATATGTATATACATGTAAGTAAACCATGGATAAGTAATGAAAAGAAAGTAAATGAAACATAAGTGTAAAGAATGTAAAGACTTAGTAAGTAAGAATGAGGGAATGTAAGAGTAATCGAATTGAGTTCATGATAGTTAGAGTAATCATTCGATTATATGTATATCATAGGAACTTGATTTGTGAACACCGGAGGAACGTTGGGATACAAGTACAACGGTGAAAGGTATGATTTCTTCATGCCCTGTATCCTAATCTGGTTACCCCGATTTGTGTGCTTATTTGATCACCTAATAAGATAAATGCACGAATCGGACTATATTGCACTTACCTGTGCTTGTTTACATTGTTCTTGATATTTGTCTTGAACAATAGTTTGTATAATTCATGAAACATATGAATGATGATGATGTGTATTGTATTTTGTAGTGTACTTGTATATTGCACTGTATTTTGTATGGATGTGTATATGAGCTTTGTATTGTATTATTGTGGCTTGAATGAATGACTTCTGCTAATTCCTAACTACCTAACTCCTAACTTAAGTGAGTAAACCGGAATGAGTGAAGTCCGATATAGCTTCGGCCACGCGTGAGGATGCGGAGTCAGAAGAGGTTGGCTGCAATTCCTGACTCTTAAACTGGTCCGCGGCCGAAATCCCTTAAATGGGTAGCATCCCGGATTGGTGAGTCAAGTAAATCCCGGAGGTGGGACGGTGTAGTCCCCAGGGCCGGAGGTCCCGACGACTTAACTTGAGTAAGAGTAAGGGTAAGTAAGTATGGATCCGTAAGTATGTATGAGTATGTATGCGTATGTATGAAGTAACGAGTAAAAGAGTAATCTCCACCCGATTAACCCGGGTGGACCAATGAAGCTAACAAGAATTGTATATTGTGTATGTAATGTGTGTGTGTAATTCGGAAGAAGGTAAGTATGTATTGAATGGTTTATGTTGTACTTCTTGCATGTAATGAAGTGTATGTATGTGTGTATGTCTTGCGTAATGTATTACAATATTATGTATAAGAGCATGTATGCATGTATGTTTGAATGAAATCAACCGCATGTATACGACCAAGTGGTCGGCGTACCCTCACTAGTACGCGGGGTATGCGGTTATCATGCGCAGCGAAAGCTGACCCCCTAGGGGGAACGTTTTTAGTGTGCAGGTACCGAAGCGAATATGGTCAAGATAAGGGACCGGAGGCACACCCTTGTAATTAGAAGCAAGTAGTTTGTGAGGAACGGGTAGTAAGTAGTCTCTTAGTGAGTATGTATGAACTTGGAAGAAGCATTGTAATTGTATTGGGAACCTAGTAAACTCGGTTATGTATTTTGTATTGTATGGTTTACGAAGGAGTAAAGTATTGAATGGAACCTTGTAGTATTCGTTTGATGAATGGAGTAGATGTTGTGGAAGTGTAGTACTCGGGATTCCGGTCCATCAGACCGATGCTGTAAGCAGTAGTAGTAGCCTTGTTAGCCACGTGGGTGGTTAACGGCATTGTATCACCCATTGTATGTAAGTAAGTATCCGCTGCGTGTATCTGACGTGTAAGGAGATTGGACGGTAAGCATGTATTAATGGTAGGGGTGTTACACAAGGATACCGTACTTACAATAGGACACATTTCACAAGTCAATCATCAAGGTAATACACTTCACAAATCTGTACCTCATTCTTTGTTAGCCAGTTACCCATCCGGGTTAATCAGATGTTCTTTACTCTTTTACTCGGGATCATATGACTTACACCAGTCTTGGTCTTACTCATACAAATACTTACTTACTTACATTATACTCAAGTTAAGTCGGTGTGACCTCTGGGCAGGGACTACATCGTCCCACCACCGGGCTTTAGGGTGGCTCATTAATCCAGGTTGCTACCCATTTAAGAGGTTTGGACCATGGAATAGATTAAGGCCAGGAATCGAATCCAACCTCTTGTGTCTCCTCATCCTCACACGTGGCCAAAACTATATCGGGCTTCTTACATACTTCCAATTTACCAATTTACTCAAAGTTAGAGGGGTTACATAGTTAGTGAGTTAGTGAGAATCAGTTCACAATCACTAAGTCAAGGGTTAGCACAAATGCACAACCACATTCAAGCACCTCATCATCATTCATACATTTCATGAATTATACAAACTAAGAGTTCAAATACAACAGCAATAAACAATACACTACAAGTACAAGAAGGTGTAATAAATCCGATTCGTGCGTTTTATCTTGTTTAGGTGATCATATAGCACACAAACACACAAATCAGAGTAGCCAAGGTAGCATATAGGGCATGAGAAAATCATACTGTTCACCGTAGTTGTTCGATCCCCGACTTTCCTTCAGAGTCCAACCATTTGAATCCTATAACGTACACGGAGTTGGACGGTTAATTCTCTATAATTAACCTAACTCTTTTAATCTTTAGAGTTTCCCGACTTACGATTACGTACTCCTTACATTTCAAACTTATTTACATTTGTTACTTACTTCTCACTCACTTCTAGCAGTTGTTTATACATCTTAGGACATTTATATGTCACCAAACAAGTCCCAAACATCATCTAAGACCAATACCCATCAATGCCCCATGATTTATAGCCTTAAAAACACATACGGGTGAATTTTGTGCTTGGTCCGGGACATGGTCCGGGACATGGTCCGGGACATGGTCCGGGTCTATAGTCCCGGACCCAAGCATAACTTAACTTACGACTCATTTTATACATTGGTCTGGGACATGGTCCGGGTCCCATAGTCCCGGACCACTACATTTCTGAACTTTCGGGCATTTTTCGTGTTCGTCCGGCCCCTAAGTCCCAGACCCTGCTAAAAAGCTGTTAAAACTCTATTTTTCAAACCAAATTCCAACCTTAATATACACCTAATCATTTTCTAATCCTTCCACATGTTTTCTACATGTTTAAGCACCTTAAAACACTCCCAGTCATGATCTAATATTTGGTCCAATTCATTACCCAACTCTTGCTCAATTCATGTTTAAATTACATAGATTTCACACTTACATTCTCCAAGAACTTACACTTATTCCCTAGTCTTCTATGTAACTCCCCTACTCTAATCGGCTCCTAATCGTCTTACTTAACATTGTAATCGCAGCGGTAACCTAAATAATTGAACTACTGGTGTCACCGTTCTCACTCGCCCATACGAGTAATAACGTGCTTACTGATATATACAGAACTACGAAACAATTTCCCACAGTGACAACAAGAGATAGATCTATCCTTCCATTCCAACATAAAATACAATCATAGTGAGCATTCTAAGTATCCCAATCCTACACACGTTTCTATGTTTGTATCGAAATACAACAGTGCATAATTAAACAACTGTAACTAAACTACCCAGCGCGTCCCACTATTTGTCGACACCGGAAGCTGCATACCTGTAAAATATTTGTTTGTGGTATGGAATCAACCCCTGGTGAGTATGTTACTACATGACTGTCATGCCCCCTTGGACCCTCAGTTAATTGGCCGAGAGCATGCAATTCATTTTCATGCAAGTAGTTTAACATAAAAACTGTAAAGCAACAACATATATTTCAGTAAACTCAAATAGCAACAAGCCCCCGGCTTCACACATCGCATCGCAGTAAACCACTGAAAGCGTTACAACGCTTATATGAGTACAGAGACTCCATTCCAACAAACACTTAAAAGCTCATAATTGAGTATGGCGAGTCACTCGACCAAACAATCCACAATAATCCACACATGAGTACAGCGACTCAACTCAACCAGTTCACCACAGAGATATAAGTACAACGACTCAATTAAACCAATTCACAACACACATGTGAGTACAACGACTCGTTTCAACAAATCCACCAACATACAACACATAACCACAAAGCATAACCAATGAGCAACAAGGTGAAACAACGAGAATTATAAACAAGTATAAATCCCCGTCTTTGGTATGAAAGCCCAAATAATGTTCGCCTAATGTACGAGCTAATATAGTCATTTGTAATTGTTCAGTCATGCCTAATGACAACGTCTCGTTAAAACAACGTGTCTCTAAGTTACCCATCTCCTATGGCGGGTCACCCACGACAGTAGCCACTCCAGCGGTAGAGTCTCCGACCGACGAACCATCTGTAGTCCGTTGGAAATTTATCCAGATACTTACGGATACCCACACGGTATCCTAGTATCGTTAATTGATCACAATTCACAGTAAGAGCCACATCCTCTTGTTAACTTTATCTATACCATCGCATTGTTTTACTATTTTTCCTAACACAGTAGACTAAGGTGTTAGTCCAATCCTGAGTATGTCGACTCGGGATCCAGTGTTAGATACGAGAGCGGCGTTAAGAAGGCCAATGCTCTGTATATACGTCTCGGATAATATATATATATATATGTTATTATCCTAATGCTACAACGTTTTACTTATGTTCCTTATATTACACATATAAGATAGCATCATTGCCGCTAGTTCGTTTTATAATATGTTCATATATACGAACGGTACTGTTATCGCACAACAGTAATAATAATAATAAGGCAAGATTAATACACAACTCAAGCATATTAATTCACACAAACAGACATTCAATCTTAACACAGATTTTCACACAATGTCTGAACTGAGGAAATCCTCAGAGACAATCAAGCCACATGAATAACATACCGTGCATCGGGATTATAAGACCGTGGAGTATGAATCAGCTAAATCCTCTGGCGATCCTCGAGACGCCTCTAACAATCTATTAATATGCATCACACTATGCATCAGCATCTCGTTCTAACAACACACTACGGCACCCCGTACCGTTACTAATCCATCCCGGTCTATTCCTCATTGTTAACTAATAACGTTTGTCGGGTTTTCGGTTTAACTCGGATTAGGAAAAACGCTATATTACATGCGCGGTTACGTCGTGTATATTAATATACTTAACTTTAAACGTTTGTTATCGCATGTATTTTAATACACATTTGTATATCATATAGTTTATCACTATATTGCAAGTATAATCTTAATCATATATTATACATCTCACCTTAGTATTTATTTTCCTAAGGTTAGTTTTTCCAAGTGCAATGTTGTATAATTCATATTTGAAAATACTTCGAAGTATATAACTCCTTATTAATTCATGAACAATATAACATTAGAATTTCCTTATCCAATGTTTATAATTCTTTTCTCCTTACTTTATATCATTTTAATTATGATATTATATGGTTGTTGAACCATATTGTATTTTTCCACTCCATAACCTATATTTATTTATGTATATGTATTATGGGACTATTTGTTATATGGTAAGTCTTTATAGTATATTCATTCTCTTTTAATGAATATTTCCTTATATTATAAATGTTACAACCCTTATAACATTAAAGCCATATTATAAATCTTTATTCAAAAATGCCCATATTACCGAGCAGCACTTATTCTCTTGATATTTTCAAAATCCACCACATAATTTATATAATGTTATATTATAGTTATAACATATATTATGACATTTATGTCATTAAAACAATTATAACCTATAGTTATAAAATACCAAATGTACCATAGCATTTCTTGGTTTTTATTTAATTCCACTATTCTTCCAGATTTTACAAATCAACCCCAAATTATATTCCATTGTCACACTTATAATATATACCATATATTATAATCCTTAAACCTTAATATAATTGTAACCTATAGTTTTAAAGGCTTATAATTGCCGAACAGACCCTAGGGTCTGTTTTAATTTAATTCCTTCCACCTAACTTTGTATAATTACCAAATCTCCCCATTTTATAATATATAGTTTCCTTATGTCATTAAAACTATATATTATACATATATCTTAATAAAACCTTATATATAACTCCAAAAATTACCAAACTATACCAAAAGGTTAAAAATATCATTCCTAACCTTATACTCTCCATATTTACGGTTTTTACCACAAATGTTACCTATATGTAACATGATATAAAATATCATATATTATACTTATATAATCCATATTAACTCCAAACTTAACCAAATAAATTCCTAAAAATTCCTAATAACCCATAGGTGTATAAAATACCATTTTATACCCCAAAACTTTCGGTAATCACCTATATACCCACATGTTATGAAATTTTTACATTTTAACACATAACTTAGTATAATTTGATAATTAAATTAATAAATCATCAAATCTGGTCAAAGTCTTTTGCTTGGTCAATGTTTGGCTTCCAAACATCATTTTGACCCCACTTTCTTGGTAATTACATAGATTACCCCAAACTTTCCAATATTTACAATTTCACCCCAAAACTTTATAAAATCTTATAATTTTTATTTAAATACATTTTAAATCCCAATTTTTGGCTATATTCACCTACAGCCCACTAATTTTTGTTTATTTACGCTTTGACCCCATACTTAATAGTAAGTACATAAATTAAATTAAATAAGCTTTTAAACTTAAATAAAATGGCCTAATGACATGGCCTTATTACAACTTTGCTTTATAACATAAAATTACACATAAATAGCTCAAAATATACTATAAGCTCTCGGCCTTACCTTATATTCATTATTTTTCCACATAATGTCATATTTTGACCATTATGTTAATTAAACCACTTAAATGACTAGCTTAATTTATCTAAGTCATTTTTTTCCATACTTAGGTTCAAATCACCCATTAAATCAACTCCACTCTCGGCACATAATTAATATGAGCTGAAAAATCATAAAACCATAAGTTTAAGGTGTTTATACCTTGATTTAGGTGCTTAAAGCCCTAAAACCAACTCGGCAGCTTGGAGGAAAAATCACCACAGCACTTAGACATGTTTAATACATCAAAATAAGATATGGTTACACTCCAAGCATGAGCTAACCATAAAGAACAATTAAATGTAAGATTTAAGGCAAAAATCACCTTAAAAATGAAAGGTAGTCTCCAAAGGGTTTCGGCCGGAATCAAGAACACCACATGGTGTTAAATTCACCATAAAAATATGGGGAATAGCTAGACAATAGCAAGGTGCTATGGTAATAGATTTTACCTTGGCAAAATGCCATAAAGAATGATTTTTCTTTTGATTTTCGGCCACCCTTGCTCCAAATGGTTAACACACTGAATCAACATGAAAATATGAAGATTATGAGTGAATAAACTCATAGAAAACAGAAGAAGAAAACCAGATGAAGAGTAAGAATCCTTAAGGTATGTTTTTACCTTATAATAGAATTTTTTACCACCTTGGTCCCGAAGCTTGCTTCAGCCGAGAATGGATGTTTTTCAAGGTTTAAAACACTGAGAATAAGCCATGGAAAGTGATAGATTATAAGCTCCATGTGTAGGTGATGAAGAGATGAAGAAAAAGAGCTAAAATATGCCTTAAACCATTACCTGAGGTGGAAAAGAGATTGATTTGCCTTGAATGCTCAAGAACACAGCTTGAGAGGTTTAGGAACTGCTAATGGCTCGGCTGAAAAGGGACAAGAGGAAAGAGAAAGAAAGAAAATGTGTTTGAATGAATGAAAAGTAGAAAATGGAATAGTAAATGGTGATTCACCAAATTGGCTAGATATTTTTAATAAAGTTGAATGTTCTGTCCTCCATGCCTTAAGATGCCGCCTCATTTAGGATATAGATGAGTCATGTATTGACCATTGACTTGACTTAGTCAATTTTGCTTAAAAATGCACTATTTGGATTACTATTCACAAATGAATGCCATATTTTTGATTTTTTTTGAAAATATTGGATTTAGACCTTCTAATGTGTTACATTATAGTACATTAGTATAACAATGTCTAATCCAATTCCTAACACCACTCAAAACCCACTCAGAAAGTCAATTTTCTAAAAAACGTGCTTTAAGGAGTTTTAAAGCACAATTTGTGTTAGAACATGTTTTTGAGCTTGGTTTCCTTTGATAATAGTTTTATAGTGTTCATTACTTAATTATAATACTTAGGAATCCACTTTGGATCCTAATTGAGGTCCTACAATCTCTATGGTTTCTTAAAGCACATTTTTGGCTTTACCGATCTTAAGGCATGTTTTTGCCTTGTTGAGATCTTAGATTGTTCCCCAATGGTATTAAGATGATTATTAATCTTCTTAGATCATTAATATATCATTTAACTAAGTTTTTAAGGTTAGGGGTATTTCAATCTACCCCCCTTAAAAAGGCTTCGTCCCGAAGTCCTTATTCATAATCAGTTCACCTAAGGAATCCAGTTCCACTAAGTAATCACTGACAGATCATCACTAGGGAGTACATACCACTACGTTCAGACCTAGTCTATATGTATCCCATTTGATACAGCATTAATCTCATTCCATATAGTCAATAATCATGACACATTCATTCATAAACAACACTAAACATGGTGCAAAACTCATTCATACACAGCACTAGACAAGGTGCAAAACTCAATCATACACAGCACTAGACAAGGTGCAAAACTCAATCAGAGTACTCAAAGGTGTTTGCAAGGGATACTCCATGCATCTCTATCTACATGTTAGTATCTCGTGAGGATACCCACACATCACTCCACATGTATGTGTGCACATATATTTAACGATGGCAAATCACGGGGAAGCAGTCTTAAAGACCAGGACTTGACGATCCCCAACCCCATGCTAACCAACGTCTACTACCCGTGGACACACCGGTTTAATAACAAAGGGCACTGCGGTCCACGGCTCCTCGGATAGTATCACCTAATTTCCTTAATCACCCGCAGACACACCAGTCTAATGACAAAGGGCTCTGCGGTCCACGGCTCTTTGGGTGATGTCACTCGCAGACACACCGGTCTAATGACGAAGGACTCCACGGTCCACGGCTCTTCGAGTGACGCCCTAAATTCCAATTTCTATTCATATCTGTGTCCACTTGTAGGAAGTTTCGAGAGTCATTCAACCCCGACGTGGTCAGCGTCAGTGTTGAACTATCTCTCACCTCAATTTGTGTTCGGTTTCCCTTGATCGGACCAGGATTAAGTTCAACTTCCCACGTCAATTTCACTCAATTAATTGTTTTCATTCTAATCTTATTTCTTCTTGATATTTGCCACCTTGTGTTCAATAGATACACAAGTCAACTAGTGTAATTAATCTAGTCATTAGCATATAGGATCATATGTCCTAACCATGTACCAAGTTCCCTCGACTTATAATTATTCATACAACTCCTAGAGGTTTTACCTCCACTAGGTTACACATCGGTCTCATGCCGATTCACTCATCGCATTTCAATAATCGGTTTCATACTAAGTCACAAATCATATAGTACGGAGCTTTCTACTCCTTCTATTAGCAATCTCTCATCGGAGCTACCAGATATACCTACTTGAACTCTCAACCGGAGCTAACAAGCTAGGCGTTTATATGTTTAATGTTCGCAACGTTTGCGTAAATAATCGGAAATAGGGTAAGAACACTCTATCTGTTCTCCCTTTCATATTCGCCATAACTAATGCGAACTAATATATATATATATATATGTTCATGCATATAATACATCACAATATTACATCAAGTAATATAATACAATCATAAGACTTGTACTCTATGTACAATAATCTTTGCAGCATGTGTACCATGCGCTTCGTACTCCAACGTACGATATATTTTAAATGCGTGAAATCGCTCTACCCCCCTTAAAAATGATTACGCCCACGTAATCTACGAATATATCATCTTGAAGTAATAAGTTCAAGATGTTCCACTCTAGTGGGATTATTCACGCACTAATGTGCTCCATATTACATTATCCCTTTTTTCTAGGGTCGGGCTTTAGCCCCTCAGGCTATACTGCCTATCTCGGTTAGGTGTATGTATGTTCATATACGGTTTGATCGGGAGATGTAAACACATCATTGTTTTCCCAACCTGCTAGGTATTTTGACTAGCTTTTTATTCAGTCACACTAACCTCTATACATGCTCATGGTATATTCCCAAGAGTTCATGCCACCCTACCGAACTAACCTTCGGTGTAAGGGTTGTCGAGCTATGCTCTAGTACCTAGTGCTTGCAGTAGTTGTCTCTAAAATATCAAGACGAGTCTGATATGTGCAACTAACTGGCGTGTCATGACTCCAAGTTATTTCCCTCTGGAATGAGTTCGTTCCTTAGGTACCTTGTAGGTCCTCTTTTGTTGGTGTGAACTCGTATCCCTCATGTTCTGGTATTTTACTACACACACATATGGTTCATCCCTACTCTCAATTAAGGGAATCCATTGGTTTTCTGATCTTCCACGTTCTGCTTCTCACCAACATAATTCGGTTAACAGTTATTATAATGGTCGCTTTGTTGCGCACCATGTACCAGTCGATTAGACGGTTATCCGCTATTGCAGTTTGCATGGAGAATCTAATCTCCAGCTTAGAGTATCTCTTGTAATGCTCGCCTTTGCCCTTCGTCTGTTGTAAACATACAATACGACTGTGGGTTTTAGCTTGGCGTTCATTTTCTATTCAGCCCTAATTGGTACTAACGTACTAACGTTTTATGGCTTGAGCATGTGGTTATTATTATTTAATGCGACATCATCGCCGCGCCCTCCGCGCATGATATAACTCTTCCTATGCCCCCTTTTTGGGTAGCATCCATAATATTACAAAGGTTTCTCTAATACAACTTCCTAAGATACCACACTTCATTTTCTCATTCATAGGTTCTCTATGCCTTTACCATTAAATTGGCCTTGGCTTCCTCATTTACTAAAATCTCCAAAACTTGTGTTCTAACTTATCCTCCGTGGAGTTGTGACTTCATGTCATTTTATTATCAAGCTATTCTTGATTTCCCCAACCTTGTTGGTTTGACCGAGATCTATCTCGTCAATTCATGGTTTACCTAGTCAGGATTCCATTTACTGACTTAGACACAGAGTTGATTACCTCCTGGGTCCTTACACTACTCGTTTACATACATGGGGTACCATACTGATACATTACTACTTACCCAACTAACTTAAAGTAAGTTTCGTCAGGCCCACAAGCTCCTAGGAGTGTGGTCGTCCCATGTCTTGTTTAGTGCACTCGTAGTGTTCGTACCCAGTGGTTATCGCACTCTTAGTCCCGTATTTCATGTTGGAGTAACTAGGCTGCCAATTCTTAACCTTTAGTGTTAGAATGGCCCTAGAGGGTTCTCTGGGTTCTATGGGTTCCTTTATCAATGTATATATTCCTTACCTTCTCTAAGATAGGTGTTTACGACTTAGCGCCCCAATACTGGTTTCCACATGCTCGTCATCTGGTATCTATGAGTGAGGATCAGTAACTACTTACTATCTCTCCCGTTCACTCCTAGGCTATTAACGCCGTTTAGATATGAGTTTTCAGTTCTCAACTCCACCCAATCCATTGGGTTACACCCTCTGGTGTAGTCTGGACTCCATGATAAGGTTGACACCTCGTGTTTTCCCTGTCTTATGGTAGTCCCTCTTTAGTCTGATATCAGTATTTGTGATTCATCACCTTTGTTCTCCTAGTTTTGGGTCATTTTGGTGGTACTAAAGGTATCCTTCCGTAGGCTATGCCATATATTCAGGCTCAGTGCTTATTCTGATGGTTAAATCCTAGTTGGTCTTTGTATTAAATTTAATCCTAGTTGGTTCTAATACTTTCTCCTAAGGTTTACAATTGGATACCCACAACCTAGTGGGTTCCGCTGATCATCGCTCTTAATTGTGTAGTCCTTACTCTTATTCAACTCATATTTCCTCCATCCTCTTCGAGGCAACGGTATCTTCCGTCCTCGGTAAATTCATTGTTTAGTTAATATCCACTGCCCTCCGTACGAGAGTCTAACAGCATAATGGATTCACAACACCCCCGATGTGTGTGGTGCGGCCATAACATCGGCCCCTTTATTGCACGTTCGCATCTGCCTAATCTTTTCTTACAACCCCAAAATAGTTTGTCATAACGGCACTTGTCTATCATTTTCATCCACTCAGTCGGATAGGTTTTATTTAAAGTCTTGGCTCGTATAGCTCACTTCTTGCCCTCTGGCAATGTTCAATGGTAGTGGTTTAACCACAAGTGTCGCACACTCCCTAAATATGGTTATGCTGGTCCTGAAGACTCGACACTCCCCACCGGTAATACTTGACGTTTAATGTCCATACCGGCACTGGGGTTAGGCTTATAGGCGCTAATTACCGTTGTTCTCATTTACTCCCTTTTCACACTCTACTAAATGGTGTATTATTTTCAGGTTTACTGGTCAGACCGGCTAGGTCTTCCCGAGGTTTTATCGACCTCCAACCCAAAGGTTTCGTAACCCTGCCTTTAAGAAGGCTATGTCCTGCTTCATTGCATTACAGACTCACATAAAAGTTTAGTGTTTATTGGTAACCACCTGGACTACTCGGTTCTTTAGGGTTAGTTTACCGTCGCTGCACTTGCTGTAGCAAGTGCGCAAGGCAGGTTGAAATTTAGTACTTTGGTTAGTGTGGCACTTGCAGTGGCAAGTGCGTCATGCTGACTGAGCCACCGGTACGGTGTGTCAGTGCAGTGCTATTCCCTAATCGGGTTCCTGCTCTTGTTGAAGAAGTTCTCATTCAAATTAATACAGTCTCATTCCCGCACTCGTTCCCATAAGTTTACCGTGGTAATAAGGTCTTACTTCCCTCTCGAGGCGTTGCATGGTAGCAACTTAGCGAGTTCTTGTTTCTACAGCTCTCATGATCTCTCTTCATGCCCGTCAGGCCATATTGCACCTTCAGTGTTGCATGGGTTAGAGTTACTCGCTTCGGGTGAGCCTTCGAAAAGGTCATCCATTCTGTCTGTTACATATCTCAAAAACTAATCATTACTCGTCGTTTCCACTTCCTTCCCCCCAAGCGCACTAATCAGTGCTTTCCTGGATGTAGGACAGGGTTGCTTTGCTTATAGCAAGCTAGCCCCATTAGTCCTACGGGAATTTTCTCCTCAACCTCGGTTTAATATTCATCTCATACTCGTATGGTAGACATCACGTCATTACCAGGACCCCCGGTCCTAAACAACTCATCGCAACTCAAAGTCTTATTTTCTACATTTAACATAATTCTCATAGCATCCACATCGGGTCTTCCCGATCAGGAGAGTTATCTCCGTGGTGCTTCTCATTTCATTGTCTCACTAGATAGTACTCAAGGTACGGGCTGCGGCGAGTGGGGTACCATTGCAAATTTCCCAGGATGCTCTCCCATCAAGTGCGAGTGGTTCATACCGTCTTCGTGTTACTTAGGTTGCTGGACCTTCACCACCTTCCGCTGCGCCTCGTCCTTCCTTAGTACCGTTACCCAGACCTCTCCCTGACATATGTCAAGAGGACGGGTTAGACCTTTACTCGGTCTAATACCGCAGTCTCGGTCGTTTAATATTGAAGTGCCTCTACGGCTATGGTGTGCAAGCCTTGAGCTTTGCATCAACCCCGCAAGGTCACGTATCCTCACAACGTTTCCCGTATTCCCAAAACCTATGCTCACTGTATAAATCCTACTACCTCTTGTCATCAGAGCGGTACTCGCTCTGATACCACTTTTGTAACACCCCTACTCTAATCGGCTCCTAATCGTCTTACTTAACATTGTATCGTTGAAATACCCCAAACCTTAATGTGTTAATTAATTGTGTAATTATAATTTTCTAAGGCTAATTAAGTCCTTAGATCATTGGTGAAGAAATGAAAACCAAAAAAAAGAAATGCGAAAAGTCACAAAACGTGAAAACACGTATTTAATTATTTTAGGAGGTACTAACCTTCGTTAGAGTTATAAATATATTTTTATACCTTAATTACACACTGAGAACGTGTGGGAGAAATTCCGGAAGAAAACGGATCCAAACAATGCGTTAAAACGCTAACGGAGTCTAAGGCGCATTTTTCGAGGAAACCCGAAAACGTGACTTTAAACAGTTAAACGACCCCGTAAAAATAATAGCTGATTTTATAACAATAATTAAACATTAATGGGAGTTTAATAGCCATTAAAATTAAAGGAAAGAGGAAATTCCGGTAAACTGTCCCGGTTAGTGAATAGTACTAAACCGGGCAATTAACGAGCGTTTTCTGTCAAAAGACGAAAATGCTCCAGCGTGTTTAGATTGGTGGGCCGGTTTTTATTTATGTAGACAGCCCCTCACATGTGACTAGTTAACTATTAATTAAGTCAAGAGAGAGCCAAATAACAAAGGGCACAAATACCCCTCACTCCTCTCTCTCTCTTTCCTTATTTCCTTTTTCCCCTCTCTCTCTTCCTCTCTTTCCTCTCTCCTCTCTCCCAGCCGGCTCCATCTTCTTCCCCACTCCATCGATTTCTCTCCTCCTTCTCCAATGGCTACTACACTTCAATGCCATGCCCAAGCTCCATTTGAGCTCCAAATCAAAAACAAATCGCACATTCTTCTTCCTCTCATCCTCCTCTATCATCCTCTCTTTTCGAAATTCCAAAAGGATGAAGTTGACCTCCATGGGTTTTCCCCATTTGAAGAGAAAATGACACCAATGTGGAGCTTGGAGTCTCCTCTTTCTTCTAAGGTAAAAATTTCCAAGAAAAAGTCATTCCCTCTTCATCTCTTGGTGTAATTGATTTTTCACCATTTTTGATACCTCGTTTTCTCCTTGTTCTTGAGCTCCAAATTTATCCTTCAATGGTGGAGTAGTTTCCTTCTTGATTCAAGGGAGAAAATCCCTCTTAAAAGCTTCAAAAGGTAAACCCTAATTCTAGCCCTTTGATTAAATTGAGTTTCTAAGGGTTTAGATAATTAATTGTGTATGTTTTGTGTTCTTGGGTTTGGGATGGAGTTTGGAAACTCCATACCCTCTTAACCGATTTTTGGAGAAGGTTTGGAGCAAGAGGAGAATTTAAGAGACTTGTGAAATTTAAGGTAAGAAGAACTACCTTAAACTTTGTTTATAAATTGTTTAAGTGTTTGGGATGGGTAACAATTAATGAACCCAAAATTATGGATTGGAATATATGTTGGAATGTGTTTAGTTGGTTTTGGAGGAGGTTGTGAATTAATGTTGAGTTGAGGGCCTTAAGAGCCAAATGTTTAGAGGTTGTGTTTATATGTGTTCATGAGGATTTTTGGTTATTATGTTGATGTTGATGAGATTGGAGGATTTGTTGTGTGCTGTTTAGGACCCTTGAAAGGGTGTGGCTAGATTAGGAATGAAGAGGTTGTGTTTTGAGGATAATTGATGAGGATGAATATGTAAAGATTATGGGGAAGTTATGGCAATTTTTGGTTGGAAACGAGTGTTGATGATGGTTTAATGGTTGAGAGGATTTAGGTGTTGAATTGGGATGTTTAACGTGGAAAGGAATGGTTGTTTATGACTTGTGAAACATGGAGTAAGTGTAGGTTTATTAGAATTGAAATTCTGGGTGAAAATCCCCTCTGTTGGCTGAATTTTTCAGGTATGTCCGAACTTCCGTCTGGACATGGAAGTTCGGACATGCCCCGTCGTTTTATAAAATTTTCCGAGTTTCAGTTGTGTCCGAACTTCCGTCCGAACTTGGAAGTTCGGACACTCAAAAAAATTTCCCCAGGCTGTTTAGTCTCGACTTGTGTCCGACCTTCGATGTCCGGACACAAGTTCGGACGCCTGTAAGTTTTCCTCAGTTTTGGCCTCGACTTGTGTCCGAACTTAGAAGCTCGGACACAAGTTCGGACAGTTGGAAATTTCCGTTGGATTTTGCTTCGACTTGTGTCCGAACTTCAAAGGTCGGACACAAGTTCGGACATTCGCCAGTTTCACCCAATTGAGTCTCGACTTGCGTCCGAACTTCGGAAGCTCGGACACAAGTTCGGACATAGTGTAATTTTGAGCAAAAATTTTGTTTAAGGGTAGGGAATGATACCCAATGATGGGGATTGATAAGTAATGATTTTATAAGGTTGTTAAGTATGTATATTTGTAATGGTAATTAAGTGTGAAAAGTGGTAATAAAAATGTAAGTTATAAAACTACCGAACGGGGTTAATCATGGGCGCATTAGACGTTAAATAATTATATTACCCCGATATTAATGAAGATAGTTATAATGTTATCAGTTGTTCAAAGATTTTCAAGGAACATGTGATGGCACATTAGAGTGCACCTTCGGTGACAGGTATGGTTTTCTTGCAACCTGTGTCCTACCGGATTACACCGGCTTGTATGCCTATGTGTTTTTCTGAGTGTTTGCCACCTTGCAAGATAAAGCATGAAATGAGTTTACAGTAATTCATTATTGTGGCGTAATTGATTCCGATACCGCTTAACCTTAATTATGTGTCAAATAATAGTTAACCGACCTTAGGTTCACATAAGAGAATCGGTATTCGGGATAAACGTCCCAACCCACGGGAACGTTCTAACCACGGCTATCAGTGCGTTAGTATATGTTGTGATTATGTGTGATGTATGTGAGTTGTTTGGTATGTTGTTGTTGTTATCGGATACAGATATCCATGTTTGTTAAAAAGGGATAATACTCCCCTTATATGTCTAACCGAGTTAGTAACACTATGTGATGTACGTATGTGATAAGTTCCATAAGGGAACCTCTAACTAATAAGTATATGTTATGTATGGAGAGGAATCCGGTTGTTCCGGTCGCGCGTATTGTTTGGGAGTTAATTATATATATGTGAATTAACTCCCATCCTGTTATGTTAAGGGTTGATTTCCTTCATTGGATTTCGACCTCCCATTAGCTTAGCCAAAGCTTCCTACCCGACCTCCATATCGGGCTAGGAGGGAAATTATGTGTAATGTTGTTAGGGTGTTGACGCCTATGTTGCTTCGACTCCCTCTCTGTTATGTTATGGTTGTTTTTCTTCTTGGATTACAACCACCCACACGCTTAGCCAAGGCTTACCTACCTCATCACTATTGGAGCTAGGGGGAAATTGTGTATGTGGTGTACGGTCCTATATGAGGCTGCCACTCAAGTAAAGAAAATGTATGTATGTTGTGCTCGGGCTTATATCACCCGGCACTCCCTAAATGAAGTTCATGTACTCTAAGAAGAGCGAAATTAAGTTGTGTATGCTATAAAGTGAAGATGTGTTGTTATGTTGGGTGCTAACCTTGTGTATGTATTCATTAATGGATGTTGCTTATAAGCATGATGTGTGTATGGGTTTATGCATGTTTGAAATAAATCAACCGCATGCTAAGATGACAAATAGTTGTGCGTGGCCCGGTAGCATGCGGGCTGCGGGATTACCATACCAGCAAAGGTGCTGACCCCCTTTGGGGGCCCCCATTACTCTACAGGTACGAAGGAGCTGCAAGCCGTTCGAGAGTAGGACGGGTAGTTGTTGCACCTGGGTGGTCATTCAAATTGAGAGTGTATTGTAGGTGTAGTAAGACCGGAATTGTTATCGGCATTAGTTTGTAAATACTCGGTACAGTTGTAATGTAAGTGTATATTAAATGTTGGACATGGAACGGGATTAATGTGTAGTTGCTCGGGAGTTTAGTCCATCAGACCGGTACGATGTATGTATGTTAGCCTTGTTAGCCACGTGGGTGGCTAACGGCGTGTAACACCAAGGAGTTAAGTAATGTTGTGAGTTATGATTTCCGCTGCAAAGTATTGTTCAAGTACGTTGTTGTAGTTGGGGTGTTACAAAAAGTGGTATCAGAGCGAAGTATCGCTCTGATGACTGAAATACCGAGCTTAGGAAGTACCGAGTTAAGAGTTTAGTGCTTTGGGTTAAGGGTTGAGTGATAGCGTGAGAAGTACGCTCGTTAGGGAATACCAGTGTGTACTGGATACCTACAGTATCCATCCCGCCCTCCACAAACCCTATTTTATAATTTGGAAAAAGAACGCCAGAGAGATGAAAGTCCTCTCTTACTCGGGAATACCCGATCTGGCGGTTACTATGTATCCTTATAAGTACGGAGAACCTGTCACACAGTAGATCCCGAAAGGCGTGAATTCCGAAGACGGCCTCCATTTTAACAATGTCTGCCGTATGGAATAGCGAAAAGTGAAGGATCTTATGCATAAGAAAATGGAATTTCCAGCACCCTGGGTCGACATGCGAAGCAGTCGAGGACAACCAGCTTACAAGCACTAAGCGTGCAAACGTGGAGAAGTGAAATAGTAGAAACCCGAGACGAGTGTCTACGGGACTACAATGTTGACTAACACACCAACGGTACACCAACCGAGCAAAGAACTACGACGTAGTACGAGGAGGATATGATACTAAGTAAAAAGGGGTCTCCCAGAATGGGAAACACCCTAGTTAATGGTTATCAGGTGAAGACAGAGAGAACTACCCAAGGAATTGTTGTTAAGACGGTAAGATCAAGCAAGGGCCAGCAAGGCCACGGATGTTAGAGCGGGTCAAAGCAGTACCGCAACCGATGTGAATTGAACTAGTAGCCGGTCAGCATGGCGCACTTGCCAAGGCAAGTGCTGCTACAACAGGGCTGACGGCAAATTATTGGCAACTATATAGTACTTAGTAAAGTACCATGAAGTAAAGTGAGATCATCATAACTGTGGAAAGGCTTAGCAGCCTGACCTCTGTAATTGGAAATATACCAGTCAGCAAGAAGCTAGACTTGGTTAAGGCGAGAAAGTGTTGTGAAACCACGAGAATTTTCTTTCAAACCCAATCTATTTTAAATTCTTCTTCTTTTAAAACCAGACCAGAAGACCTACACCGGCCTCAGTGCCACATGGTAGGTAAGTTATACCCAGTTACTTTTAAACAACCGGATGGAAACCGGTAAACCCAGGGGTAACAACCCGAGGGAATGGAGTGAGTTCATAATAATACAACAGTGGATACACTTCCCTTGATTAAGTTCGGGACGCATGGAATGCATTATCATAGGATAATATAAGAGGAGTTGACAACAGAATACTTCACCTAGGCGTGTGACGGACACTACGAGTATACCAACTGTAATGTGGGACGACCGCACTCCGATAGGAGCTTGTGGGCCTGGCAGACCTACTTATGGGTTAGTCGTAAGTAGCAATGTATCAGTAGGATACCCCACGTATGTATACGAGTGGAGTCTAGAACACGGGAAGTAGTCGACTCCATACTACGGTCCGAAGTAAAAGTCAAGCAAGCAATGGATTACATCGAATCGTTGAAATAAAGGAACCCAGTTAAGTTAAGGAAGACTAAAGGAATTAGTAAGTGTATTTTAAGGAAATGTTTAAGGGTGAACAAGTGCGAAGGGCACTGATTAGCAAGTAAGGACATGGAATATGTCATAAGGAACCTGAAGGACGAACATATAGCTGGAGTAAGTACCCCCTAAATATGGCGAGGTAGATGCCTACTATGATACGTTAATGTGCAATGATCGGGATGAGACTCCCGAAGTGATCACTTGAACTAAGGGAATATCAATCTCACTGGAAATGACATTTAACCCAGCCAAGAACGCAGGGCGATGTAGCTAATGAAACGTACTCATAAGTGCGAGCCGGATATAATGGCATGACCTAGTAACACCCAGGAACTATCCTTAAAAGGGTGTTTGGGTCAACAATGGTTGAACGAATAACGTGGCAGAAATGCAAGGGTTGAAACTCACACCTGGATAAGCATAAGTTGTCAGGAAGAAGTCTGACATCCTTGAAGGAGCATCCCATGAAAGGAACGACGACCTTGTCATGGAGCCCAATACAACCTATAAACCGTGTATGTACGGAGAAGTAATATGCGTGAACAGCCTACAATGAGCAGAGCTCGAGGCAATAGAGCTTATAAGCCACAAGTAAAATGTGTTAAGTAAATTCTATGATTACGGAAGTTTATGTTATATAGGTAAGTAAGCGGATAACGAACCACTGCTTCAAGAGTGGGGATACCTCGTGATATGTGAGACCGCAACAGCGGTAGTTATGTGAACCAAGTTTGAGAGATATGTTAGGAACGGACTATGAGGTTGTTACCTAAGAGTAATTGAATGAGTATTATACGCATAGAAGCGTTTATACCAGTGGTGGAGACCACAAAGGCAATAAGTCAAATAGCAACCACCATAGGCGTGGATGCTAAATGTGTAATGAACAACGCTCAAGAGCACAAAGACTCGAATAATAGCGTATTTAGCAACCAGCCAAATAAATGGCGAAACACAGTGGAATGGTGGAAGCTAATATAATGACGGATGCAGTGTAAGCTAATGTTATACAATGAGTGAAAGCACGGACCGCAGCAAGCGACCGTTGCATAAGTATTGTTAAATAATAATGTGGCAATAAGACCAGTTATGAGTGAAACTCAATGGACACAAGTAAGTGATGAAACGCAGACTGGACAATGATCCAATAGTTAGTACTATGTGATAAGGAACACAGTGTGAATTCCTATTGCTATCTCATAAGAGACTTACTGTCAAGAGTTTACGCCTCTGCACTCTGTATGACTGAGTGTTTTGGTATTGCGCTTGCGCAGTAATGATCAAGTGAGATAGCTAGGAAGTCTGAAAATGTTAAATGTGATAGAAGAACAAGACTTATGATGTGATAAAACCGATGCATAAGATAAGCACGGTAGTACCAATCAAGGGTACTTGGTTGACATAAGTGACTACAGTAGCACGATTGTTGAATATCGGTACGGAACATACCTCAAGTGTTGGAAATAACCGACAGAGTACTACACAATAGGTAGTAGCTCAAAAGTAACCGACAGTAAGTCGGAAGAAACCAAGTAAATCATTGTGGAATACAGTAAGTTATCATGGAAAGGAGTAGAAGTTTGTAACTCACCGAGTTCGCTCACGGTAAGTGAAACCACGCGTCGGCTGAGAAACCGTTATTACCAAGGTAATGGTGATAACCGAGGATGTACAATACAGTACGAATAATGTATGGGGCAAACTAAGCTCTAAATTATCAAGAGTCGCGCAGCAGAAACTAGTGAGCCAGCGATTCAAAATGTTGAATGTGTGTAGTGAACATGAGTGGATGGCTAATTATTAACGCCTATAGTCTCACAGGCCAGAATCGAAACCAGTTAAGAGTTAAAATAAACTCTAGTGAGAATTCTTGGTTAGGGACTAAACCGCCAACATGGCTAAGATCCTCAAACCAGAACACAGTGTATAATAAACCGCGTGGAGTTAAAACACTTCACGACGGTAGGACGTTATAAACCAATGATTAAGTGATTGATTACGTGGGCGTAATCCCTTTTAAGGGGGGTAGAGCGCAAAACCGTTAGTGTGTTTTACCGTATAAGTGTACGTGAACTATGATGTGCATAGCACAAAATGAATTGTTTTGATGATTAGTGTGTGTTTACATAAACATACACATTCATTCATGGTTAATTGTGGTAATTACGCACGGAAGATGCGAATACCCTTGCGATAAGTGTGTTTATTGTGTCAACAAATATGTGTGAAAGTATAAGTATAAGGGAGTAGAAAAACTCCCGGGGAACTAAAACCCCGACAGTGTATGTTCATATGATACCAAAAGTAATATTGTGTATTATATTTTGATAAAATATATATATGGATATATGTATATACAGTATTGTGATTTATGAAGAGGTATGACACCAATGTAGAACCTAGTGGAATTAAAGTCCCTAGGTAACTTGATTTAAAATGAATCTGGAAGATGATTGATGGACATAGTTCCACCCTTGGAGATGTAATGATTACGACTAGATGGATTAAAAAGATAGAAAATGGTACATGCTTGAATTAGTTGTTGTTGAAAATGAAGTGGGAGGTGAAACTTGATTATCATGAGATCAAGGGAAGCCGAACACAAATTGGGGTGGAAAGATAGTTCAACTCTGATGCTGATCACATTAGGGTTGGATGATTCTTGAAACTCCCATAAGTGGTCATAAATAATCACATCAAGAATAAGATGCAGTTAACAATAATTGGACTTGGAGTTGTATGGAGCTTTCAAAAGAATTTTAAATTGGGTTTCAAATTTGCAATTGGTATTTTCTAGACTTCAATAAATATTTTAAGATTCCTAGGTGGTATTTTCAAAGGAAGGACTACCTTTATGTGACCTCGTAGAGGATTTTCAACTTGTATCCTTCCAATAAAGGATTTCATTATACTTAACCTCATAGAGGGTACTTCCTACTACTTGCTCACGAGCTGAGGACGTACGAGCCTTTGTCTTCGGACCGGTGACATGAGAAGTATATTTTAAAGATGTATGCAATTGTTTTGATCTCCCAAAGGAACGGGGACCAGAGTGTCCATCGCGACCGGTTCTGCGGGATCACAGTGTATATGTACTCTACATGGGTCTCGAACTCATGAAGAGATGGAAAAGGAATTTCTGGTTGATATACATGCTAAGACATGCTGTGTGGTATGTGTAATAATTATTATTTTGGACCTTGAGTCCTAATGTGGTTAAGTTCAGAAGGTGTTATATTACCCAGACCTATGTGTCTGAAGGTTGTTATGTTATCAAGACCTACGAGTCTAAATGTTGTTATGTTACCCAGACCAAGAGTCTAAGGGTTGTTATGTATGTATAATGTTGTTAAGGTACCCGGACCATTAAGTCTGAGGTCACTAAATATGTTATGTATGTATGGATGTGTTACCCGGACCATCAAGTCCGAGGTCATGATGTAAAGTGTGTTTGTTATAGAAGTTTTATACTACAAGTAATCCCTGTGTTCTAATTCAAATGACGCTAGGGAAGTGTGAACTTCGAGGACGAAGTTCTTTTAAGGGGGGTAGATTGAAATACCCCAAACCTTAATGTGTTAATTAATTGTGTAATTATAATTTTCTAAGGCTAATTAAGTCCTTAAGATCATTGGTGAAGAAATGAAAACCAAAAAGGAAAAGAAAATGCGAAAAAGTCACAAAACGTGAAAACACGTATTTAATTATTTTAGGAGGTACATAACCTTCGTTAGAGTTATAAATATATTTTTATACCTTAATTACACACTGAGAACGTGTGGGAGAAATTCCGGAAGAAAACGGATCCAAACAATGCGTTAAAACGCTAACGGAGTCTAAGGCGCGTTTTTCGAGGAAACCCGAAAACGTGACTTTAAACAGTTAAACGACCCCGTAAAAATAATAGCTGATTTTATAACAATAATTAAACATTAATGGGAGTTTAATAGCCATTAAAATTAAAGGAAAGAGGAAATTCCGGTAAGTCCCGGTTAGTGAATAGTACTAAACCGGGCAATTAAACGAGCGTTTTCTGTCAAAAGACGAAAAAGCTCCAGCGTGTTTATATTGGTGGGCCGGTTTTATTTATGTAGACAGCCCACTCACATGTGACTAGTTAACTAATTAATTAAGTCAAGAGAGAGCCAAATAACAAAGGGCACAAATACCCCTCACTCTCTCTCTCTCTTTCCTTATTTCCTTTTTCCCCTCTCTCTCTTCCTCTCTTTCCTCTCTCCTCTCTCCCAGCCGGCTCCATCTTCTTCCCCACTCCATGATTTCTCTCCTCCTTCTCCAATGGCTACTACACTTCAATGCCATGCCCAAGCTCCATTTGAGCTCCAAATCAAAAACAAATCACACATTCTTCTTCCTCTCATCCTCCTCTATCATCCTCTCTTTTCGAAATTCCAAAAGGATGAAGTTGACCTCCATGGGTTTTCCCCATTTGAAGAAAATGACACCAATGTGGAGCTTGGAGTCTCCTCTTTCTTCTAAGGTAAAAATTTCCAAGAAAAAGTCATTCCCTCTTCATCTCTTGGTGTAATTGATTTTTCACCATTTTTGATACCTTGTTTTCTCCTTGTTCTTGAGCTCCAAATTTATCCTTCAATGGTGGAGTAGTTTCCTTCTTGATTCAAGGGAGAAAATCCCTCTTAAAAGCTTCAAAAGGTAAACCCTAATTCTAGCCCTTTGATTAAATTGAGTTTCTAAGGGTTTAGATAATTAATTGTGTATGTTTTGTGTTCTTGGGTGTTGGGATGGAGTTTGGAAACTCCATACCCTCTTAACCGATTTTTGGAGAAGGTTTGGAGCAAGAGGAGAATTTAAGAGACTTGTGAAATTTAAGGTAAGAAGAACTACCTTAAACTTTGTTTATAAATTGTTTAAGTGTTTGGGATGGGTAAACAAATTAATGAACCCAAAATTATGGATTGGAATATATGTTGGAATGTGTTTAGTTGGTTTTGGAGGAGGTTGTGAATTAATGTTGAGTTGAGGGCCTTAAGAGCCAAATGTTTAGAGGTTGTGTTTATATTGTGTTCATGAGGATTTTTGGTGATTATGTTGATGTTGATGAGATTGGAGGATTTGTTGTGTGCTGTTTAGGACCCTTGAAAGGGTGTGGCTAGATTAGGAATGAAGAGGTTGTGTTTTGAGGATAATTGATGAGGATGAATATGTAAAGATTATGGGGAAGTTATGGCAATTTTTGGTTGGAAAACGAGTGTTGATGATGGTTTAATGGTTGAGAGGATTTAGGTGTTGAATTGGGATGTTTAACGTGGAAAGGAATGGTTGTTTATGACTTGTGAAACATGGAGTAAGTGTAGGTTTATTAGAATTGAAATTCTGGGTGAAAATCCCCTCTGTTGGCTGAATTTTCAGGTATGTCCGAACTTCCGTCCGGACATGGAAGTTCGGACATGCCCCGTCGTTTTATAAAATTTTCCGAGTTTCAGTTGTGTCCGAACTTCCGTCCGAACTTGGAAGTTCGGACACTCAAAAAATTTTCCCCAGGCTGTTTAGTCTCGACTTGTGTCCGACCTTCGATGTCCGGACACAAGTTCGGACGCCTGTAAGTTTTCCTCAGTTTTGGCCTCGACTTGTGTCCGAACTTAGAAGCTCGGACACAAGTTCGGACAGTTGGAAATTTCCGTTGGATTTTGCTTCGACTTGTGTCCGAACTTCAAAGGTCGGACACAAGTTCGGACATTCGCCAGTTTCACCCAATTGAGTCTCGACTTGCGTCCGAACTTCGGAAGCTCGGACACAAGTTCGGACATAGTGTAATTTTGAGCAAAAATTTTGTTTAAGGGTAGGGAATGATACCCAATGATGGGGATTGATAAGTAATGATGTTATAAGGTTGTTAAGGATATGTTAAGTATTGTAATGGTAATTAAGTGTGAAAAGTGGTAATAAAAATGTAAAGTTATAAAACTACCGAACGGGGTTAATCATGGGCGCATTAGACGTTAAATAATTATATTACCCCGATATTAATGAAGATAGTTATAATGTTATCAGTTGTTCAAAGATTTTCAAGGAACATGTGATGGCACATTAGAGTGCACCTTCGGTGACAGGTATGGTTTTCTTGCAACCTGTGTCCTACGGATTACACCGGCTTGTATGCCAATGTGTTTTTGGTGTTTGCCACCTTGCAAGATAAAGCATGAAATGAGTTTACAGTAATTCATTATTGTGGCGTAATTAATTCCGATACCGCTTAACCTTAGTTATGTGTTAAATAATAGTTAACCGACCATAGGTTCACATAAGAGATCGGTATTCGGAATAAACGTCCCAGCCCATGGGAACGTTCTAACCACGGCTATCAGTGCATTAGTATATGTCGTGATTATGTGTGATGTATGTGAGTTGTTTGGTATGTTGTTGTTGTTATCGGATACAGATATCCATGTTTGTTAAAAAGGGATATACTCCCCTTATATGTCTAACCGAGTTAGTAACACTATGTGATGTACGTATGTGATAAGTTCCATAAGGGAACCTCTAACTAATAAGTATATGTTATGTATGGAGAGGAATCCGGTTGTTCCGGTCGCGCGTATTGTTTGGGAGTTAATATATATATATGTGAATTAACTCCCATCCTGTTATGTTAAGGGTTGATTTCCTTCATTGGATTTCGACCTCCCATTAGCTTAGCCAAAGCTTACCTACCCGACCTCCATATCGGGCTAGGAGGGAAATTATGTGTAATGTTGTTAGGGTGTTGACGCCTATGTTGCTTCGACTCCCTCTCTGTTATGTTATGGTTGTTTTTTCTTGGATTACAACCACCCACAAGCTTAGCCAAGGCTTACCTACCTCATCACTATTGGAGCTAGGGGGAAATTGTGTATGTGGTGTACGGTCCTATATGAGGCCGCCACTCAAGTAAAGAAAATGTATGTATGTTGTGCTCGGGCTTATATCACCCCGGCACTCCCTAAATGAAGTTCATGTACTCTAAGAAGAGAAATTAAGTTTGTATGCTATAAAGTGAAGTGTGTGTTGTTATGTTGGGTGTGCTAACCTTGTGTATGTATTCATTAATGGATGTTGCTTATAAGCATGATGTGTGTATGGGTTTATGCATGTTTGAAATAAATCAACCGCATGCTAAGATGACAAATAGTTGTGCGTGGCCCGGTAGCATGCGGGCTGCGGGATTACCATACCAGCAAAGGTGCTGACCCCCTTTGGGGGCCCCCATTACTCTACAGGTACGAAGGAGCTGCAAGCCGTTCGAGAGTAGGACGGGTAGTTGTTGCACCTGGGTGGTCATTCAAATTGAGAGTGTATTGTAGGTGTAGTAAGACCGAAATTGTTATCGGCATTAGTTTGTAAATACTCGGTACAGTTGTAATGTAAGTGTATATTAAATGTTGGACATGGAACGGGATTAATGTGTAGTTGCTCGGGAGTTTAGTCCATCAGACCGGTACGATGTATGTATGTTAGCCTTGTTAGCCACGTGGGTGGCTAACGGCGTGTAACACCAAGGAGTTAAGTAATGTTGTGAGTTATGATTTCCGCTGCAAAGTATTGTTCAAGTACGTTGTTGTAGTTGGGGTTACAATCGTAGCGGTAACCTAAACAATTGAACTACTGGTGTCACCGTTCTCACTCGCCCATACGAGTAATAACGTGCTTACTGATATATACATAACTACGAAACAATTTCCCACAGTGACAACATGAGATAGATCTATCCTTCCATTCCAACATAAAATACAATCATAGTGAGCATTCTAAGTATCCCAATCCTATACACGTTTCTATGTTTGTATCGAAATACAACAGTGCATAATTAAACAAATGTAACTAAACTACCCAGCGCGTCCCGCTCTTTGTCGACCCCGGAAGTTGCATACCTGCAAAATATTTGTTTGTGGTATGGAATCAGCCCCTGCTGAGTATGTTACTACATGACTGCCATGCCCCCTCGGACCCTCAGTTAATTGGTCGAGAGCATGCAATTCATTTTCATGCAAGTAGTTTAATATAAAAACTGTAAAGCAACAACATATATTTCAGTAAACTCAAATAGCAACAAGCCCCCGGCTTCACACTCGCATCGCAGTAAACCACTGAAAGTGTTACAAACGCTTATATGAGTACAGAGACTCCATTCCAACAACACTTAAAAGCTCATAATTGAGTATGGCGAGTCACTCGACCAAACAATCCAATAATCCACACATGAGTATAACGACTCAACTCAACCAGTTCACCACAGAGATTAAGTACAATGACTCAATTAAACCATTCAAACACATGTGAGTACAACGACTCGTTTCAACAAATCCACCAACATACAACACATAACCACAAAGCATAACCAATGAGCAACAAGGCGAAACAACGAGAATTATAAACAAGTATAAATCCCTGTCTTTGGCATGAAAGCCCAAATAATGTTCGCCTAATGTACGAGCTAATATAGTCGTTCGTATGTTCAGTCATGCCTAATGACAACGTCTCGTTAAAATGACGTGTCTCTAACTTACCCATCTCCTATGGCGGGTCACCCACGGCAGTAGCCACTCCAGCGGTAGAGTCTCCGACCGACGAACCATCTGTAGTCCGTTGGAAATTTATCCAGATACTTACGGATACCCACACGGTATCCTAGTATCGTTAATTGATCACAATTCACAGTAAGAGCCACATCCTCTTGTTAACTTTTCTATACCATCGCATTGTTTTGCTATTTTTCCTACACAGCAGACTAAAACGTTAGTCCAATCCTGAGTATGTCGACTCGGGATCCAGTGTTAGATACGAGAGCGGCGTTAAGAGGCAATGCTCCGTATATAAGTCTCGGATATATATATATCTTATTATCCTAATGCTACAACGTTTTATTTACGTTCCTTATATTACACATATAAGATAACATCATTGCCGCTAGTTCGTTTTATAATAGTTCATATACGAACCGGTACTGTTTATCGCACAACAATAATAATAATAAGGCAAGATTAATACACAACTCAAGCATATAAATTCACACAAGCAGACTTCAATCTTAACACAGATTTTCACACATGTCTGAACTGAGGAAATCCTCAGAGACAATCAAGCCACATAAAACATACCGTGCACCAGGATTATAAGACCGGGGGAGTATGAATCAGCTAAATCTCTGGCGATCCTCGAGACGCTTCTACAATCTCTTAATATGCATCACACTATGCATCAGCATCTCGTTCTAACAACACACTACGGCACCCCGTACCGTTACTAATCCATCCCGGTTTATTCCCCGTTTTTAACTAATAACGTTTGTCGGATTTTCGTTTAACTCGGGATTAGGAAAAACGCTATATTACATGCGCGGTTACGTCGTGTATATTAATATACTTAACTTTAAACATTTGTTATCGCATGTATTTTAATACCCATTTGTATATCATATAGTTTATCACTATATTGCATGTATAATCTTAATCATATATTATACATCTCACCTTAGTATTTATTTCCTAAGGTTAGTTTTTCCAAGTGTAATGTTGTATAATTCATATTTGAAAATACTTCGAAGTATAACTCCTTATTAATTCATGAACATATAACATTAGAATTTCCTTATCCAATGTTTATAATTCTTTTCTCCTAACTTTATATCATTTTAATTATGATTATATTTGTTGAACCAATTGTATTTTTCCACTCCATAACCTATATTTATTTATGTATATGTATTATGGGACTATTTGTTATATGGTAAGTCTTTATAGTATATTCATTCTCCTTTAAAGAATATTTCCTTATATTATAAATGTTACAACCCTTATAACATTAAAACCATATTATAAATCTTTATTCAAAAATGCCCATATTACTGAGCAGCACTTATTCTCTTGATATTTTCAAAATCCACCACATAATTTATATAAAGTTATATTATAGTTATATAACATATATTATGACATTTATGTCATTAAAACAATTATAACCTATAGTTATAAATGTTATAAAATACCAAATGTACCATAGCATTTCTCGGTTTTTATTTAATTCCACTATTCTTCCAGATTTTACAAATCAACCCCAAATTATATTCCATTGTCACACTAATATATACCTTATATTATAATCCTTAAACCTTAATAAATTATAACCTATAGTTTTAAAGGCTTATAATTGCCGAACAGACCCTAGGGTCTGTTTTAATTTAATTCCTTCCATCTAACTTTGTATAATACCAAATCTCCCCATTTTATATAATAGTTTCCTTATGTCATTAAAACTATATATTATAACATAATCTTAATAAAACCTTATATAACTCCAAAAATTACCAAACTATACCAAAAGTTATAAATATCATTCCTAACCTTATACTCTCCATATTTATGGTTTTACCACAAATGTTACCTATATGTAACATGATATAAAATATCATATATAATACTTATATAATCCATATTAACTCCAAACTTAACCAAATAAATTCCTAAAAATTCCTAATAACCCATAGGTGTATATAATACCATTTTATACCCCAAACTTTTGATAATCACCTATATACCCACATGAGAAATTTTACATTTTAACACATAACTAGTATAATTTGATAATAAATTAATAAATCATAAATCTGGTCAAAGTCTTTTGCTTGGTCAATGTTTGACTTCCAAACATCATTTTGACCCCACTTTCTCGGTAATTACATAGATTACCCCAAACTTTCCAATATTTACAATTTCACCCAAAAACTTTATAAATTCTTATCATTTTTATTTAAATAATTTTAGATCCCAATTTTCGGCTATATTCACCTACAGCCCTCTAATTTTGTTTATTATGCTTTTGACCCCATACTTAATAGTAAGTACATAAATTAAATTAAATAAGCTTTTAAACTTAAATAAATTGGCCTAATGACATGGCCTTATTACAACTTTGCTTTATAACATAAAATTACACATAAATAGCTAAAAATATACTATAAGCTCTCGGCCTTACCTTATATTCATTATTTTCCACATAATGTCATATTTTGACCATTATGTTAATTAAACCACTTAAATGACTAGCTTAATTTATCTAAGTCATTTTTTTCCATACTTAGGTTAAATCACCCATTAATCAACCCACTCTCGGCACTAATTAATATGAGCTGAAAATCATAAAACATAAGTTTACGGTGTTTATACCTTGATTTAGGTGCTTAAAGCCCTAAAACAACTCGGCAGCTTGGAGGAAAAATCACCACAGCACTTAGACATGTTTAATACATCAAAATAAGATATGGTTACACTCCAAGCATGAGCTAACCATAAAGAAAAATTAAATGTAAGATTTAAGGCAAAAATCACCTTAAAAATGAAAGATAGTCTCCAAAGGGTTTCAGCCTGAATCAAGAACACCACATGGTGTTAAATTCACCATAAAAACATGGGGAATAGCTAGACAACAGCAAGTGCTATGGTAATAGATTTTACCTTGGCAAAATGCCTTAAAGAATGTTTTTATTTTGATTTTTGGCCACCCTTGCTCCAAATGGTTAAAACACTGAATCAACATGAGAATATGAAGATTATGAGTGGATAAACTCATAGAAAACAGATGAAGACTAGATGAAGAGTAAGAATCCTTAAGGTATGTTTTTACCTTATAATGGAATTTTTTACCACCTTGGTCCCAAAGCTTGCTTCAGCTGAGAATGGATGTTGTTCAAGGTTTAAAACACTGAAGCCATGGAAAGTGATAGATTATAAGCTCCATGTGTAGGTGATGAAGAGATGAAGAAAAAGAGCTAAAATATGCCTTAAACCATTACCTTAGGTGGAAAAGAGATTGATTTGCCTTGAATGCTCAAGAACACAGCTTGAGAGGTTTAGGAACTGCTAATGGCTCGGCTGAAATGGGACAAGAGGAAAGAGAAAGAAAGAAAATGTGTTTTAATGAATGAAAAGTAGAAAATGGAATAATAAATGGTGATTCACCAAATTGGCTAGATATTTTGAATAAAGTTGAATGTGTTGTCCTCCAAGCCTTAAGCTGCGGCCTCATTTAGGATATAGATGAGTCATGTATTGACCATTGACTTGACTTAGTCAATTTTGCTTAAAAATGCACTATTTGGATTACTATTCACAAATGAATGCCATATTTCTGATTTTTTTTTGAAAATCTTGGATTTAGACCTTCTAATGTGGTACATTATAGTACATTAGTATAACGAGGTCTAATCCAATGCCTAACACCACTCAAAACCCACTCAGAAAGTCAATTTTCTCAAAAACGTGCTTTAAGGAGTTTTAAAGCACAATTTGTGTTAGAACATGTTTTTGAGCTTGGTTTCCATTGAGAATAGTTTTATAGTGTTCATCACTTAATTATAATACTTAGGAATCCACTTTGGATCCTAATTGAGGTCATACAATATCTATGGTTTCTTGAAGCACATTTTTGGCTTTACCGATCTTAAGGCATGCTTTTGCCTTGTTGAGATCTTAGATTGTTCCCCAATGGTATTAAGATGATTATTAATCTTCTTAGATCATTTAACTAGGTTTTTAAGGTTAGGGGTATTTCATTCTATGCTATAGATTTTTCTCCTTATTCGTACTCAATCCTTGTTCCACACTAATGCACTTCCAATGCACAACTTACAACATCTTCTTCTACTCTACTTCCCAAAGTGATTAGCTACACAAATTTTACTCTAAAATACACCTAGTCACCCTAGGTTCTTTCTCGTCATAAAACACTTAAGTCGCCTAGTTCCCAAGTAAATTTCGACAGAGGTTCCCCTAAAATTTTAACATTGCCCACATTGTTTACTCAGCTAATCAACACAATTCCAATATCCACATCAATTTAAGCACTATCAACACATTAAATTCCTGCACATACACACTCTACTTCCCTTGGCTTCCAAGCCTTTATTTATCATTTAATCAACACTAAACAACTCAACCTCTTCCTCATTATTCAATAACACAACCAATACTCAAACCATGTAAATTTCCTCATACATAAGCATTAAGATTCTGTTTTCTCACTACATACAAAACTAGCTCAAAGGTGAGTTCATTTTCCTTGAACTTGCTAGTTTTCTTTCTTTTCTTCCTTTCTCCTTTCCTCTTCCTTCTTTGTTTCTTTGTTTCTTGTTCTTGGCTCACAATTCTAGAAATGCTACAGCCATCCATACATATCAATACTAGCTTAGAAAACTAACCCTTAAACTAACCTTGAATCTAATACACATTAAAGGCTTAAAGGAGTTCTTACCTTGTGCTTCTAGGTGAGGTTTTTGGAACAGCAAAAGGGCAAGGTTTCCATCTCCACAATGAGCATCAAAAACGGATGGCATGGGGGAGAAAACAAGAGCTCAACTTGGATTTTTCGTTTGGCAAAGAAGAGCTAGAAAAAGATGGATTTTTAAGACTATTTTTACCTTAGAACAATGTGAAGATGGAGGGGGTCACAATGGTATTCTTCAAGCTCCAAAATGAGCCACACCCATGGAGATGAAGTGTGAGCTTTTCAACTTAAAAAAGGTGGAAAATGAAGCCCAAGAGGAGAGGAGTTCAATGGTGTGATTTTTATGAGATTTGGAGTTGAATTGCACCTTCAAATGTGGAGAAGAATGGAGGAGCTGAATGGGGAGTATGGAATCGCCATTACTGAGCTTGAGGAGGAATGAGAGTCAGCCAAAGGGGAAAAACATGAAAGGAATGGGGAGTTAGGAGAGAGAGTCATTTTTTTTTACTTTTGTACTTTCTACTTCAGTTTTTTTTTAGGAAAAATTACACTGCCCACTCATGAGGTCTTGGGTATTATCACTGCTCACCCATGAGGTTTTCAATTTAACATTGCCCACCCATAACGTTTCAGCAAATTAACATCCGTCATCTTTTTTCATTACTTCCGTACCTTCAATGTTATATTTGACCCTTTGGCTTATGTTGACCAAACAGAGGAGGATTCTTCCCAATTTACACTGTGCAGTCTGTCTACTTGTTCTTGTTCCTCTGGTTATACTCGTTTTATTGGTGGATATTTCTCCGACTATTCGACCACTCGTGTCTCTTCTCTTTCCTTCTCTCAGCCCCTCGATCTCTCCCCTCTTCCTTCTTCCCTTCTAGTTCGCGTCAATCCTCGCTCTCTCTTCGAAGACTTGTTCCGGACCACATCTCAGTCGTCAGAAACAGAAATTTTTGGACAGAGAAAGAAACAAAATATAGAAAAAAAGCTTGGTATCCGACTCTCACCATTGTCGCCAAAAGCAAGTTGAAAGCTCAAAGGTTCTTTTGTTTGAAAAGCAGATAGTGCAAGCACCCCCCCAACTTCCTTTAACGACCGATTTCTCCCTTTCTCTTTCGGAAAGCAGACTATGATGTCCCGATTAATCATATATATATATGTAGATTTTCCTTAAGAAAATAAAAAAGGATCGAATCGAATAAAACTAGGAGCGAACTATCCGATCGTTCTTTCCCAATTCCTGAACAATTTCTTCCAACATAACCATCTGCATATCTAGTTCGATCGATTTCCCTCTGACCAACATATTTCCCTCTTACCAACATGCCCAAATCCATTAACGCCTTACTAATCTAATTTTCTTCTCTGGTTCCCACCCTTTTCCCTCCTCTCTTAATTTTCTTTTTACGGATGGCCGAAGACGAGGTGTACTCCCCTAAATCCCTACAGCTATGGAGGTCAGTGCTGAACTGGCTAACGTTCCTCGTTCAAGTCATCTTCGTACAGATTGCTGGTGGAATCCCTTCCCTTGAACGTGTCTTCTCCTTCATCGGATTCAACTAGAGCCCCCCTTTTCTCTCCACTTCATCCTCTCCACCCTTCAAGCCTCTCCCCGTCGTTGAGGTTCCTCTCCAGCTTCGTCATCCTCATCAGCAAATCCATCACCTTTTGCCGACGACTCCCAGCAGCTCTTCTGTTGATATATCACCAGTAACCAATTCTGTACCTGCTGATTTTGGTCCTGCCTGTCATTCTCGCCCGCTGGATAAGCTTACGGTATGTGATTGCACAGTGTAAATCGGGAAGAATCACCCAGTGGAAGAGGGAGATACGTGAAGAGCTGCTCTTGTTTGGAAATAAAAAGGCCACCGTATGACTTTCCTCCTCTGTTTGGTCAACATAAGCCAAAGGGTCAAATATAACATTGAAGGGACGGAAGTAATGAAAAAGGATGACGGATGTTAATTTGCTGAAACGTTATGGGTGGGCAATGTTAAATTGAAAACCTCATGGGTGGGCAGTGATAATACCCAAGACCTCATGGGTGGGCAGTGTAATTTTTCCTTTTTTTTATCTTTTAGTGAATAAGGAAAGAATAAAGAGAGGGGAAGCGTGGGGCTGGCAAAACGTGCCCAATCTGAATATTAGGGGCCGATTTACATATTACATGGGGGAGGAGTTAGTTTTGATTATTTACACTTAACACCCCACAGCTTCTCGTTTTTGCACTATTCACTAACCGGAACCCGTTTTCCGGAATTTTCTTGTTTAATTAATTTTAATGGATCTAGGCCTTCATTAATGTTTTATTATAGACATTTAATTGACTATAACTATTATGAGTCGATTTAACCCGCTTAAAGTCACTTTCCCCGGTTCCTCAAAAAATGCGTGTTAAAGTTTGTTTGTGTTTTAATCCATTTTATGGATCCGTTTGAAGCTCGCAAGCGCTCCTAATACGTCCCAGACGTGTCGTGGACGTATCGTGGACTCTAATAAAACTTGATAGACGAGAGGCAACTATTAAACTGGAAAACACATTTCGATTGAGAATTTACACACATGAAATTCACTCAACCTCCCTTGCCCCATACACGGACTCCCGGGATAGTTTTGACTTTACCCCTAAAGTCGTCAACCCTCTCCTGACTATCGGCCTACGGTTCACCGACTGTTCCCCGACCTGTCGTCCTATCAAATACCCAATGTATTGATACTCTAACCTAGTCCTCACTAGCTCACCAACTCTCTAGCACTTACACACACTCCTAAGTCTGATCCACACTTGCCCAGATTATCTCTATCTTTTTTCTCATACAGGGGCCTATCTTACAAGGGACATTAAGCCATGTATTAATACAGTTAGTTGAGATGCCAACTAACAACTAGGAGTTGTAGACTCTAAGAGTAGAATAACCTCTTTCTTCTATAAATATAATATCCACACCCTACTGCAGATTTTCATCCAACTTGATCTGAAGCCACCAGCACACGCGTTGCCTTGTGAATGGGCAAGTTGGCGGCGCGTCTCCCCAAGTGGTCGGTCACCACTTGCACACTTCAACTTGTTTGAACTTGTCTGGCTCATTAATGCTCATAAATGCTCTCTTCTGAAGTATTAAGGCTATGTAATGATGTTCATCAATAGCCTTTGCTTATCTTGTTATCTTGCACATTAATGAGATACACCTTTTGTCGTGTGTTTGTCATGAGCAAGTTGCTTTTGTGGTTGTGAATAATCTGAGTGAGTTTGTCGACGTTGCTAACTCCATTTGGTCCTTGTTTGATGTAAGAGATATGTGATGGTGTGGTTCTTGACTGCTTGTGTCTTGCTAGAAGTTCGCCGGAGCTCTTGCCGACAGGTGCCCGACTGGTAGAGCACATGTCGTGGATTGAGCGCGCTTGCAACCTTGCGTGCTAAGCCACTCATGACTTAGTGCGCTTGCAACCTTGCGTGCTAAGCCACTTATTCACCTGTCTATCTGAAATCATGAATCTTGACAAACGCATTAGTAGACAACACAAGGTTTGCTATCATCAAAACTAAAGGATCTTGTCTTAACAATTTCCCCTTTTTTGATGATGGCAACCTATACACTTATTATGTACTTGCAATCAAGAATTGAGAGATTCCCCCTAAGAAGGATTCCCTGAGTTTATTAAGGGTTTTTAAGAATGAAAGAATTTTAACGAATGATAGCATAAGTGACAGCTTTTATGTTATATCATAATAGATAAGGTTTCATTCAGATTGATACATAATCCAAGGACGATATACATACTCTCACAAATACATATACTTTCTTTCCCCCTTTGCCATACAGCAAAATAGGGAGCAATACACGACATAAGATGTTGTAAAGGCCGTGACATTCCATAGATTACAACTACAAAGTACGATCAATATAATCTAGATAGAGGTGACGCAGTTGGGTATCCCATTCATATCCTCTGAGCAAGTAGGCTCTTCCTCCGAAAAAACCGGCTTTGATCCAGGAAGGTTTGGCTTTGGGTGCGGTGATCAAAGGTGATTCAGCTGTGGTTGAAAGGTCAGACTCATCAGAATCTATGGAGAACTCCATGAAATGGGAGAACGTGATTGTGATAGAGTAATACTTGAGGTGATAGACCAAGCTGTTAGGGAATCGGAGTCTGGTTGAATATAGCTTTGGGCGACGTATTTCTTTGGGTGTTTGGTGGTCATAAACGTGCGAATGGTGGAGTGAATGGTTTGCTCATTCGAGCTGGATGAGCTTTGTGGGTATTGAGCCATTGCGTGAGATGACGGGAGGCACGGTGTTGGGCATGGGCGGGATAAACTGGGCGTCAATTGCCGAATATTGACTACTACACTACTACAAAAATCTATAGACAACTGTTAAAAAATCCAAAGACAACTGTTATTAACAGTTGTAACAGAACCAGTTGTCTTAGGTAAACATTACATTAGACAACTGTTAAATAACAGTTGTCTTATAGCACCAAACAACTACTGTAAATGGACCTATTACAACTGTTGTTAACAGTTGTAGTAGATATACATAAGAGAACTGTTAATAACAGTTTAATAGATCTTAATAAATTCCCACTTTCGACACCTATCACAACTGTTTTTAACAGTTGTCTTTGATCCTTTTGGAAAGAAAAAAAATTACCATACAACAACTGTTATTTTAACAGTTGTCTAGACAACTGATATGATTTTCATCTATTTATCACTTGTTAATAAATGCATTCATATGTTCACAATAACATTCACAAACCCACATCACAACACTTATAGTTCCAAATCAACAGCACAACATTCATATTCATGATCTGCATTCTAGTTGATCAGCACCATTAAATATGACCATATATAACTAATCTTCATCTATACCTAAATGATTCAACGTGTAAATTCTCTAATCCTCTTGGAGTTCATCGGCCGCCACTTGCTTCACTTCTTGCCTCTTGTATCCAGGGGCATTGAAGTAGTAATCATGTACAACGGAAACTTACAAGTACTGTTGCACTTCATTCCAACAGATCAACCTTGGTATCTCACTAGTCAGCTGAATACAGGCTAGACCACTGGAAACAAAAAAATGTGTCAATGTCACTACTTTGAGAAAAGTGTGGATTTTCCACTTTCAGGAGATTCACATTCAATGAATTCTATATGAGATAGGTAATTCATCAAATATAATTGATACTCCAAGATATATTGTCCATTTTTAAATTAAAGGTAAGAGTGTGCTGTGTACAAGAAGATTGAAGATAAAAATTGAAGTGTTTGACGTCTGTAACAAGGTTCTTTTTTCACATAGCTAGTTAGTACTCGGAGACATTATTACTAGTAGCTGACATTGGATTGACACAATTACCTCTCATGTTATGTTTCTTATCTTGACCAACATGCTCGCACCAATTATTCAACTGTCGTCATGCATCAGACATATAATATTTATATATATCACAAACAATTTTACAAAGACACATATTCTATAAAATACTGGTAAGTATAGAACCTAGATGCACTCACAACTCAAAGTATACTTCAGTAGAGATTTGTTCAAATGCCTAGATTGGCATCTTCAACGTTATCTGCAAAAAAGTTGAGACTTTAATTAGATAACAGTGACAATTGTAAATCTAGAACGTATATACTGAAAAATTATGATTACATAAGGTCTTACATGAAGGTTTAACCTCACCATAATCTAATCACTTCGAAATCAATTGCAACAAATAATTAATACTTGAAGAACATATATTACGAATCAGTGGATAGCAAAGATGCATACATAGAGATATCAACTACACATCCCCTGGTAATATTCATTCCCCTAGCAGTACCTGATTCATATACTACGGATTAGAGAGGAGATTTGCATCATTTGATACATGGCAGGAATTTGCAATAGACTCTCCAAAGATGTACCTGAACCAACAGACAGAGACAGACACAACTATGTAAGTAAAGTAAGGTTGCGTGTGTGTCAGTATGTGTAGATTTTTAGCTGGCATAGCACATTAATTAATGATATATTACCCAAGCATTTGGATTCGGAAGCCCAAAGCCATATATATACTACAGTACAGTACATGAATTTATTACGACACACTTATAATAATTCAAATCTGATTCTTTCTTGTCTCTCTAATGTTTATATATATACTACTGTCGACACATAGTATTATTCTGTACAGTAGATGATATCAATAGGATGACTTTACAGTATTATGTATGCATGAGCAACAAACAAAGAAACATGGATACAGAGATAATATGTCATGTCTCGATGAAATTCGAACAGATTAATAGAAAAATATGCATGAAACAATATAATAGTATTAATCAATGAATATTGGGCGGTTGGTAAAAAAAACATGTAGGGCACAGGTTATGGGTTGGCCACCAGTTAGATCATACAGAAAGAACATGATGACCGTCCAGCAAAACATGAGCAGCAGCAACTCAAAGGATCTGATGGTGATAAATCTGGTTAAAGTGAGTATTGATGGAGCGTCAAATTTATGTATATAAATTAGATGTATGTCATCCATCCATATCATGTATGTCATCATAACCGGCAGCGGTGAAGGTAGAAGAGTACTGATCAGCTTCAAAGCAGTAGAACAAACCAGAGAAACCTCTTAAAGCGTCAAGAATGCTATGGTAATCAAACAAATCACACTCAAATGTCTTTAATCTCTTCTTATACTGATCATCATCCTCGTTTCCAATTGATATTTTAACCACGACACCACCTTCGTTGCCGTCTACATAAATAAATATATACGGTAGAGAAGAGAAATTGGAAATTAATAACGTAAAATTGATTGGAAATTGGAAATTAATAGCATACAAGGGGAGAGAACATAGATGGAGAATGCAACGAGCAAAGGCACCAACAAGAGATGATATTGAAGTTGTGTCATGAAATTCCGTAGCCCGAAATCATGCAATCATCACACTAGCTTAACTCTCTACAACCTGAGAATTATCAAATTCATGGTTAGTGGTAGAGGTGTTCATGAACTGGATTAAAATCAAACAACAACCCTGAACATATAATTTAACTTGGTTTACATAATCACTTAATTTGTGTTCTACTTGATTCAACTAAAACACCAATTCAGAATCCCCAAATTGTGGGAAACCATTCTATCCGATTAGAAAAATAACTGAGAAAAAGACTCACGTACAACCACAATGTAAAAACAAGATAAACACTTATTTTTACAGTCGACAGCAGATTTGGGGGAATTTTCAGAAACACCAATGAGCAACCAAACATTTTGTTTATCGAAACCAACCCTAGATATTTCACCAAAGAAATACACCCTAGAATCATGCGAGCATGATTCACTCCAAATAGGAACATGTAAATGGAAAACAAGGTTTACCGATTGTAAGCAAGAGAGCCCAGTTCGCATCCTGTAGCAGATTCACAAGAATCTCATACAAAAACGCCAGCTTTTTTTAGAAATCAAAATACCCAAATACACAAGTTAGGGCTGTGAATAAAACAAGAAGAAACAATTAAGAACCACAAATCGTTCGGTAAAGAAAATCCCAATATTCTATTCATTATTCACTCCTGCTAGCAAGAAATGAGAAAGGAAATCTTACCGATTTGTAAAACAAACAAGAGCACGTAGATTAATTTGCAGTGAGAGCAGCTGCAGGAATTTCGCATCAAACAAGAGCACCTTTTCTCCTGTTAGAGCATTCAGAACGGAACACAAGTTAGGGTTGTTGATAGTGCAAACGAGAGAGAGAAAGAGAGAGCGAGAGACGACGAGTAAGTTTAGAAAATGCAGGATATAACTTAACCGTACAAAAACCAGGATTTTAGTTTTCATTCTTAAAGTATTTCGGCCCGTAGAGGAATCGAACTCGGGTCTGCACTATTTTTTTGTTTAAACAAAAAACCTCCGCATCATTGTTTAGTAGAGTGACAACATATAACAACTATATATCAATAACAGTTGTATTACACATCCTAAATACGTCTAACTATATCAATTACTACTGATTCGTGTGACAGTTGTCTTTAGTCAGTAGTTAAAGACAAAATCTGTAGTAGTGCTAATTCATAAATTTTAATTTGTTCTTGGTTGATATATATAGTTAAAAATTCATATACAAAAATTGTCATCCAGTTTGATTTTGCCAACCAATACACAGTTACAGTCTTGATCAAGAGTAACACTATATTAAAAAGAATTAGAGCCACATATGAAAACAAATACAAGTTACAAATGTTGCTTAAAATTCATACTTTAAAATTTTTGTCAATAAAACCTAACCCGATAAGTCACCCAAATTTGACCTATGACCCGAAAAAACCAAATGACGCAGAGGCTAACCCGAACCCGAACTTAACTAAACCGAAGTCACCCGAATCTAATTTGAACCAGATGGGCACGACCCAATCTGAACCGAATAGTAAATATCTACAAATTGACCCGAACCTAACCAGAAACACTTTATTAAATATTTAGAAATTAGTATCTTCCCACCTTAATGTCATATACATTAATCGTCAATTTTTTTCTTCACCAACCTATTTAATACTAGAAGATTTAGTTTAATATAGTTTTTGAAAATGTAAGACTAAATTTACTAATAATTATGTATCATTGAAGAAATTTATAAACAAAATCTATACATTACTCTACATTTTACAAGAATATAAATGAATATAAAAGATTAATTAAATATATATTTATATTTCATTAACAAATAAAAAAATAAAACACTAATCAAAGTTTAGTAACACACCTTTGACCTTTTATTTTAAAATAAATCTCTAATGACTCAAGATTATGTAATAACTATACTTGTTTTTATATTTTTTCCCTTATTTTTCTACTTAATTGGATTTTTAGTTGAACTCAATTTTTTGCAATTAATCCCTAACTTTGCTCATAAATAATTTTAGTTATGAGTTAATGAAGGTTTTTTTCTTTTACGGGTTCTACTCACATCCTTAAAGCAAATTTTGTCTATCGGCTGATTGATATTCATGTCTCTATTTGGACCAAAACCGCATTATACTTCATTTTAAACATTGTTCGGTATTTTAATGTTAGGTACTAGAGTCTCTGCTATAATGGTAGTACTATGGGGCATTATTTAGTGTTGTATGATACAAATGCTAAATAATGATTTGTATTCAAAATAGAGATCTGGTATGAGTATTTTGTTTCATCCTCATTATCTCTTATGATTAATGTAATATATTCTTTAAGGTCACATTGGATATATTCATGACGGTTACACTGGTTTGGTTCGGGTTCGGTTCAATTGGTTTTCGGTTGGTTTCAGTTCGAGTCACTTCGGATTTTGGGTTATCGTTGGGTTATGGGTGATTCGGTTTGGTTCGTTTTGGTTTGAATGACTTTGGTTCGGATGGATGAGGATTGTGGTTTATTCTTGTTTTTACAATAATACGGTTCGGTTTGGTCCGGGTCGGTTTATTTCAGATATCGGGTCATTTTTCAAGTTATAATTTTCTGTTGAGATTCGGATTCGGATCGGATTGGTTCGGTTCGGTTTTTCGAGTTGGGGTCACTTTTGCCATGTCTACATATAGATGCACCTAATGACATCAATAAGTCATATTCATCTTTCTAACTTACTAAAGGATCTGACGATGACATCTCACTACTGATTAGTTACAACTAATAAAGGTCAACAAATTTTGGCGATCAAGAAGTGATGAGAATTATCCGCTACCATGCATAGATCGGATCCTAAAAGCTTGCTAAATTAATTTAACGACTTCCTTAATTACAAAAAATAAAAATTCTATGAAAAATATAACTAAACCCTAATGATAAATCAACTAGTTATAATTAAGGTTAGAGTTCATAATTTGTAAACCTGAAGCCTTTATTGGAATGGAGAAAGGATGCATCGGTATTTAATAGTAGGTACTTATTTACCATTCCCAATAGCACAATAGGAGTACAACAACATTACAAGGCCACCCGTTACAAAAAAACATTGCAAGGCTACCATATTGCGTACATCAATTACCACATGAGCCATACTCGTCGTACCAAGGTTTTTTTAACTTAGTTTTTATGGCACTTGTAGTAGGGGATACCACGTTTATTGCAGGGTACCCTATCATGCCTCATCACATGGTTGCTTATCAGCTGGCGTCGGGTTGTGTCCGACCCCATCATCATCTCTTCATCCACGTCGATTGAGCCTCCAACATGGTCCATTGGGAGGCAGGAAAGCCGGAAATCTTCGTCCTCTGAGGATTCCACTATGGCCATTGCCAGCGCTAAGAGAGTAAGCACGATGCAGAGCTTGCTCATTGGTGCCATTGATGGATATTTTAATATTGTTGATCGATTCCGGAGAGAGGAGAGAGGGGAGAGGATGAAAATTGAGTTTTATTGTTGGTGTTTTAATTGATTTGATTTGTTTTCTCTAATTTGTTGCGAATGATTGTCTTCCCCCTCTCTCTTCTTTTTGGGAATAAAGGATTGAAGGGATGAGAGAGAGGATTATATATATGGAGGAGAAAATTATGGGGTATTTTTACATGATTATCGAAAACAGTTACAAAATTAAAGAATTGCTACAAGTGTCATGTGCACCACCATATTCTTTTGTTAATTGAACCACATTACACGCTAACAATCCATTTACATGCTAAGGCGGGTGAGCCATTCGAAGGTACCGCGGGCCGTGCAAAGAGGAGAGCGGCTTACATTAGATTAGATATTGGATTGTTTAAGTGCTATATCTAAAATATATATATATATATATATATATATTAAATTTTAAATAGTAAAAATATAAGTTCAAAATAAAATTTAATTGGTATTATTGTTCCTCAAAAGAAGGAGTGGAGAAACTTCCTCACTATTAAAGCACTTTCCACCCCACTTCTATGGCTATTTCTTATTCTTTTGTTCTCTTTCACTTGAGTAATCTATTTTGTATTTTGGGATAAGGAATAGAAACTAAATCCCTTAACTTGCTTGTATGACTCTTCCACACTCAATGTAGTTGATTTTCTCCCTCTTGCACTTATTAAATTTTTTAGCTTGATCTCCTATGATATTTATGGTGATTCTTAGCTATATATGATAATCATGACCAAGAGAGAGAAACCTTGGGTCTTGCTATCTTGGTTAGTTGGTGTGACCTATTGTTATTTTAATGAACATGTGATTTATGTTACTTAGTGGTTAGGACCCAACTTGATTAGACAGGTACAATTGCCTAAATAAGGCTTGGTTTATCCACGATTTGGTAGGTCATTAATTTGTTCTGATAGACAACTAGATTGAAGGGGAGTTAAGGCAAGTTTGGATTTCGGTGATAAAAATCATCATGGGGTGCATTATCTTTCAACCGTATTAAGCTAAATTTCAATTTATTTGTTAGCTACTTACTTGTCTTGAATTGAATTATATACTTTTCCACTGGTTTAGTAGACTTCAAGTCTCGGTGGAACGACCCAAAAACCCACTCACTAGCGTGACAAAACCCGCTCATCCTAGAAACTCATATAATTCTATTTAGGGAAATTTCATGAAATGCCATTATATTTTTTTCTAATTCATGAAATGCTCTTAAAAATAGAAATTCATGAAATACCACTATATTTTTATCAAAGTCCATGAAATACCACTGTAGCCATTGACCAGAATGAAAAATGACAAAAATAATATAAAAATTCACAACATGCCACTGAATGTTAAAAAAATCACAACAAATTCAAAAGACTATAAATATATAAAATATTTATATTACATTTAAAATTGAAAATATTAAAATATAAAAATATAAAATATCTTAAAAAAATGAAAAATAGTAAATATTTTTTAGATCTTTTTAAATTATTCAGTACCATAAAAAAGAGTATAGAATTTTGAATATATAAGTTTTTCAACTAATTTGTATCAAATAATTTAAAAAATGCATGGTACTTAATTAGTATAAATTATTAAAAAGATTGATATATAACTATGTGTTAAAAACTCTATATCACTTTTTATTGTACTGAATAATTTAAAAAAAGTTTAAGAAATATTTATTTTTTTCAATATTTTATTATATTTTAATCTTTTTATGTTTTTTCAAATTTTTTTAATTTTTATAAAAATATTTTTATAGTATTTTGGTTTTTTTAATTATGGTGAACTTTTTAACACTTAGGGGCCTATTGTGAACTTTAAAAATGCTTTGTTAGCTAGTAGGTATATTTTTGTCATATTTCCTTATGATCAATGACTATAGTGACATTTCATAGACTTTTACAAAAATATAGTGACATTTGGTGACTTTCTTTTTTTAGAGGTATTTCATAAATTGGCCAAAATAATATAGTGACATTTCATAAAATTTCCCTTCTACTTATCATATCCTCTGTCCCCCCTTTTGGGCACCATGACATGAGTAGATATATTCTGTGTCACATTTTGTATTTTATTGATGTGGATCTTCGTCCTTTATTGTTCTATATATTATTGCTATTTACATATCAATCTTTCATTTTCTCTAAAATTGACCCTTTTATTTGTATTATAACTTTACAGTAATCGTAATTATAGTGTATACAAAATATACTATTGTAAATATAGCCATAATTAAATACATATGGGAGGAAAAGAAGAACAATTTGACAAAAAATGTTCAAGAAATAGTCCGGGAAGTTGCCTAACAAACGAAGCTGCTAAGGGTAATTATTTATATATCATTACTATTTAGAAAAAAAGTATCCTGATTCGACAGCCTAAGGTTAGAAAATTTAGTTAAGGATACTTGAGATAGATTACTACCAATATGTGAACGTGTATTTTTTTAACTCAAATTGTTACCTTCTCATCACCAAACTTAAAACATAGTAGTCAAAACTTAACAATACCAGCAAAATAAAGCATCAAGAGAGCCTTAACCAGGTAGCTCCTAGTCTAGGCGATAAGCAGCTTGGATGTTTTGGTGAACATCCTCCCCATTCCATATCTAAGTACTATCAAAAGATCAATTTCCCAGCCTATAAGCTAGTTTGATCGGGAAGCTATCATAATCTGTTTGATTACTTATCATTAAACTTTGAAATAAAGTAGACATGAGTCTTATACTATTCATTCCAAACCAATATTGCCAACAAAAACCAGATCGACATGGAAATAACCTTCTTGGAAAAGATCATGAGTAGGGTCAAAATAAATGCAATGGCTACCTGTCGATAAGGTAGGCTCTATAGCAATTCGATATGTTATGATACTAGCTTTGCACTTTAATTTGTAGTGCCAGACAATCTTCTGTTAAAAACCAAAATTGGAACACCTTTGTTCCCTTAACATTCCCAAAATGATGACATCTCCATTTCTGTCTTTGCTCATATGTACTCAAGTAGATCTTAGCATAACCAGCAAGGAGGAGACTAGCACAATCTTCCATGACTAAGAATTTTGTTGTTGTCCATGTTGCTATGCTAAGCTTCTATAAAAGATTTGTTTTCTTCAACAACTTTCCACCAAGCCAGGTCCTTGTTGTATATAACTTTGTTCCTGGTGACGTATATAACCCACAAGGTATTGGTTATAAGAGAAAACTTAGTACATCGCAACTCCTAGCCCTACTCATAAACCAATCAATCAGTGTATCATTTGTACAATTAGGAACACTTATGATGTCCCATAATAGATTCCCAAATCTACATAACAGCGCAATAGTGAAAAAAGCAATGTGACATCGTATCCCTAATTCTGCAAAAGAAACTGTCAGAGTTACCCCTTAATCTCCCGGTTAGATTCTCCCGACAAGGTGTGATACCCTTAAGGAATTTCCAGAGGTTTAATTTGACTCTAGGATAATAGGCACTGGGATGATTTTCTTGCAAATGAAATTGAGTCATGGAAGAAGAACTGTCAAGCTCAGTATAATTAGTGAGAAGAACATAGGCCGGTTAAAAGTAAATATTTGATATGAAGTGGGGAACCATATCCATTTATCATCCTCATTTGGCAGAATATCAATAAAAGTGATCAAGTTTACGTCCGAAGGGGACAGAAGCTCATGATATAAGGCCTTATTCCAAGAGTATTTTACATCAGTGATAAAGTTGGTGATACGCTGTGAATTTATCTATATTTATGTGCTTTAATTGTCTATTAAGTTAGAATATAATGTTATAATTTTCTCTACTTATGTGCTATTTATGTTAAATATGAAGAACGTTCCTTATGTGTGGTTTAGTGCTTTTAGCAGGTTGAAATGCTCAAGGAAAGGTTAAGGGGTGTGTGCGAGAGCTTGAGGACCAAAATGGGGTGAATCGGGAGTCAACAACTTTTCTATTATATATTAAGGCTGGTCTGAACATGTGTCAATGAAGCTACTGGGTAAAATCGGGTGTGGTTTGCTTTTATTCACTAGGAAACATTCTTGAGCCACAAGTTTGTACGCAATTTAATCTCATGTTTTGAATATGAGAAGAGGAGCATATTTATGACACATGTGAGATTTAGTCTCCCCGAACCTACCTCTTGGGCCTATGGGGATGACTCTCGCTACAAATTATGATGGAATCACTCCATCTATAAACAATCACGACAACAAAGAAGAGTTACCTTTGACCTATTTTTTGATACAGAGTGAGGAGTACTGTAACATCCCTAACTCATAACCTAACTCAAATAGTCCATCAACATACATCAGAATAATAAATTATCATTAGCGGAAATCAATACTTCAATTCACTAACCAAAATGGGATGCTATCGCCGTTGCACACCCATTTGCGCAACAAGTACCGAAGTCTTTCTAGAACACAAGGTATGGCGGATAGTATTTACAAGAAGATTTCCAACTTTTACCAACATTTACATTTTTCACCAAAACATGTGAGCAAATGTTTATTCTGTATCAAAAAACCTTTTACCTAAGTAATTTCCAACAGCAATACCCAAAAGTCTACCCAATTCTTGCTCTCTGGCTGCAAGTCTTCACCTAGCACATGTGAAAAAATGATGTGGGGGGGGGGGGGGGGAGGGAGGTCAGCCAAACTGTCGAGTATGTCAACATGTAACCTTCATGCACCTTCAGACCACACTTAGGTATTTGGTCAAAGTTAACATGCAATCCATTTTACAATAGTCCAGTTTCAAATAATTTGATAAATCATAACACAAATACAATCAAGTCATCCAAAGCTTACATTGATAACACTAGTCCAATAGACTACATCATCCATAAATCAGTTTAAGCAACTCATATAGATATTCAAATCATCCAAAAGTCAACCATCATAACATAAGGCCCAACAAACATATCATCCACAACAAGTTCAAGCATAAGATAGTCACATCTCATTTAGCATGACAAGTCCGAGCTTATACATTTCTCGAGCCCTTAGGGATTCCTTATTGTTTCTTGTAAGATTCTTAAGATTCATATTTATCTTATGATCTCCTTCGAGTATATAGTCATACTATACATATACTTCATACCTCATATGCACTCATCTCATAACCCTGATGTGCCTCCATGTTAGAAGATGACACGATTCCCCTATTATAGGGCGGGACACCTACGGCAGTAGCCGACACTAGAAAGGGTGATCTGTTTACTATCCCTATTATAAGGCGAGTAACCTATGATGGTAGCCGACCCCAGACAGGGTGATCCGGCCGACGATCAATTTGGACTCGTTGGAATTCCAATACCTTGAGCAGACCCCATCTCGGTCATCCACTATGTAATCACAATGCACAACCAAGAACCTCTTGGATTTCTCACCAACAGGTATACTCCACCATTTATAATAATCTCGATCTCAATATGGATATAGGTGGTCCATACGCACATAATTAATCATTACAATCTCAATATGGATATAGATGATCCATCCACACTATAATTAAAATTTTCAAGCTCAATATGGATATAGGTGATCCATCCACACCATAATTAATAATTCCAATTTCAATGCCCAAGGAAAATTTTTAGGTACTTATGTAACATATATCATATTAGATATTTGTTTGCCTCAATTAAGGTCTTCCCACCTTTCTTCCTAAGAAACTATCTTAGAAAATTTCATTCAGTGGATATCATATCCAAATTTTTACTCACCATATGATAGTGAATCTTCTTCTTCATCATCTAAGAAACATTATTAGATTATTCTGGTTCTATGAATAACGCATCCCATGTTTCTCATCCTTCCTCAAATGACAAATTCCTTGTCTTTACTTATAATTTATATACGTATGTGTGTTCATTTATTTACTCATCTCATTTGGAATTTTACACACAAGTAAAAATCAAGCAGGAATAGTGTTCTACATCAATCCATTCAGCATGCAAGTATAACATAAAAATTTTGTAAACACACATATCTTCTTATCGAACAATTCCACACATCCGAAGCCAAGGTGACCCTCGGGGGAATTCGGATCACACAACAACATCCGAAGCCAAGGTGACCCTCTCAAATAGCCCATATAAGTTGGTTCTTTAATTTGTTTTTCCATTACATAACCTTAATTCCTCTTTAATCTAATCCAAGACTTAAATTTGTGCTCTTATAACTTTATTCCCCATTTTATAAAGTTTTATGTGGATACTTGTCTAACCCATAAGCTTTTATAGTGGTACCTATTTACATCCCTAAGTGGTTTTACCCCTAATTCCTCTTGGCCCATTGCCATCCTTTACAAGGTTCGATAGACCTTAATGTTTTTACTATGTTTTGTAAAATTTTAAATTGTATAAGGCTTATAGTCTGGCCATACTCATTAGGCTCGATTTTACTTTACTAGCCCAATCTCTTATTTATAAGTTCAACAAGATAAGACTTTAGTTATTTGGAAGCGGGCCTTTCCCTTGGCTCAACCTTATTTTTGGGTCAAAGCCTTATCTAGTCCTTTATTAAACTAGCCAATTTGACCATTTGGTCAACGTGGATCAACATGTCTAGTTTTGTTAAGGTTAACACGGTCAACATGTTTAAGTTTGATCAATTGGTAAATTTGGTCAAACCCCAAATCAATTTTGTGTCTGTCAAAACCAATTTGAGTTGGGCCTAATATACTTAGTTGAGTCCGGTTTTATTTTTGGGCCTAATTTTTTAAAAGTCCATGGTTATCATTGCAACTTGAATTTGGCTCCTATTTGGATCTGACCCAATTCGAATTTTAAAAAGGGATTAATCTTTGTTAGATTAGTCTATCCAATATTTACACAATATGCACACATAATATAAAATGCTAATCAATAACTAAAAACTAATATGAACATTATAAGGCTTTTCATATCCTAAATACCTAACTAATTTTAATTTTCAAATTTACCCCAAGACGATTCAAAATTTTGGATTCTCACCAATTCTAATCAAAACCCTGATTTCAAATTTTCCCAAATTTCATATTAACTCTAATTCTGTTTGAATTTGCCCCCAAATTTAACCAATATTTCAAAATTTTCCACCATTCTGAAATTGACCTCAAATTCTCCCCAAATTGTGTATCTTTCCCCCAATTTTACCAAACCCTAATTTTTATATTTGAACCCCCAATTTCAAACGAATCCCTAATTTCAAATTTTGAATTGGCCCCAAATTTTAACCTAACATTTCAAGATTACTACAATTACAAAACTTACCCAAACTTCTCCTAAATTTTTTCAGATTCTCCTTTCAAATTTTCTAAACTCTAATTTCTAAATCAAAGCCACAAATTTAACCCTATTTTATAGTTTAGCAGAATACCAACTTTAACCCTAAATTCAAAATTGTTGAGAACCCATAATTAACCCTAATTTCTTTTTTATTTTCAAATTAATTACTTTAATTCCATTTTTATACTTACCACCCGTAAGCCAATGGCCAAACTGAAGTGGTCAACCATTGCATTGAAGACTACCTACGCTGCTACACTTTCCAGTAACCCCAAAGGTGGACCAAGTTGCTGACTTGGGCTGAGTAACCTATAATCCGAGTGTAAATACCGCTCCCTTCCAGATCTTATATGGGCGCCCTCCTCCAGCCTTGATCCGCTATACCCCACTGATATCACCTCTAGAGGAAGTAGATTCTAAACTCAGTAAGAGAGATTTGGCGCTGGAGGAGCTGAAGCAACAACTGTTGAATTCTCAGAATCGATGAAACTCTGCACCGAAGGGGTGTTCACTTTCAGGTGGGAGACTTCGCCTATCTGAGGTTGCGTCCCTATGTTTAACAATCCCTCACTGGCAGACATAATGCTACGTTAAGCCCACATTATTATGGCCCCTTAGAAGTAAGAGTAGCGCATTGGCGTCGTGGCCTGCAAACTGAAGTTAGCTGCTGATGCCCGAATTCAGCATACGTTCATGTGTCTCAACTTAGGAAGGCACATCCTTCCACCCCGGTCATACCAACTTGCCCAAAGAGCTCACTCATGATATGTTGCTGCTGATTCAACCAGAGAAAGTACTAGACGTTCATCAGCAAGGGAACTCCTCAGAGGTGTTAATCCAGTGGGGTAACTTGCCCACAACTGAGAATTAGTGGGAGGAATTTGACCAATTTCCAAAATTTCACCTTGAGGACAAGGTGGCTCTTCCTCGGGGAAGGGATGAACCACCCAAGGGCACACTTGGAAAGTCTACAGCAGGAGGGGGAGGAAAGGGCACAACAACAACCAACAGGAGGTGGCACCGAATGCTTGACAGAAGGGGGACACCACGACAACAACTTTCTCAGCTAATGTTTACCTTATCCTTTATTTGTTTGTCGTTTATTTAATTGTTTTACTACTTTTGTAATTGCTAGTATAAATAGTAGTGAGGTACGCCTGGCCAGGCATGAACAATTTTACTACTTTTGGCCACATAGTGGATAATTTAGGCAGGGGTTCTACCTGATTCCTCTAGATTCCTTCGGGAGAATCCCCTTGTCAATTGCCTGGCCAATTTTGGCAAACCTTCTTCTGTAAGGCCTTGTGTCGTAAGCTATCAATGACATTTGAACGTTATTTAAATGGTGAGCATGGGAGAGAGGGACACACCTTGCTCCTGCCAAGTAGTAATGGGATTCTAGTAAGAGGATAACTCAATAGGAACGTATGAAACTCTCTATCTGAGACAGAGCAAACAGATAGCTCTGTTGTAGTAGGTAGACACAGTTTCATCACCATGCTTAATTAAACTTGCCAACTGCAATGCAAATGCCCCAAATTTGCTGCAGTTTGAGCTGCATACGTAGAGTGTAAACGATCCCACAGCTGTGTTGATGGTTCACAACCCACAACAGAAAATTATGGTTCACTGAGTGACATGTATAACAGACATTATAAGTTAATCCTGACTAATCATTAAGCAACCAAGTAAAAGGAAAATACAAGAGAAAGATGAGTTATAGATGAATAATACAGATCTCATGTATCTAATGAATTCTCATCCGAGCCGTAGTAGTAGTAGTTTACATTCTCAAAAGGAAATAATAGCTAGGAGAACAACAACATTTGTGACACTACGTACACATATAGTCGTCATATTTATGAAAGTAGTGATACAAAAACAACCAGTACTGGCCGACCGGCCGGCGGCCTCAACCTGAACATGTGACGAGTCATAATAGGTGGATGTTGAAACTGACTAATCTAATGATAGTAGTAACCCTCTAGCTGGGTAGGTCAGGGTGTGCAAAATGATGATCACCGATCGACAAGATGCAATAGCATCATATATATGATGAGATGTGTTTCCTTCTGGTACGCTAGTATTGGTTTGTCTGTCTGTTTAATCAAACAAACCGGAGAGGCCCTCTTCTTCATCTGATTCATCTTTCACCTCTTCCTTCTTCTCCTCTTCCACTGCTTCCACTTGAGTAGATCCAGCACCCACCGCCCCTGCAACCGCAGTAGCAATAAACTTGGACGGGTCCTGCACCATCCAATAACCATACAACAACCGATCAGTCTTCACCATATATATATACAACGTTCGTTACCATATACTCTGTTACTAATTAATTAATTGATTAATTAAGGCATGCTAATATATATGTTATATATAGATCATTAGATGGTCACCTACCTTCACAAACTCTTTCACTTCTTCCGCCTCTTTAAAACTATAGTCCGTCTCCACAGCAATAGCCAACAAATTCTTATACGCATTCGCGAAGTAGTGTGAAGCCGCTAAAATGGAAGGGTAGGCTACCGCCAGTGATAAGGCGGTTACCTCAGCAACACCCATCATGAACTTAGCTTCGAGATCTTCATCGGTTAGGTCTAGAATTTCGGGACCGTACACTGTTCCTTCCTCGAAGACAGACACGACTTTCAATCCGTAGGAGAATGGTTTGATTCCTAGCTTCGTGAGAAGTACGGCTTCTGAAGATCCCACTTTTTCACCCTTTTTTATGATCTCTACTGGGGTTATGATCTCTACTGTTCCCTTGTTGATCTTTGTTGCTATGTTCAAGACCTGCACGGTGTTAATTTCATCATCAGGCAAGCAAGGTGAAGGTAAATAGCTAGCTAGGATAGATTGTAATTTATTAGTGTGTATGAATATGATATGATGGGTGATCAATTGTTTTGTTAACTGGCAAACCTGATTGCTGAAAGTCAATTGTTATGTGGCAATGATCGGGGAGGTAAGTATATTTATATACCCTTAATTTATGGTGGTGGACATTAGATGATAAAGAGACTAGCTAGTTAGATACTTTCATTGTTTCAGGAAGAGAAGAGGATATCGACCTGGAAGAATCCGGTTTGAGAAGGGTCAAGTCCTGTGTTGCCTGGTTTCACGACGACGTCGTCTGGGGCAACTGTACCCACACGGGCTGGAGCTCCAACCTGTCAATATCCATACTAATTAATACTACTCCCTCCGTCCTGAATTGACCGTCTTGTTCACTATTTGGACGTGTCGTTTGACTTCAATATTTAACATATAAGATAAAATAATTTTTAAAATTTGAATTTTGCAAATGATTCCTTACATGATAAACTATATGTTACACTGTTTCATTTTATAAAATTATTTTATCTTATATGTTAAATATTGAAGTGGAAAAACGTGCCATAAAGCAAAGGAGACGGTCAATTCAGGACGGAGGGAGTAATATTTAGTTATTACTCCCTCCGTCTTGACCGTTCTGTTTATTACTTGGACATATTATTTGATTTCAATTTTTAACATATAAGATAAATTAATTTTGAAAAATTAAGTTTTGCATATGAATCCTAACATGATAAACTATATGTTATAAAATTTAATTTTATAAAATTATTTTATCTTACATACTTAATATTAAAGTGGAAAAACATACCATAAAGCAAACAAGACAATCAATTCAGGACGAGGAGTATATTTTAACGTATAACTTATTTTTTTTCAATTTACTTAATTATAAAAAATAAAATGTTTACTTTATACTTTTCTAAAGCATTGATAAATCATTTGAGAACATATATCAATCTATTTAGCAAAAACCTACTACACAATATATATAACAAGATATACATACATAACACTCGTGAGGTTTATAATAATAAAAAAAAGCAACATATAGTAATTAAATGTAAGGCAAAAAAGAAACGAAAGCAGAATTTATTACGCGAAAAAGGTTTAGCTTATATCACATCCCAGCCATGTTTAACCGACACGTTTACAAGAAAAAAGCGATAAGGCGACAGCATATATATAGTACCTACAAAGATCTGACTTGTGAGACACCAAATTGTTAGGCTTATGATGAATCTTGTTTTTCCTATCATATTTGTGTTGAAGAATCGATTCTTGTAGAAACCACCAAAAGAAAAAAGGCAGAATTTTCCTTACCTTTCTCTCCACTACAGCTTAGCATGCAGAATGAAAGTCTATAGTATTATTGTTGATTTAAGTTGTCATATATATATATATATTGTCCAATTAATATATACTGATTAATGATGACATCTTTTAACTATATATCCTTGACGAGACCATCTCAACCTACATAGTGATTTAGCGACTTGGATCGATATACAATATAGATTTATTAAAGGTTGAACAATATATTCATGTACTAACTTTATAGATCTAGCTGGTATAGAGCTAGATATACATATGTATGTGCAACATGTAACTCTACTATGTATTAAAACGTACGGAGACAGAGATTTACCTTGTACTTTGAAACAACATCTTTAACTTCCTTGAGATTACCTTTAGTAAAGATCAATCCGACATTTCGCTGTTGAATCATCATATATTAATTAATTATATATCAACAACGACATCGAAATAATTAAGGTACGTACTAGTTAACCTATATTATCAAAAAAGCTAATTAATGAATCACGATGATCAACAAATTATTAGTAATAAAAAAACTTACAACAAGTTGAGGAATAATATTGAGAATATCTTTATTTCCAGTCTCTTCAGCATGAACACGAATGGATCGTTTCATCATAGTATTCTTTCCCATAAGAACAACTGAATCACCTCTAAGTGCATGTCTGATCTGTTGTAGCTGATTTGATCCAACGTTATCTGCATTCACAACTAACACCTTTGAATACTGGTCAATTAAACTGCATATCTTCTTATCGTAGTTTATCTTCTTATCTGCCTTGCTTCTTCTCGACACCATATTGATTGATCGATAAACAGAAAGAAGGGATTATACTATACGCGAACACAACAACGGGAGAGGAGGAAGAAGAAGTAGAGGTATATTTATATTGGAGGGTTTTATGCGGGTATGGAGATTGACGGTGTATGATTTTCGGGTGGAAATCGGACGGGTGTTTGAAATCTTGGTCCCACCTATTGATTTGAAAAAAACTTAATGAAGGTTAAGGTGTTAGTGTTTGACACTTGTCCCAGAATCTAGATAGACCGAAGTTAGAAACGTGCCTGAGTTTGCTTCCCAACAGTACGAGGTTGGTTCATTTGTAATTTTATCAGGGGGAGATTTATTCCTTACAACCCACACAACAACATCTGCGACACGCTCATTGGCTGGCTTTTAAACCCATATCATGTCTATGTAACTCTCCAGACATTTCTTCTTCTTTTTTTCATGACGGTCTGCTGATGCTATGGTATATATTGACTTGTCAATTTCATCTCTATTGAAAAACGTTTTTTTTGTGGAGATTTTAGCCATTTTGATCAATAAATATTATATTGTTAGTAAATACAAATATATATTTATAATATATATTAAATTCTGATATTGTTGAAGTTATATTAGATGTAGATGTTGATTAATTATATGTTAGATGCTAATAAGAGAGATTGTCAATGTCATAATGTTAGTGATTGCTTTCACAATTTAGTTTTGAATCTTTCTTACCACATCCACAATGCACATTATATATCTATATTTATCTAACTAAGATACAAATTTAGAAGAGAATACGTACTGAGTGAAAGAAATGAGTTAAAGACTAAGGTTCATGATGACCTTGGCTGCACCAATATGCTACTTCCTTTTGTCCAAATATCACACAATAAACTAATATTGTGCAGAAGAAAATATCCACAGTCAACTTAAGGCAATATCTGGTTTAATTAAGAAAGTCAGTTGCACCACAATCATATCCTAAAGTAAAATAGAAATTTAGAAAAAAACTATAATTACCAAATGGAAGAAATGTGATTTTGACTGGCATGCATCCGAATTTAACCACATGACTCCAACTCAGTTTGTTGAAGTCCTCGAGTTTACTAAGATCAAACCAAATCTAAGATTGAAATTTTATCACAACCAACGAATGCATTTTTATGTTGTTGCTTGCATATACCAACTTAACAGAAAAGAGAGACTGGAAATCATTGTTGTATTATTGTAGTTTTGTAAGTTGTATTTGAGAAAGCACATATTACATGTTTATATAGAGAGAGAGAGCTAGGGACATTCTAGAGTAAAGATCAAAAATATCTAGATATATGCTAAGTGTAAAAGGACTAAGATAAAGAATAACCAATAGCCCAATAGTGGGGCGGAGCCCATTATCTGTTAGCCCTCTGCGAGACCAGCCCAAATCGGAGAGGAAGGCTGGATCAAGGAAAGAGAAACGACATGTGGAAAAGATTTTGGTAAGCATGTCGGCGAGCTATTAATCGGTGGGAAGATGTGCAATCACCAGATTATGAGATTGCACTCATTCTCGAATGAAAAAGTAGTCCACATCAATGTGTTGAGTGCGAAAGTGAAAGACTGGAATATTGGATAGAAAAGTCACCCCCATATTGTCACAAAATAGAGTTGGGTAGCAGTGAGGGAAAAACCTAATTCAGCAAGGAGTTGTTGAATCCATATGGCGTCGCAAGCAATGGTGGTGATGGACTTATATTCAGCTTCAGTGGAGGACTTCACCATAGTGAGCTGCTTCTTGGAGCTCCAAGAGACGAGGTGGTTGTCGAAGAAGATAAGATGGCCAGAGGTGGAGTGTCTGTTAACCGGCGACCCTGCCCAATTAGAGTCAGAGAAGATGCAAAGTGGACCTAGAGGTGTAGCCACGAAGAACAGACCGAGATGGTGAGTTCCATGGATGTAGTGGAGGATCCTCTTCACGGTAACCCTGTGATGTTCAAGAGGTAAGTGCATGAACTGCCACACTTTATTTACTGCATAGCTAATATCTGGGCGAGTAAAGGAGAGTTATTGCAAACTCCCAACAACACTTCGATAGGTAGTGACATATGAGAAATGGGAGAGTTAACATAGTGTATATCGTTGTAGTTTGAGATAGATGTATGGAAGGATTTGCATTTTTGTAGTTGTAGTTGAGTGAGAAGATTGTCTATGTAGTGGGTTTGAAATAGGAGAAGGCCATTTGTGTTGCGGGAGACTATAATACCTAAGAAATAGGTGAGGGGGCCAAGGTCTTTGATGAGGAAGGCAGTAGAAAGGAAGGTGATGAACTGACTGACAATAGTAGTAGAGGAGCCAGTAATCGAGATATCATCAACATAGACCAAAACAAAGGCAATGTTTGTTTGGTTGTGATAGATGAACAAGAAGGGATCCTTTTTTGAGGAGTGAAACCAATGAAATACCCCAAACCTAAGTATGCTAAGTAAACATCAAGTTATGATGCAATAAGGCTAAAACATGCCTTAGAAACATTGGTAGACAGTTTAAACCAAGGAAAACACAAGAAAACACCATAAGGGCAATTTAAGCAAAAATGTGCTTTAAGCTTGGAGTGACTTTGATTAGCACCCAAATATCATTATAAGACTTTATTAACATGCTATGGACATTTTAAATCAATTACCAAAGAAAACCAAGCTTAAAAACAAGCTTAAACACAAAATGTGCTTTAAGACTCCTTAAAGCACCTTTTTGAGAAATTGTCTTAGAAATGAGTTTTGAGTGGCTAAATGCCGATGATTACACCTTAATCAACATGTGTACTAATTAGTATCACATTAGGAAGCCTAAATCACTGAGAAATAAAAATTTTCATAAATTTGTCAACTAATTTGTGAATAGTGCCAAATAGTGCCTAGTTTAAGCTTTAGTCAACATAAGTCAATAAGTTGGTCAACCAAGACCATAAATATATTATTTACTAAGGGGGGGATGGTTTTAAATGGTGCGTCACCATAATGAGCCAGCACATTAAGGAAAAGAAGAAGGAAATAAAGTAGAAGTACTATTTTCTTTTTAAGTTAAATATCTCACCTTTGCCTCTTCTCTCTCCTCTCTTCTTCATTTATCCTCTTCCCCACCATATTATATTCCTTTCTTCTGCTCCAAAACCGTGAGTTCTGCCTCCATTCATGCTCCATCTTCATTTGTCCACCAAATGTTCATTTTAGCTCCAAATCAAAAATTAAGCATAGATTTCTCTTAGTTGGAGCAAGGCCTTCCTTTCTATCTTTTCAAATCCTTCAAAGCTCAAGTTTGGTGCCATGAGAAAACTACATTGATGAAGGAAAATCAAGTTTGAAGAGCTCTTTTGGTTCTCCATTCATCCAAGGTAATGAAAGTGAAAGAAAAATCAACTTTCCTCCATTTTTCACATATGGCCAAAAATTTGCCTCTTAAGATGGCTTGTTTACTCCTTGTTCTAGCCTTGATTCATTGTTCAAAAGACTTGGGGAGGTCTTGCCTTGCTTCATTATGAAAGCCATTCCAAAATTCAAAGGTAAACATACACTTTTAAGCTTTAAAACACATATTATGACCTAAGAATGAGTTCTATGAGTTTAGGCATATTGCTTAGTGCTCATTAGATTATTTGAATGTGGATTAGAACATTGGAAAGAGGATTGAATTCCTTGCCGAAATTCAATCAAGAAAACTAAAGGAGGGAAGTAAGAGAAGCTTGAGAAAAATAAGGTAAATTGCTTACCTAATGGTGGTTTAAGGTTTTAAGGGATGAGATTTAGATAAGTACTATATGTAGCTTAAAGCTTACATTAAGTAATGGGTTATATAACCTAGGAAAAAGAATTTAAACAAGCTTGTGAACTTGTGACTAAGGAGCCAATGGAAATGAGTTAGTAAGTTAAGTATAAGGTAAATTAAGAGAACACTTATATTGCTATGGGAGCATTGTTGTGTGTATTTGCAGGTTGAAAGCTTTTATATGTGGGAAATTCAGTGTTTAAGTTTAAGTCATTTAAGGGCCTAAGAGCCATGTCATTTAAGAGCCTTAGTGCTATGCAATTTAAGATTATTGCATTATATTGAGTTTATTATGAATGAGTTGATTTGGGTGAGAAAATATAATGAGGAAGGAGTTGATGTGTGTGAGATGATTGAATGAGAAAAACAATGCATTTGAGCATGTAATATACTAGAAGAGCTATGGTGAAATTTGAGTAGAAAACAAAGTGTTTAAGTGGTGGTTGTGAATTGATATGACCTAGGGTTTACTAGGAGTCATTAAAAAGGAATTTGAGTGGAAATGAGTTAACTAAGGAGTTTTTAAGGTTTAGAATGGCCTAGAGTTGTTTGTGAGGAATTAGGGGTTAGGTGGGTGTATTAAACACACTAAAGTCATGGTATGAGGAATGACAAGACTCGTGCAAAAATCTGGAGGAAATGATGTATAGTACTTTGAGATGATTTAGGTATGAACTAGAGAATATAACAATGAGAACTTTTGGGTAGCTTGTGTAAGTGGTGAATATGCTAGTGGTGGATTAATAAGGTTATAGTTTGGATGGTAATGAGTGGACTTGGGTGATGGAAGTGAAAATTGTAGGAGAATGTTGTAAATTGTCAAGGAAAATGACTAGGAATGTATAAGGGTGTTTAACCATGAGCATGGAGAGTAAATTGAGTAAAGGAGATAGAAATTTCTAAGGAGGGTGTAGGATGGTCAAGGCAAATGAAGAACAATGTTAAGGTGCTAATAGGATGGAAAGAAATGTATAAGTATGTTCTAGAGTTTAAGAGTGATGAGTAACAAATGGAAAGGAGAGAAATTTGTGCATGGAGATGCAAGATAACCTTGGAAGGTTTAGCAAAGGAAAGATGGATGAATAATGATGTTTGAGGAGTAGTTATATTGGTTGAAAGGAAACACTAAGGTTAGTTGGAGTTTTAGACAAAATTTACATGTTGGAAGTGTAAGGAATTAAGTTATAAATGTTTAGAGTTTAGTAAGAACTTGAATAAGGATCAAGGAATTTGGAGGTGAGTTGATCCATGAGTTAGGAGGATTTTAAGTGCTAAAATGGTGTTAAAACATGTGTGAATATATGGGGAAAGATTAGAAGAAGATTGGACAAAAGAATAAGGTTGGAAAGATGTTCAAAACTATAAAATTTGACAGTTTAAAATGTGGTTCGGGACTTGGTCCTTGGATAAAGTCCCGGACTAGCACTAAAAACATGCCAAGAGTACACGCCAGAACTGGTCCGGGACCTTGGGTAAGTACCAAGTCCCGGACCATAGCAAAAAAAGAGCTGAAAGTCATGAAAAGTATTGGTCCGTGACTACAGAGCCGGACCATGTCCTGGACCAGGCCAATTTACAAAGGAAAGGTGCTTTTTAGGTGGTAAATGGTGGGGGATTGTTGGGTAATGTTATTATATGATTGTTAAGGGCTGTTTGGTGGAGTTTTAAGGCCATTGGAGGTGTGAACAAGTATGAGGTAAAATGAGAAGTAAATAACATAAGTGGTTAAGTTTAAACTACAATGACTTAGTGGTATTTAGTTGGAAATCATTAGTGATTAAGTAAGCTAGGTTAATTAAAAGTAATTAACTACCCAATTCGATGAATGTTTTAGGGTTTGAGAATTTGGACTCCGGAGGAGAGTAAGCTACCGAACGACCAAAGGTGTACGATATGGTTTTCTTGTGACCTGCTTGCTAACGAGGTGTCCCTCGGCTTGTGTGCTATTTGTTTATGTGTGCCGGCTAAACAAGATAAAGCATGCAACCAGAATATTATGTTTGTTGTGTGAATGTGATGCACTAACACAACTTACCTTTAGAACTTACTAACTAATGTTTAGTAAACAATGGAGTGAGATTAAGGAACACTCCCTAGCATTGTTTTATTAGTAACTGAAAGAGGCTAACTAACAAACATTGACTTTAAGGCTTCCACTAACTGGAACTTGGGGGGGGGGGGAGTGAGGAATCCGGAATCGTTCCGGCACATGTGTTTTAGGGGAGGTCGGTATCCTTATCAGGTACCGACTTCCAAATATGACTTGTCTTCGGACTCGTCGCCTAGAGTCGACATAAAGACTCGGTCACCTTGATTTCTGTTCAAGGTGGGAGGCACTACTGAGGAGGTGTGGTGGAATCTACCTAAATCCCAACTAATTCTAACAAATATTGTTTATGTAAACCAATGGAGCTAATAACTCATTGGTTAGGGTTATGTGACCCGACAGATAAACAATGAATTAAGGAACAACCATTCTAATTGAAGAATGGTTGACTTAATTGAGATAAGAACTGAGATAAGATTTGAGATAAGTTACAACCATTTCTACCTAAAGAATGGTTTGTATTCTAAGACTGAGATAAGGATTAAGATTGAGGTCAGATAAGGTTGGACCGAGATTAAGAGGAAACATAACTTAAGGAGTTAAATGATTAATTCACTAATTAAGGGAACGCTTTTAAGTCGTTCATTGTGTTTGAACTTTGATTGTTCATATATGGCTTGTTGTTTATTGCACTTTCTATTATGTTGTGCATCTAATCAATCTCCATGCTATCGACAATTAGTCCTCGTAGCCACATTAGCTTGGGGGCCATGAGAGGATCATACCAGCAAAGGTGCTGACCCCCTCGGGGGCTACTGTTTATATTTTGCAGGTGAATGACAGAAGACGACAGTCCTGAGAGTAGGATCGGGTATAATTTACTTCAGGTTGTCTTCTTTTAGTTGTACGAGTTGTGCCTGTACACTCGTTTAGTGAATGGTATGAGATGTTAGTAAGTTGTATAGGATGTAAGGAATTTGTAAGATTGTTATGTAAAAGATTAAGGCTTGTAAGTACTAATGTTCGGTATATTCGGGTCGATCAGACCGTAGCTAGATCTTGGAGGTTTTAGTATGCCTAGTTGGTCACGTGGGTGACTAACGGCAGTAACACCAAATATTGTAAGAAATCCGCTGCAAAGTTAATGTAAGAGAATGAGGTTTATGAGATAAGTATGGCTTTATGAGTTGGGGTGTTACAAAAAGTGGTATCAGAGCGTAGTTACGCTCTGATGACTGGAATTACTGAACTTAGGAGAATACTGAGGTTGAGTTTGAGTTATGGGTTAAGGGTTGAGAGATAGAGAGAGAGAGGTGCGTTAGTTTGGACTTCCCGGTGTTTACCGGATATCTATAGTACCTAAACCCGCCCTCCACATCCCTTACTTGAATTATGGGGAACAAACACCAGAGAGAAGAAAGCCTTCTCATACTCGGGGAAACCCGATCTGGCAGTTAGTTAACAGTAAGCAATACGAGAAACATCTTGTTGTACAACAGTTTACGAGAACTTGAAAGTCTTAATTGGAGCGCAACAGTGAAATAGGCGCTACCAACGAAATTCTACCAGTAGGAGAACGGAAATCACCGGCAACATGGGTCGACATGCTACGCAGTCGAAATAACCCGCTATACCAAGATAAGAAAAGCACTACGAGTGCAATGGATAGGAAAAGATAAGCGACATGAGTACTGGACAGTGGTCCGAATGAGCATAACAGTGGGATAATACAAAGCATGAGAGTTAAGACTACCGGAAAGTCCAGTTAGAAACAGGAACTCCAAACCCCATACAATGAGAAAGGTTACAAACCTGGCCGACATAGCGCAGACGATGACAAACACGCGTACAAACTGTATACCCAAGTAGCACTAGTAGAAAAAATGTTTTTAACCACGGTTATTTTGCCTTTATACCACGGTTAGGAACCGTGGTTTATGCTAGCGTCGCATATAGAAAATTGCCTATATACCACGGTTAAAAACCGTCGTTTAAAAGAAGACTATATACCACGGTTTGCTATAACCGTCGGTTAAGACCGTTTTTGGACGCGGTCCTCACCAGTTTTAAACGACGGTTAAGGTCAGAACCGTGGTATAAAGTCCTTTTATACGACGGTTAAAGGTCAAAACCATGGTATATTATCTATAAAATCAACAAATAAACCACGGTTATACATATAACCGTGCTTTATAGTCTATGAACTCTTTTTCAAAATCACCGGCGATTTAGAAGCGCCGCTTCACAGATCTCAAACAGAGCAACAGAAGAGAATGAAGAGGCTATAGAACATGTATGTCCCTTGTTTGCGATTTAGGGTTGCAAAATAATGAGTGAAGAACTCTGGCGTAGTATGTTCCTTGTTCGCGGTGGGTTGCAAAATTACCGTGAGAAGAATGAAGAATGGAGGCGTAGGCCATGTTCCTTGTTCGCCGGTTATGGTTGCGAAAATTGCAGTGAGTGGAGATGATGCAGAGCATGTGTTCCTTGTTCTAGGTGTAAGCTGCAAAAAATACCGAAAAACAAGAAAATGAGTGAGGACGGAGCATGTTCCTTGTGCGCTGGTGAGGGTTGCAAAAATTACCGTGAAGTTGAAGAGAATGAAGAAGAGTTGCAGAGCATGTTCGTCGATTGGGTTCCAAAATTACTGTGAGGTTGAAGAGAATGAAGAAGAGTTGCAGAGCATGTTTGTCGGTTTGGGTTCCAAAATTACCGTGACATTGAAGAGAATGAAGAAGAAGAGTTGGAGAGCTTCTTCGGTTTGGGTTCCAAAATTACCGTGAGAATATAAGAGAATAAATAGAAAGAGCCGCGTTAAATTTGGACCGAAAATTAAAAATCCCGCCTAGACTCTATACCACGGTTGACCAAAAAACTGTGGTTTAATATAGTAAGATGTGCAATATAAATGACGGTTGCCTAGGAACCGTGGTATATAGGTACCCTATATACGACGGTTCTCCAAGAACCGTGGTATATTCACTCTGGCGTGTACTATATACCACGGTTGCCCGGAAAACCGTGGTATATCACTAACCTATATACGACGGTTCTCCAAAAACCGTGGTATATGCACTCTGGCGTGTACCTTAAATGACGGTTTCTATGAAAACCGTGGTTTATAAACTTTAAACCACGATTTTCCTTTTAACCGTGGTTTAAACGCCGTCATTAAAAACATTTTTTCTACTAGTGTAGGACTACGACGTAGTGCCTAAAGGAGAATCATTACTTAGTAACCATGACAAAATGTGTGGAAACGGGAGTGAGGATTAAGACATAAGAAAATAACAAGGGGTTCCCTCAGAAAGAGGAACGCCCTGATGAGTGACAATACTGTCAAACCAACCAGGAAACTGCCGGATGGCTAGTTATCCAAAATAAGAGAACATCGGAGGAGTCCCGAGGACTACCAAAGATGTAGAAATTAGGTGGAAGTACCACTACTGACGCGCACTATACCGGTAGCCCATCTTGCATGGCGCACTTGCCATAGCAAGTGCTACCACGGTTAAGCTACACGGGAAGCCGTCATGGCGAGATAGTAGAACGCTACAGTCGTAATACATATTAATACCGGATTGTAAATCCATAAGAACGGGAGAATGAGACCTTGGAAGGGCCTGACGGCCTGACCATGATGAGATGAGTCGACACACCAGTCAGCCGGGAGCTGAACTTGGACGAAATACTAAACGATATAAATATTATCAACGGTACAACCTACTACAACTACAACCGACAGTACGGTAAGAACATCAATCCCGAACATCAAAGAGAAAAACCTAAGAGATCGCCCAGTTATCCGAGACGCTAGGTAAGCAATAACATACAAGGAATGTACTATAAGATACCATTGAGACTGTGGACAAAATGTCTTCCAACAAGAACGGGATAAGACTCCCAGGATGACCGCTAAGAATACAGTAACAAACAGTCTTCGCTGAAGATGTTGGTAAATCCCGGTAACAGGGATAGAGGAAATGAACTTAAGCTATAACCTACCAAGGATCAAAGACATACAACCCCGCAAGAGGAAAGCTCAGAGGACTACGCCCACAGAGCGGGCATAGTTGAGCCAAACACCTGAATAAATTTCCATAGCAGGAACCAGGATGCAGCAACTTACCATGAAACCCGGTACTACATTTAATATATAACCTAACGGTGGATAGTGTTCAAAGAACCATAAACTTATGAGGATAACCTACAGATGAGTAAGAATACAAGGAGTGAACTGAGCACCGGCTCTCACCCAATGACATTAAGCACTAAGAGCTTACGAGCCAAGGACTTTAACCACATCCGAGCCCGAGGCATAGGAAGGCATAAGAGGACTTATTTAAGCCATGAACGAACTACAATTCGTAAATATGAACGGTTACAAACCTATAACTTAGATTGGGAAGAATTGCCAGGAAAGGGCACCAATGAGCATATTGAGATAATAATATTGACAGGGGCGGAGAATGAACCAATCCTTTTAGGGTGGGGATACCTCTCCTTGTTGTGAGACCATGAGTGGGTATAAACCCCTCAATAAGGGCTTTCACTTGTTAGAGTTAGAATACGCTTTTATTAGAAAATGGAAACCGTAAGCCTTAAGATTACCTTAGAACATACCAGATACACTTGAGTAATAAGGAAGGCTACAGAGACAGACATCATATCCAACACCAGGATTTAGGAATCAGTAATCGTCAGAGATAAACATTGTGAGTGCACAACATGGCACATCAGGTGACCAACGCTCAGAAGAGCTTGTGACAATGAATGAATTTTTCAGTAACCAGTTAAATTACTTGGAAATATAACATCATAAAGGATGGAAGAATGTGAGAGGAATTAGCCTATTTACGAACCCGAGATTGAAGCAGAACACCTTCATATTAAGAGATAACAAAATTACGACACGGTACGACAACCGCCATACACTGAAATTAGAGAACTCCTAGTGTGTTTACACCAAGAAGGGATTGAATATAAGATAAGACATTAAAATAAATGATTGAGAAGTTGTACCATCAATGGGCAACAGATTAAAGGCGAGCTACCATGGTAAGGGGATTAAGTCATGGTGCGCAGTAAAGCGACCATCACATATAAACCGTCAAATATTGACACAGGGGCAATTAAATTTATGAGCTAAGACCGATATAAGTAAGAAATAAGATGGAAAACAAACTGTGCATTAACACCAGTAGTCTAGATCAGGTGAGGTAAGATTTCACAGGAAGCACACTTTCCATTCCTTAAGGAACTGGAAGTGCATTCCAAGTACATCAAAATATAAGAAACAAGATAAGAGGCTCTATGGAAAGAGACCTCAGTTACTAAGAGATCAAGTCAGTATGGAATACAGAAAGGAGCTAGAGCATACCATACCCAAGAACATAGTAAATGAATTTTCCTTGATTAAGTTCAAGAAGAACAATAAGTGTTATTATGGAACAATGAAAGAGGAGATCGACAACAGAATACTTCATAATTAGCAATAGCTAAACGTGTGACGGACACTACGAGTTTACTAAAACGAGATGTGGGACGACTGCACCCCACAGGGGCTTGTAGGCCTGACAGGCTCATTTATGAGTTAGTCGGGTAAGTAGTAATATACCAGTAAGGTACCCCATGCATGTAGACGAGTGGTGTAAGGAACACGGGAAGTAGTCGACTCCGTACCACGGTCAACGACGCAAGATCAGACAAGAGCAGCTACTACCACAAACAGTTGAAGAGAAGGAATTCAGTTGAACCAACAACACAAAGGAATCAGAGAACAAATAATTAAGAACTATGAAGTGCGAAGAGCACGGATTATTAAGTACAGACATTGGACATGTCTTAAGACGTAAAGATTAAACTGTAAAGCGCAATAAGCACTAAATAGTAGTTTCAGATTAGGAATCATCCTCAGACCAAAGGTCAAATGGAAAAACGATTTCGACACTTGAGAGAACACTAAGAGTATGAATGTTAGATCTTCAGGGAGAATGGATAGACGAGTTACAACTCATTAAGGCCGTGTATAATTAAAGACAACAAGCGTCTATTGAGAGGCCAATATTCCTAAACTCTAAGGAGGCAGAAGGATATATAATACTATAAAAGGATAAGAAAGGCAAACTAAGCCTAAGGTTATCAGAGTCGCGCAGCGGAAGCTAGCAGATTAGTACCTTTGAGGTTAGACCAAACTAAGTTAAGAAAATGGTATAAGTACCGTTAAGGATCCTCGATACAGAGACTAAGCCAGTAACATGGTTGAGACCTTCTGATCAAATTATAAGTGAGATAGATGAAGTGGAAGCTAGAAGGCTAAGTGAGAATTAGACATCTTGAACCTATGTTCAAGGATGATATAATGTTGATTACATGGGTGTAATCCATTTTAAGGGGGGTAGAGCGAAAAACCGCTTAGCGTATGTTTATGTACTAAGTACGTAAACTACGGTGTGCATAGCACAAAAGAATTTGAGAATTTATTTTTCATAAACATTTTAAGATTAATTATGGTTATTGCGCACAGAAGATGCGAATACCATACATATGAAGTACCTACATTGTTAACTCCGGTCTGAGTACAAGTTAAGAGAATTAGTGAAGAGGATTAAGGAGACCTAAGGAATATATGAGATATGAGTCGATATGAAACTATGTGTGAGATAAGAATAAGGTAACACTATGAAATATTATTCGATATGAGTATGAGGTAGGAAATAGTAATGCTATGAGGTATAAGATGGTGAGAATTGGTATGCGACTAGTATAGAACTTAGTAGGAATTTAAGTCCTAAGGCAATTACTAAGAGATGAATTGGGAATGTTGATGGACTGAGTCCACACCTTGGAGATGTATTGATTACGATTAGAAGAACTGAAAGATAGAAAATTGGAAATTAGTGAATTATTTGATGTTTGAAAATGACGTGGGAGGTGGAACTTGATTTTCTAGGGATCAAGGGAAACCGAACACAAATTGGGGTGGAAGGATAGTTCAACATTGATGCTGATCACATCAGGGTTGGATGATTCCTAAAACTCCCTACCAGTGGTCATAATTAAATCACGCTAAGGATAGAGGCACTAGGATAAAACGGAATTGGAGTTGGTTTTATTTTCAATTAGAGGAATTATTCCTCACTTAACCTCGTAAAAAGGATTTCCTTTTTACTGGGTCTCGCCCATGAAGTCGAGGACGCATGAGCCTTTGTCTTCGGACCAGTGACATGGGGAGAACAGAGTAGTTTTGTATTCTAGCCCATGAAGGCGAGGACGAATGTGCCTTTGTCTACGGACCGGTGACATGGGAGAATACGATGAAAATTATGTGATTGTTTTAATCATCAAAAGGAACAAAGGGAATTTTGAGTGTTATACATGCTTAAGCATGTTGTGCGATATTTGAGTATAAGTATATGACAGACCTAATGAGTCAATAAGTTTAAGTACATATAAGTATGATCTATATGATCTATGGAATGAGATAAACCGTGTAATCTAATAAAATAAGATGCATGGGAACTTTGGGGACAAAGTTCTTTTAAGGGGGGTAGATTGAAATACCCCAAACCTAAGTATGCTAAGTAAACATCAATTTATGATGCAATAAGGCTAAAACATGCCTTAGAAACATTGGTAGACAATTCAAACCAAGGAAAACACAAGAAAACGCCATAAGGGCAATTTAAGCAAAAATGTGCTTTAAGCTTGGAGTGACTTTTATTAGCACCCAAATATCATTATAAGACCTTAGTAACATGCTAATGGACATGTTAAATCAATTACCAAAGAAAACAAAGCTTAAAAACAAGCTTAAACACAAAATGTGCTTTAAGACTCCTTAAAGCACCTTTTTGAGAAATTGTCTTAGAAATGAGTTTAGAGTGGCTAAATGCCCATGATTACACCTTAATCAATATGTGTACTAATTATTATCACATTAAGAAGCCTAAATCAATGAGAAATAAAAAATTTCAAAAATTGGTGCACTAATTTGTGAATAGTGCCAAATAGTGCCTAGTTTAAGCTTTAGTCAACATAAGTCAATAAGTTGGTCAACCAAGACCATAAATATCTTATTTACTAAGGGGGGGGGGGACGGTTTTAAATGGTTAGTCACCATAATGAGCCAGAAAATTAAGGAAAAGTAGAAGGAAATAAAGTTGAAGTACTATTTGCTTTTTAAGTTAAATATCTCACCTTTGCCTCTTCTCTCTCTTCTCTTATTCATTGCTCCTCTTCCCCAACGTATTATCTTCCTTTCTCCTGCTCCAAAACCGTGAGTGTTGCCTCCATTCATGCTCCATCTTCATTTATCCACCAAATGTTCATTTTAGCTCCAAATCAAAAACTAAGCATAGATTTCTCTTAGTTGGAGCAAGGCCTTCCTTTCTATCTTTTCAAATCCTTCAAAGCTAAAGTTTGGTGCCATGAGAAAACTCCATTGACGGAGGAAAATCAAGTTTGAAGAGCTCTTTTGGTTCTCCATTCATCCAAGGTAATGAAAGTGAAAGAAAAATCAACTTTCCTCCATTTTTCACATATGGCCGAAAATTTGCCTCTTAAGATGGCTTGTTTACTCCTTGTTCTAGCCTTGATTCATTGTTCAAACGACTTGGGGAGGTCTTGCCTTGCTTCATTATGAAAGCCATTCCAAAATTCAAAGGTAAACATACACTTTTAAGCTTTAAAACACATATTATGACCTAAGAATGAGTTCTATGAGTTTAAGCATATTTCTTAGTGCTCATTAGAATATTTGAATGTGGATTAGAACATTGGAAAGAGGATTGAAGTCCTTGCCGAAATTCAATCAAGAAAACCAAAGGAGGGAAGTAAGAGAATCTTGAGGAAAATAAGGTAAATTGCTTACCTAATGGTGGTTTAAGGTTTTAAGGGATGAGATTTAGATAAGTACTATATGTAGCTTAAAGCTTACATTAAGTAATGGGTTATATAACCTAGGAAAAAGAATTTAAATAAGCTTGTGAACTTGTGACTAAGGAGCCAATGGAAATGAGTTAGTAAGTTAAGTATAAGGTAAATTAAGTATATTGCTATGGGAGCATTGTTGTGTGTATTTGCAGGTTGAAAGCTTTTATATGTGGGAAATTCAGTGTTTTAATTTAAGTCATTTAAGGGCCTAAGAGCCATGTCATTTAAGAGCCTTAGTGCTATGCAATTTAAGATTATTGCATTATATTGAGTTTATTATGAATGAGTTGATTTGGGTGAGAAAATATAATGAGGAAGGATTTGATGTGTGTGAGATGATTGAATGAGAAAAAAAATGCATTTGGGCATGATAATATACTAGAGGAGCTATGACGAAATTTGAGTAGAAAACAAAGTGTTTAAGTGGTGGTTGTGAATTGATATGACCTAGGGTTTACTAGGAGTCGTTAAGAAGGAATTTGAGTGGAAATGAGTTAACTAAGGAGTTTTTGAGGTTTAGAATGGCATAGAGTTGTCTAGGAGGAATTAGGGGTTAGGTGGGTGTATTAAACACACTAAAGTCATGGTATGAGGAATGACAAGACTCGTGCAAAAAGCTGTAGGAAATGATGTATAGTACTTTGAGATGATTTAGGTATGAACTAGAGAATATAACAATGAGAACTTTTGGGTAGCTTGTGTAAGTGGTGAATATGCTAGTGGTGGATTAATAAGGTTATAGTTTGGATGGTAATGAGTGGACTTGGGTGATGGAAGTGAAAATTGTAGGAGAATGTTGTAAATTGTCAAGGAAAATGACTAGGAATGTATAAGGGTGTTTAACCATGAGCATGGAGAGTAAATTGAGTAAAGGAGATTGAAATGTCTAAGGAGGGTGTAGGATGGTCAAGGCAAATAAAGAACAATGTTAAGGTGCTAATAGGATGAAAAGAAATGTATAGGTATGTTCAAGAGTTTAGGAGTGATGAGTAACAAATGGAAAGGAGAGAAATTTGTGCATGGAGATGCAAGATAACCTTGGAAGGTTTAGCAAAGGAAAGATGGATGAATAATGATGTTTGAGGAGTAGTTATATTGGTTGAAAGGAAACACTAAGGTTAGTTGTTGTTTTAGACAAAATTTACATGTTGGAAGTATAAGGAATTAAGTTATAAGTGTTAAGAGTTTAGTAAGAACTTGAATAAGGATCAAGGAATTGGGAGGTGAGTTGATCCATGAGTTAGGAGGATTTTAAGTGCTAAAATGGTGTTAAAACATGTGTGAATATATGGGGAAAGATTAGAAGAAGATTGGACAAAAGTATAAGGTTGGAAATATGTTCAAAACTGTAAAATTTGACAGTTTAAAATGTGGTTCGGGACTTGGTCCTTGGATAAAGTCCCAGACCAGCACTAAAAACATGCCAAGAGTACACCCCAGAACTGGTCCGGGACCTTGGGTAAGTACCAAGTCCCGGACCATAGCAAAAAAAGAGCTGAAAGTCATGAAAAGTATTGGTCCGGGACTACAGAGCCGGACCATGTCCTGGACCAGGCCAATTTACAAAGAAAATGTGCTTTTTAGGTGGTAAATGGTGGGGGATTGTTGGGTAATGTTATTATATGATTGTTAAGGGTTGTTTGGTGGAGTTTTAAGGCCATTGGAGGTGTGGACAAGTATGAGGTAAAATGAGAAGTAAATAAAATAAGTTGAAATACCCCAAACTAATAAAACATGGATTAAACATCTAATCACATTAATTAAGGCCTAAACATGCCTTAAAAGTCAAATGAGAACAACAGTGGTCAACACAAAGCAAGATATTGCACCTTTGACTGTTTAGGGTAAATGAATACCCAAATGAACTTCTTAGGACCTAAAATTTTGTCCTAAGCTTATTAACACATTACTAAACATATTACAATTGTTGGACAACACTCCAACACAAAGAACAAGCATTTTCATGCTTAAAGGTCAAGTAGGGCAAAAATGTGCTCTAAGAATACCTTAAAGGTCTAATGACCTCTAAATGATATAAAATTGGATTCCATGATCAAATATCATGTAAGGAACACAACAAAACTGTTCTAAAAGAAAACAAAGCTCAGAAACACCCTGCGACTCAAAATGTGCACTTAAATTCGTTAAAGCACGTTTTTTTGTGTATGAGCTCTAAGATAATGACTTTTTGTCACTGTAAAGACTATATTAAGTTCTTTATAACATTAATGTAATATGATAGACTATATTATAAAGTCTAAATCAAAGTTTAAAAATAAAATCAAAATGGGCAATTTAGTATGAATAGTACCAAAAAAAATAACATTTAAATACTTACCATTGACCATGGTTAAAGTCACCCATTGCCTTGAACAAGGGCTGCTGACTTCATATGGCTGTCATGCCCACTCAATCAGCATCTTTAATCAATCATCCAGCTAATTAAGTGACTCACCTAATTACTATTACAAAAGTAAGATTAAACTAACTTAAAAGCAAAATTTGCTTACCTTCTTCATTTACCTTGCTTCCCAGCCGACACCACCATGCTCCAGCCTCTCTTTGGCTTCTCCAAACTGTGGCTAACACACCAAATACAGAGGAGAACAACAATTGACATAGGTAAGCTTATTAAGCTATTTTATGATCATTTTCTTCACAATGCTTTCCTCTTTCCATGGAGCTAAGCATCAACCACTTCCATAAATGTTCTTAGGTTGTTTTGGAGGTTAAATGGAGGGTGCATCTCGGCATTAACAAGGGAAGAAGGTGGAGAAAGCTAATCTTGTTCTTAAGGTATAAAAATGTGCTTTAAGCACTTATCTTGAGATTCCTTTCAAATCCGGTTGTGAGACTTGTTTTATAAGCTTATAATCTCCATCTTAACATACTTATTCAGTTGGTACATCAAGAGCTTCAAGGTATAGCCAGATCCTAGCCAAAAACACCATTTTAGGCATTTTAAACAAGGTAAAAATTAGCCATCTTCTAATCTGAGTTATACCAGTTTAAAGCTTGGTTTTAGTAGCTCTTTTGATGCTCTTTAACTACTGTAAATATAGGCCGAAGACAACCTCTTCTTTCCTTGGTATTCTAAGGTAAATTTACCTTGAAAATTGACATTAAACACTTCTTATGGTTAGATCTTGCTTGGAGACTAATCATGCCTTAATTGCTGTTTGAAAACATGTAAATGATGCTGTGGAAATTTTATCCTAAGCAGGCCGTGGCCAAACAAGGCCTTAACTAGGCAAAAACAAGGTATAAATCACTTAAACCTACACTTGGTATATTAATATGTTTTATACATATATATATATATATATATATATGTGCCGTGAGTGAAATGGTTTATTAAGGTCTTATTTTGACCTTAGGTGATTAAGAAATGGTTTAGTAAATTTTATAACTAATTAATTAACATAATTGTCAAATTTAAGACATTATGTGGAAAATTGGTAAATAAGGAAAATATATGTGTAAGGCCGAGAGTTTAAAGTACTTATGGGCATTTATGTGTAATTTATTTTATAAGCTAATGTTTGTAATAAGGCCATGTACTTTAGGCCATTTTAATTATGCATTTATAAGCTTTTATTTAAGTTTAGGTGGTATATATGCATTACCGCATATTATAAGGGGTTAAAGTGTAATTAAATTAAATTTGGGGGCTATATAATAATAAAGCCGAAAATTAGAGGTTTAAATGAGTTTATATAAAAATTATAAGATTATATAAAGTTTTGGGGTTAAATGGTAATTTCTGATAAGTATGGGTACAAACCGTAATATATGGTTATTGATGGTCAAGGAAATATTAAGGTGGTCAACCTTGACCATATGGTAGGTTTTGACCAAACTAGATAAGTTAAATAACTTATTTAAGGTTTTATAATAAGATAAGTATTTAATTGAAACAATTTTATAACATATGTGGTAAATATGTTATTACCAAAAATAAGGGGTGTATAATGGTATTATAAACACCCATTGGCTATTAGGAATTTTTAGGAATTTATTGGGTTGATTTTGGAATTTAAAATAAGCTATATATGTATAATATATAGTTATTATGTCATTATGACACTTTGGAATAAAAGATGGGGTGGAATAGTAATAAGCAAGAATATATGGGTTAGTAATATTATTTATTGCCCTTTGGTGAAATTTGGTGATTTTTAGAATTATATAAGGGTATTTAATAAGATATATGTATAATATATAGTTTTAATGATATTATAAAACTATATGTTATAAATTGGGCCAAATGGAAATTATAGAATATATTGAGGTCTGTTCGGAATTTTACAAAAATATAACCATAGGTTATACCATTTTATAAGTTAAAAATGTTATATTATATGATATATATATATAACATGGTATAAATAATGGGGTGATTTTGTAAATAAAGGAAACTATGGTATATGAAAAAGAATATGGTTTTTATATGGTGCCCATGTGGCAATAAAAAATAGTTTTGTATGAAAACTATAGGTTATAAATTAAAGGAAATAAAGATATCATATTATATGATATTAGTATATGGTATAACATTACATAATGTTATGTGGTCAAAATGGAATTTAAATAAAGATAAGGGCTGTACTGAATTATTAAGGTTATAAATATGAATTTTAGACTATGGTCTATAATGTTATAAATGTTATAACAATTATATGGTGTTAATGGTTTTTAATGGAATTAATATAAGTAAGGATATTCACATTAAATAATGTGACAAACTATAAATAAATAAGATTTATTAACTAAGGTATTTATTGAATAAACCTTAGGAGTTGTAATTATACAACATAAAATGTTACATAATATTAGGATAATAATCTTAATACAAGTTGTATAATATAATACAACTAATTGGAATAACATATAATATAAGAGTTTTATAACTCATGAAACTTACCTATGTGGTAAATATATACATATACAAGAAAAATGTATATAAGGATGGATATATATATTATGGTTGGGAACCATATAATATAATGGTGGTGGTTATTTAAAAAAATAGTTACAAACTATAAGTTATGAGTTTTGAATGCAAATATAATTTGCTAAGATAATGGATAATATAATACAATGTATTATAAAGGATGGTGGAAAAATAATACAATATGAAAAATAATACAATGTAATATAATAATGCATGCATACATGCAATTATAGGTTATATACCTAAATTTCATGGTGGATAAGATTAAAGAAATATAATGAATTAACTTAACAGTCGAAACAGTACGACATACGAGTTTTAGTAACAAAGCCGACCGGTTTAGAGAAACCCGTAACAAATAACTGTAGAAATCCGGGGATGAACTGTCAGGGTTACTTGTTATTCGGAAATACCGGATGTAGTTGGTCATGGAGACTGACTTATAGTTTTATTACCGTTTAGATCATACTTCAGACGGAGGCGCTTGACGAGCTAGTGGTCTACACTGCGCATCCTAGGTCTTGGTGAACGGTATGTAAAGGGGTTTGATTCGAGTTGTCCTAAGGAAACTCCTTGGGCTCGGATTTGGTTGATATCACTTGTGTGTTAAGTGTTTTGGATACATGTATGTGATTGTGTGCTACCGCATTATTTATTTATGCACGAGCGTCCTACGGGACTAACACTACGTCGACTATAGATCGACTTATATAAACATACATATACGTTATTGTGATGACAAGACGGTTACTTGATATAATACCATAGTATAAATATTAAGTATATGGTAACCTAAGTAAAACACTTAGGAAACGAGTCACGACATTGTCGGTCTCTAGAGCATGGATCTTGAACATGAATATGACCTAGATTACTTCTAGGTATGCGTGAGACCCATTGGGCAGGTAACGAATAATTTATATTCTCCATAAGACTAAGAGCATATCTTAAACATTATGAGAGAGAGATGGTGTGAGTTGAGGTGAGGTATCTAGTGTAGTTTACGAACTATCTGGTTGCGCATTTGTGATCACTGAGGGGTTCCTGATTGGGTTCCGCTCCAGGTTTATACCCATACGAGCCCTATTTGGATCGTGGGTCAGGTGGCTACGGCCTTTTATATGGACGTCCTACGAGACAAAAGAGAATAGTCAGGGGCCTCCGGACCTCTGGCGAAATGAGCACCTATGTGTGTACGGGAGGATTACTGTCCATGGTGAGGTTATAGGGTTGTCTTAACATGACGCCCAACTGGTATTAATTAAACATGGTTTGGATGGATGGGGCCTTAAAGGCCAAATTAAATTAACAATGGATGGTGTACGCTATGGCGATTGTACATTGTACATTATACTGCTATTATTTCGATACGTTCGATAAACAATTGTTGTTTGTGATATTAAATGAATGTTTGGATAGGATGGATGGTTAAGTGTTTATGAATATTTGGATGGATGGTTATGTATATTATACATGTATATTACAGTATTGTTTATAACTGTAAATGGAAAAGCATGAAACCAATCTAATAATAAGATGGTTAAAATGACTAAGTGACCATTAGGGTCCAGGCCCGGCATACTCAGCGTCTATCGCTGATACTACACCATATGCAGGTTGTTGATTATCGCCGAAGCCGAAGTGCTGGAACAGGGTAATTAGAGTTTATTTGATTACCGCACAGGGAGTTTGTTTGTATAGCAATGAATGGTGAAATGTATTATGGTACAGTTATGTATATTTGGGAATTGGGTAGACGCTCACTTGTCGACATTTATGGTTTATGGACTTAGTATGATGTATAGGAGTTATTCTCGTTATCACGGCGGTTAGCAGTTTATTTTAGTTGGATGTTGGATATAGTTTGGCTTCGTTGCTCGCATGGGCGAGTAATGGCCGGTGACACCCGAGTGAGTATGTTGTTGTTATTAATTCTTCCGCTGTAAGACGTTTTATTTATTGCTACGTAGAGATTATTACGTGTTTATGGATAGGGTTGTTACAAAAGTGGTATCAGAGCGGAGTACCGCTCTGATGACGAGAACATAAGTTAAGACAGTGAGCTTAGGACTGGGAATTACGGGAACGTTTGTGAGGTACGAGACGATCTGTCTTAAAAGATATTGTGTCTAGTAACGCAAATTGCGTGATATATCCTTAAAGGCAATTCAATATCTACTGGTTGTGTACGGTAAATTACCGAGTATTTATGTGACATACTGTACTACAGATGTCTGGGGGAACAAGAGGTGTGGTACTGGTAGAGGTGGTGGCGGTGACCCCGTGTTCCAGATGTTGCAGAGACGATTGCTGCCGTTCTCGCACAGCTTGGTACTCAGATAGGAGGACCACCAGCCCACCCGCCACAGCCCAGGGAAATGAACTGGCTGAAGTCAGTTACCGAGACCCGACCACCTACTTATTCTGGGAGCCAGACCCCGTAGCCTTGGAGTGTTTCATTGTTGAACATGAAAAGGCCTATGAAGCTTTACAAGTACCTCCACCCAGAAGGTTGTCATTGTTGCTTTCCATCTGAAGGATGCAGCCAGCACTTGGTGGGTTGGTCAAGGACCATCACCTGGCTACGCCCGACTTTTCGTGGGCTGCCTTTGTCGAGTTGCTGAGGGGAAGTACTACCCGGCGCATCTCAAGCAGAAGAGCTCCATGAGTTCGAGACATTATCCCAGGAGGTCTGACCGTGGATGAGTACTATGCTCGATTCATTGGTCTGCTGGACTTTATCCCCGGTGTTGATTACTCAGAGACCGTGAAGGTCAAGAAGTTCCGGGGGGGATTGTTGTTTCGCATCCAGATGGCGATGGGTGCTACCCTCTACACTACCATCCAGGTATTAACATGAAAGCCATAAATTCTTTACTTACTACATTACCGTTCAACTTTGTGAGAACTTACCAATGAGATTCCAGAGTGTTATGACGCTGCCTCGAGGACGGAGCTAATGCTCCAGACTCGGGAAGAGACTCTCGGGGCCAAGAAGAGAAGAATCCTGAGGGAGAGTCTGAGGGTGGAGGAACATCTCTAGGTGATAGCCAGAAAAAGGGGAAGTAAGGACTTATCCCATTATAAACTACTTATCATATTAAATGCCTTATGAATGCTGACCCGAAACCTTAAACAGGAAATTCTTTCAAAAAAAAGGGCAGCAGGGTCACCAGGGAGCGAAGGGAAAGAGCCCGTCTTCGGTTGACCACCCAGTTATAGATGCTCAGCCTCTGAGATCTGCACCTCCGAAGGGTGAGAACACCTACCTCTTAAATTCAATTGTAACCTTAACCTTTATACCATCAGATTGTAACTTAAACTAAATACTACCATCAAGCACCGGACAACCCCAACGCCATTACTATTGTAAGCGTTGTGGGAAGGACCATCCTGGGGTCGACTGCGAAGGCCGCAAAGTTGAGTGTCGGTGTTGCAGGAAAGAGGCCACTGGGAGTTCGAGTGCTGGATGAACCCTGAGAGCCGTAACTATAGCCACCAAGGACTACTCAGAACACCTCTCACTGGAGGATCTGGAGTACCACGAGGCGGTCAGGATGGCCAGACATCTACTGATGCTGGAGCCCAGAAAGGGAAGGGAGTAGCTAGGGCATGAGCACCCTGAACTCCATGAGACCGCTGGTGGAAGACTTTTACCTATCTTGTTATGTACTTTGATGGATAGATTAGACTGAGATATTTATAAGTTGGTGGGGTGTGTCATTGACCACTCGCCTTTTTGTGTATGACTTTTGGGAATTAGTTATGTGGACTCGATACGAGTAACCTTGGAACCTTGACGGATTATATATATGAACAGGATATTAAAGCTTACATTATCATGTAGCCCATACTCGACGATGCAGAGTCAATGAGACCAGGAATTACTGAACCAGAATTTCCACCTACATGCGCACTTGCTATTGCAAGCGCTATGACAAGTAAACCACTGAAATTTCCATCTGCCTGCGCACTTGACAAAGCAAGTGCTGCTACTGCAACTACTACTTTTTAATCTTTTTATTATATATATATAAAAAAAAATTGTTTTCATATTTTTCATACAAACCTTGAAATTAAACCTATGCAACTGGGGAAATTATACAGCCACTGTGATTGTAACCACACCAGTTTAATTGTTCGGGAATTTTCAAACAGGGCCTATTAGCCAAACACCATCAGTGTATACCCGCATTAATGCTAATCACTACCAGTGATAATGTTTAGTCCTTATGGACAAGCATACCCTTTGTAGATGCACCACCGTCAGTGAGGATGGTTGGGAAGTGACGAGCCAAGTTGCTTAAGCTATTATGCACTCTGCAATACATCCAATTAAATGGATGAGGGAACGATATGAATTATGGATGAGATATGATCTTGATAACAGGGAGGAAAGGATATGTGTGCACTCAATGAGATCGAATTAGGAGAACCAAGTTTGCTAAATATAGCACGAATTTTTTTTACTTACACCGAGCTGAATCACGCCGGCTTATGGCACGAATTACCACTGATGCCACTAGGGAAATAGCATTTATTACAAGATAACTGATAACAGGAACTAATAAACAATAAAGAGGATATCCATCAAAGGGAGATTGACAACAGAATACTTCACAATACCCATGTGACAGACATTACCAGTTTACTAAATGAGACATGGGACGACCGCACTCCGATAGGAGCATGTGGGCCTGACAGACTTATTTATGAGTTAGTCGGGTAAGTAGTAATGTATCAGTACGGTACCCCATGCAAGTAGACAAGTAGTGTTAGGAACACGAGAAGTAGTCAACTCCGTACAAGGACAGTGAGGCAGATTACCTCGAAGATGGACGAGAAGAGCCGCAGTTAAAACAGCGGGCTAAACAAACCGAAAACTTTAATAGAGAGCAGTAGATAGTATACAGTGAAGACACGGAAACCGTCCAAGGACAGGAAACTGAAGGAAAAGAACACAAGGAAACCCATTATGGACGAATAATATGTAGAACCCTCATAAGGATCAAGCAACTTTTTGCAATCCAGAGGAAATCTACCAGATGATGTGGACAGAAACGCGTGACTACGCAATGATGAGAGACAAGCTAAAGACTAGCAGATACCTTAAGCAAGGAACAATGGACTTGGAATGTACCACTCATATGATAATTCGCTCATCTTATCTGTTTGACTCATTAGATACTAGCTGCTGAGAGTTCACGCCTCTGCACTCTGTAGGACTGAGTGTTTTGGTATTGCACTTGAGCAGTTATTAAACTGGTGGGAATACAGAAAGATGTAATGGATATCAACACGAGTGTGTACCAAAGAACTACAACAGTGTGTTACTCCGGAACAAAACCACCAGGAGACACGGATGACAAGCTTTATCTACGTGGACATGTAGGCTGGTACGTCTTAGTATTACAAAGACAAGTGCAAGGAGCACTAAGTACTAACAATAGCCAATGTCATATTACACCTCAAGCTGAATATCAGTGAGAGAAGAGACACGCATGTATGCTAGTGATCCAAACGAGAGGATACACAGCAACAAAAAGAGCAAATTGAGCCTATGTTCATGGGTCTGCACCTCATACGGAGCGAGTGGGCCATTAGAACGAACTTGGGAGAGAGCACAAATAGATCAGTGCCTCACCTTTTATGTATTGTGGAGCCTGGAAGGGCTAGAGTCATACCGTCTCTCTAATATGAAGATAATCCACGAGTTGGTGAACTCTTTGAGAGCCAAGTATCCAGCGCTCCTCGTGAGCGGCTGTTGTATACTTGTGGGTATGGGGGCGTAACCTTTTTAAGGGGGTAGAGCCTCTTGGCTGTGCACGTGTGTGCGCTAAGTTTGTTGTGGTATGCGGGGCATACGAGGTTTGTTTATTGTTGTTTTGTATGCATGGCATACAGTGAATTGGTGGTGTGCGGGGCACACGAAGTTTTGTTGGTTATGTTGGTACGCGGGGCGTACGTTGTTTGGTTTGTTTGTGTGTGATGTGCACTTGTATGTATGTATCTTATGAGATACTTGTTTGAATGTTGTATTTACACCCACGTGTGTAGTACTTTTCTTATGCTACTTAAGATATATGTATTTATATTGCTTTGTAGAATGATTACATATGGTATCGCCTAGATACGAAATGAATCATTAGATATGGAATGTGGAACGATGGTATGTTATGGACCCTCGGGGAGGTTGTCAGGGTTTGTAGAATTGATAGGAAATAATGGTGCTGATGGATCACCTATAGCCATATATGATTGAACTAACGCCACAAAGTGAGGGCTATGTGCTGTATAAGCACAATACGATGTATGTAAATGATATATCACATAGATATACATTATGGGAATAATGGGTAGTTAATAATTGTATACATACCTATTTGATTAAGCGACTTCGGGACGAAGTCTTTTTAAGGGGGGTAGATTGAAATACCTGAAATACCCCAAACCTGGTATGTTGTGTAAATGTTAAACTATGGTATTTAAAGGCTAAAAGTGCCTTAGAAACATAAATGAACCATTTAAACCATGGTAAAACACAATAAAACACTAAGACATGGTTTGAGCAAAAACATGCTCTAAGCTTGGAGTGAACTTGGTTATGAGACCCAAAGAGCCTACCAGACTTGATAATATTTAATTATGACTTTATAAGGCTAATTAAGTCCTTAGGAAACTTTGGTAGACAATGAACCAAACAAAAACACAAGAAAATACCTTAAAGTCAATAAGAGCAAAAATGTGCTCTAAGCTTGGGATAAATTGGTATAAGACCTAATGGTCATATCTACACCTTATAAATATGTTAATGAACATATTAAGTCAATTACCAAAGAAAACCAAGCTTGAAAACAAGTTAAAACACAAAAAGTGCTTTAAGGAGTCTTAAAGCACGTTTTTGAAAAATTGTCTTGTAAATGAGTTTTGAATGGCTAAATGTCCATCATTACTCTTTAATTAACATGTGTACTATATAGTATCACATTTGGGTGGCTATATCAATGGGAAATCAAAAATTTCACTTCTATGTGCCTTGTTTTTGTGAATAGTAACTTTAATAAGCTAGTTTGTAACATATGATGTTATAAGTGAGACAATTGATTAATAAAGTCTAAAATACCCCTAGGTACTATTGGGGCCGGTTTTTAAGGTGTGGTGACTCACCACCCTTGTTAATTTACTAAGAAAAGAAAAATGACTAATTAATTACTATTTGCTTTAAAAGAACAAATATCTTCAAAAAGCAAAGGTTATCTTCATTCTCTCATTTCTTTCTCATTTCACACGGCTCCACTCTTCTTCTACCTCCCTTCTTGCTGCTCTCTCACGGTAATACACACCACCACCATTTAAACTCTACCTTTGACCTCTTGTAAAATCTAGCTCACATGTCCAAATCAAAAACAAACACCACCAATCTCTTCCTCTCATCAAGCTCTTCAATTCTATCCTTTCAAAATCCCAAGAGCTCTGTTTTGGTGCCAAGAGGAATCACCATGGAAGGAGCTTGAGCTCACCTTTTCACATATTATTGATCTCCTTTGCTTCTAGGTAAGGAATCTCAAAGAAAAATCAAGTTTCCTTCATATTTTTGCCTTGACCGAAATTGCACATTAATGGTGCTCTTTGTGTGACTTTGTTCTAGCTTCATTCCAATCTCTTATGGACTAGGTGGAGTCCTCTCTTGATAGATATTCCAATTCCCTTCAAAGACCAAGGTAAAACAACTATCTTAATGCTCTTTGAACAATGTAAAACCTAGGGTTTACAATGAGATTAAGCTTGGAGCTTGAATACTCATCACATTGTTTGTGTAATGTTTAGAAGTTGACAAGCAACTAAGCTTAGCCGATTTTTAAACAAGGAAACAAGAAAGAAGTTTGTGAGGAAAAGAGGTAAATATGCTATCTCAATGTGGTTTAATGCCTTAGGAGAAATGAGCTTATAATGCTTGCTAAAACTACCTAAAGAGCAAATGGTGAATGACTTAGTAAAGTGTTCTCAAGGAGACTAGTAAAAGAACATATGTCTTGGTGTATGTAATTGCAGGTCAAAGGCTTATATATTGTGGAAATTCAGTGTTTAAGGTTTATGCAATTTAAGGGCCTAAGAGCCATGTTGTTTAAGGGCCTAAGTGCCAAGTAATTTAATTGTGCACTATATTGTGATGTAGTGTAATTTGGTGAAGTCTTGTGAGTGATGGTGTTCTTGATGGTTTTAGTGTTTTTTTGAATGAAATAAGGTAAAAACCTAAGTGCTTGGATGTGAGTATATACAAGAGAAGCTATGGCAAAATTTGGAAAATGTGTAAGAAGTTCTAAGTGTTTTAAGAAAGTTTTGGTGACTAGGAAGTTGTTTAAGGTTTAGGTAATGTTGATATCCAAGGAATAAGTGATGTTTAGGTAAGATGTGAAAAAGGAGTTTAGTTAGTAAGAAAAGAAGTTTGAGAGACGATGTTAAGGTGTAGAGGAAACACCTTGGTATAGTGGTCATTATAGGTGGAATACCACCTAGAAATCTTAAGGAGAAACATTGTAAGTGTTAGGAATTTTGTGAAGATATAAGTAAAGGCTTAAGGAATTAGAAAATGAGTTTTATGAGTGTTTGAGGATGTCTTAAGATGTGTTTAAAGTGCCCAAATGAGGTTAGGGAGTACTAGGTTATATGGGGTGAAGTTTGGAGTTGAATGTAAAAAGGAAAACAAAGATTTGGGGCAGACCGGACTTGCGTCCGCACTTGCAAGTTCGGTCGGGCTCAGTTTACCCTGCGAGAATTAGCTTCTGGAATGGACCGACCTTGGGGACCGGACTTGCAAGGTCGGTCGGGCTTGTAGTTTGTGTACGGATTGAGTTACTGGAATCGACCGACTTGGCAAGTCCAGTCGGGCTAAATTTCAAAGGAAGAAACTCTCGGGAATAGACCGAACATGCGACAACTTACAAGGTCGGTCGGAGTAGAAAATTTTGACGTAAAGTGTTCTGGAATGGACCGACCTTGTGCAAGGTCGGTCGGTAAGGTCGGTCGGACCAAAAATGTTGTTTATGGTTATAAAGATGATATTTGGACATTAGAATATACCTAGGAACATTAGGTAAGTTTATACAATTAATGGAGGTGGAGAAATAATGCAACAAGGTTTGAAAAATGCAATTTTACCAAGTCTGTAGCTTTGGTCCGGGACCTAGGTCATGGTTCAAGTCCCGGACCAGGGGTGAAAAACAGGTCGAGAGTCACCTAAGGATGTGGTCTGGGACTTAGGCCTTGTATAAGGTCCCGGACCACCCCATTTTAAAGGCCGAGAGTGGAGTTTGCTTCTGGTCCGGGTCTTAAGTTAGGGACCAAGTCCCGGACCACTATAAAAACATGGTTTTAGCTTATTAAATGATGTCTAATGATAGGGATAAGTTAGTAATGATATTATAAGGTTATATAGGACATGTTAGGTGAGTTATAATGACAATTTGGTGGGTGAAAAGTTGAAGGAAAATCGAAGAGTGAAACAAGTTAAAAATGTAAAGATAGTTAATTAGTAAACGGGGTTAACTATGGTCATTCGACGTTACACAAACACATTACCCCAATGTTAATGAAGGTAACTTTAATGTGCCAGTTGTTCGAGAATTGTTCGAGGAACGTAGGTGGACATGGTAAAATGGACTCCGGTGACAGGTATGGTTTTCTTGCAACCTGTGTCCTACCGGATTACACCGGCTTGTATGCCAATGTGTTTTTCTGAGTGTTTGCCACCTTGTAAGATTAAAACATGTAATGAGTTTATAGTAATTCATTTATGTGGCGCATCTGGTCTCCGATACCGTTTAACCTCAAATATGTGTTAAACCTTAGCTAACCAAATCTAGGAACACATGAGTGATCGGTATTCGGAGTTGACGGCCCAAACCTTGGGAACGTGCTAACCACGGCTATGTGTGAGTTAGTTGGATATTGTTGTTGTATGCAAGTGTGTGACCTCCCTTGTGTGCTTAACTCGGTTATGATACCGTATGGTGCGTGGATGTGGTAGGCTCCATAATGGATCTATAACTACTTATTTATAAGTGTATATGTACTAATGGGGGGTGAGGAGTCCGTTTTGTTCCGGCCACGCGTGTGATGGACGGGAGTCGATGTCATATCCGGTTCGGCTCTCTTGGTGTATGTATAGGTTGTATTCCAATTTGGTTTCTACCTTCCCTTAGCTTATCCAAAGCTAGTTACTGACTCACGTCGGGCCACAGGGGCATACGAATGTTATTTCGGTGTGCTTGGGATTACTATATCCGACACACCTTGGGTTTAAGTTAACCGTTCGATATAACTGGACGGTAACGAGGTTGGTAACGAGCTTAGCATGAGATTGACAATAATCTCTAGGCTCACTATATATATACTAACTATGGTGGAAGGTTCCTTGTGTGAACCGATCTTATGGTGTTTTGTGTTGATATTGTGCTAGGCAATTTCCCTTGCTATGCTATGATATGTATACGTTAGGTGCTTAAAATGAATACGATGTTATCATGTGTGCGCCGAAACAAGAAAGGTTTTGTTATGTTTTGTTATGTGAGGAATGAGATATGTTGTAGATGGGAGTGTGTGGATCATGGAAATGAATCCCAGTTATGACAAGAGGCGTTTAAGGATAACCCGATTAATGGTATATGTCGTTCATTAAGGAAGTAGCTCCGTTTTAGAGGAGAGCCACTCTAGGGTTAAAGGAATCATTGGATGATTTGTTAAGTGTGGATGAGTTGGATATATGTTGAGCCCTATTGTTGGGTGTATACAATGTGCTGTGTGTTTATGGTTGTATGCATGATTTAAATATAATCAACTGCATGCTAAGACGACAATTAGTTGTGCGTGGCCCGGTAGCATGTGGGCTGCGGGATTACCATACCAGCAAAGGTGCTGAGCCCCTTGGGGGCCACCCTTTCTCTCCTTTCTATTTCAGGTACAAGGAGCTGGAAGCCGTTCGAGAGTAGGACGGGGTAGATGTTATACATGGGTAGCCATTTAAATGGCGTAAGCATTGTAAGCGTAGTAAGACCGAAATTGTTATCGGCATATTTTTGTAAATACTCGGTACAGGGGGATTGTATGTAAATAATAAATGTTGGAAATGGAATGAGGATTGTATTGTGTAGTTGCTCGGGAATCTAGTCCATCAGACCGATACAAATGTACATGTATTAGCCTTGTTAGCCACGTGGGTGGTTAACGGCGTGTAACACCAACGAGTTAAGTAATGTGATAGGTTTGTATTTCCGCTGCAGTTTATTGTAAGTATGTTAATGTTGGATGGGGTGTTACAAAAAGTGGTATCAGAGCGAAGTATCGCTCTGATGACTGAATTACCGAGCTTAGAAGTACCGAGTTAGGATTTAAGTACTTTGGGTTATGGGTTGAGTGATAGCGTGAGAGATACGCTAGATAGGAACTACCAGTGAATGCTGGAAACCTACAGTATCCTTCCCACCCTCCACAATCCCTGTTATATAACTTGGGAAACAACGCCATAGAGATGGAAGTCCACTCTTACTCGGGAATACCCGATCTGGCTGTATTAGACACATCTAAGGTACGGAGAACCTGTCATACGGTAGATCCCGAAAACTGGGAATCCCGGAGACGGTTCCCATCTAAACAGTGTTAACCGCATTTCATAGCGAGGAATGAAGCTTTGGTGTATAAGAGAATAGAATTTCCGGCAACCTGGGTCGACATGCAGAGCAGTCGAGAATAACCAGCTTGCAACGCACTGACCGTGCAACAAGCAAGAAGTGGATTAGTGAAACCCGAGACGAATGTCTATGGGACCACAGTTGGTAAGTAATACACCAACGGTATACCAACCAACTAAGGAACTATAACGTAGTGCCCAAACAAGAGACAAGTCTCAGTAACCACGATGATGCGTGGAACGGGCTACAAAGAGAAAATAATGCTAAGTAAAAAGGGACTCCAAGAATGGGAGACACCCCAGTTGATAACTATTGTGAATACAGCGAGAAGTTACCCAAAGGTTATTGTTGAGACTGTAAGAACAAATAAGGGCCAACAAGGCCACTGATGATAGTGCGGGTAAAAACAATACCACAACCGGTATGTTTGAACCGATAGCCAGTTAGCATGGCGCACTTGCCATAGCAAGTGCTGCTATAACAGGGCTATTCGGGAAATTTATAACCACTACAAAGTACTTGGAAAAGTACAATAAATTTAAATGTGATTGTCATAACAGTGGAAGGGCCTGCTAGCCTAACCTCTGTAATTGTAAGTACACTAGTCAGCAAGAAGCTAGACTTGGCTAAGGTAAGAAGATGTTGTGAAACCATGAAAATTTTTCTTTCAACCCAGATTTATTCAAACCCTTTTTTTCAAAACCAAATTTTCTTTCAAACCAACACTTCTTTCCAACCTTCTTTTAAACTAAACCAGTAAAACCAAGGGCAGATGATAAAGTAAATAGTGGATAAACTTTCCTTCGATTAAGTTCGGGAAGCACGGGACGCATATTGTCAAGGGACAATATAAGGGAGTTGACAACAGAATACTTCACCTAGGCGTGTGACGGACACTACGAGTGTACCAACTGAATTGTGGGACGACCGCACTCCGATAGGAGCTTGTGGGCCTGACAGACCTACTTATGGGTTAGTTGGGTAGGTAGCAATGTATCATTATGGTACCCCATATGTATACGAGTGGAGTCCGAAACACGGGAAGTAGTCGACTCCGTCTACGGTCAGCAGTATAAATCAAACAAGAGCTAGAGATTGCAAGGAATGGTTGAAGTAAAGGAACCCAGCTAAATTAAAGAGACTGAAGGAATCAGTGAATGTGTCCAAGGAAATATTTAAGATACAGGAGGTGCGAAGTTCACCGACTGTTATTAAAGACATTGGAGAAGGCGTAGTTTACGGAATGTACCCATGAGTGCAAGCCAGATGTAATGGCATATGTTAGTAACACCGGGAGCAATCCTTGAGGGGTGTTTTTGATCAAACATTGTTGGATGAAGCAGGTAATGGGAACATAAGATTTGAAACATTACTCGGATTAGACACTGAAGGAAACCCACTTAACAGTAGACCCTAAGTTGCCAAAGAGACAACTTGGGAGAATCGTGACGGTAAGGCTTATAAGCCACAACAACTTGTGTTATGTAAGTTGATCAGTTGTAGAAGTATATGTTCTACAAGTAAATAGAGCGGAGAACGAACCACTGCATTAAGAGTGGGGATACCGCTCGATATTGTGAGACCGCAGGAGCGGTAGCTATGTGAACCAAGTTCAAGAATATGTTAGGGATTGACCATGTTTTTATTACCCTAGAACGATTTGAATAAGAATAATACAAAGGAAGTGTTATCCAGTTGTGTAGAAAGGAAGAAAGATAAGTTGATAGCGACCACCATAGGTGTAATGCTAAATGAGTAGCGAACAACGCTCAAGGAAAAATAGTAGTATATTCAAAAATCAGCCAAATAAGTGGCCAGATAAACCCAGTGTAATGGCGGAAGCTAATATAATAGCGGATGCAGTATAGTTGATGTTGTATATTGAGTAAGGATACGGTGCGCAATAAGCGACCGTTGTCTGAGTATTGTTAGATGATAAAATGGGGAATGAGCAGAGTTATGAGTTAAACCCAGTGAAGGCACAACAGTAATGATAGCAAACGAACCGAGCAGTAAGCCGGTGACAAGTATTATGTGATAAGAATTTCGGTAAAACACAGTGTAAATTCCTATCGCAATCGCATGAGAGATTTACTGTCAAGAGTTTACGCCTCTGCACTCTGTATGACTGAGTGTTTTGGTATTGCACTTGCGTAGTAATGATCAAGTGGGATAGCTAGGAATCAGAAGCATGGTAATTGGGGAGGAATAATGTTATAATGGCCGATGCATAGGTAATGCAAGGCCGCAGGAATGGAAGAATACATGTACAAAACCAGAGGTGGAGACATGATTAACAGTAAGTGACTTCAGTAACACTAAATACCAATGTCAGTATGAGATATACCCCAGGTGTGAGAAATAACCGAGAGAGCACTACACATTAGGTAGTAGCTCAATCTCAACCGACAATAAGTCGGTAGAAGCAAGTCAACATTGTGCGGTTTACGTAGTAAGCTATTGGAGAAGTGGATGGAAAGTTTTGGAACTCACCGAATTCGCTCAGGGTAAGAGATACCATGCGTCGGTTGAGAAACCATTGTTCCCTAGATAAGGGTAATACATTGGAGATGTACAATACAACACAGTAACGAGTGGGGCAAACTAGCTCTACAACTATCAGATTTGCGCAAAGGAGGCCAGAGAGCCCATGCACCAGATACTGAATATACATGGTGAATATGAATAATGGCTAGTTATCAATGCCTAAAAGCCTCACAGGCCAGGACCGAAACCGGTTATGAGTTAGAACTCCAATGCGAATTCTTGGTTTAGGAACTAAACGCCAATGAGAATTCTTGTGTAATAGGCCGCGTGGAAGTTAAAACACTTCACGACGGCAGAACATTTTAAGCCAAGGTTTAGTGATTGATTACGTGGACGTAATCCCTTTTAGGGGGGTAGAGCGCAAAACCACTTAGTGTGTTTTACCGTACAAGTGTACGTGAATTGGGTTGTGCATAGCACAAAATGATTTGTTATGATGGTTGGCGTGTGTTATATAAACATACGCATTTGTTTGTGGTTAAATTGTGGTAATTGCGCACAGATTCGAATACCATTGTGGGAAGTGTGTTTATTTTGTTAACAGTGGTGTGTGAGAGTACAAGTGGAAGGGAGTAAAGAAACTCCCGGGGAACTAAAACCCCGACGGTGCATAAATGTAAACCATGTATTGTATTTCGATAAAAAAAAATGTATATAAATACAGTGTTGTGATTTATGAGGGGTATAAGACCGACATAGAACCTAGTGAGAATTAAACTCCCTAGGTAACTTGAATTAAGTTGGATTTGGGTGATGATTGATGGACGGAGTTCTATCCCTTGGAGATGTAATGATTATGACTAGAAGGATTTAAAGATAGAAAATGGGATACGCTTGAATTAGTTATTGGTTGAAAAAGAAGTGGGAGGTGAAACTTGATTATCATGAGATCAAGGGAAGCCGAACACAAATTGGGGCCGAAAGATAGTTCAACACTGATGCTGATCACATCAGGGTTGGATGACTCTTGAAACTCCCTATAAGTGGTCACAAATAACCACGCTAAGAAAAGAAGCAAGAGCTTAAGTTGGACTTGGAGTTGTGTGTGTTTTCAAAAGGATTTTCAATTGGTGTTTTCAAACAATCGATTAATATTTTGAATAAAAGATCTTCTTATACTTAACCTAGTAAAGAATATTTTTGTAGTACTTGCTCACGAGCTGAGGACGTATGAGCCTTTGTCTTCGGACCGGTGACATGAGAAGTATATATGTTGAAATTAAGTGAATGTTTTGATCTCCCAAAGGAACGGGGACCAGAGGTGTCCATTGCGACCGGGTTCTGCGGGATCACAGTGTATATGTACTCAACGTGGGATTCGAACCCATGGAGAGATGGAAAGGTATTTCTGTATGATATACATGCTAAGACATGTTGTTGGAATAAGTAATAATATTATTTTAGACCTTGAGTTCTAATGTGAGTGGGTTCTGAATTGATTGTGTTACCCGGGCCTGCGAGTCCGAATGTGGTTATGTCACCCAGACCTAAGAGTCTGAGGGATATTATGTAAGTGCAAGTGTGGTGAAGGTACCCGGACCATTAAGTCCGAGGTTACCATGTGAGTATGATATTGTATAATGTGGATATGTTGCCCGGACCATTAAGTCCGAGGTTGGATGTAAAGGGTGGTTGGTAATGAAAGTTTTATGGCTATAAGTAATTCCCGTATTCTAATCCAATGATGCGAGGAAATGTGAACTTCGAGGACGAAGTTCTTTTAAGGGGGGTAGATTGAAATACCCCAAACCTTGGTATGTTGTGTAAATGTTAAAATATGGTATTTAAAGGCTAAAAGTGCCTTAGAAACATAAATGAACCATTTAAACCATGGTAAAACACAATAAAACACTAAGACACGGTTTGAGCAAAAACACGCTCTAAGCTTGGAGTGAACTTGGTTAGGACCCAAAGAGCCTACCAAGACTTGATAATAATATTTAATTATGACTTATAAGGCTAATTAAGTCCTTAGGAAACTTTGGTAGACAATGAAACCAAACAAAACACAAGAAAATACCTTAAGTCAATAAGAGCAAAAATGTGCTCTAAGCTTGGTATAAATTGGTATAAGACCTAATGGTCATATCTATACCTTATAAATATGTTAATGAACATATTAAGTCATTACCAAAGAAAACCAAGCTTGAAAACAAGTTAAAACACAAAAATGCTTTAGGAGTCCTTAAAGCACGTTTTTGAAAATTGTCTTGTAAATGAGTTTTGAATGCTAAATGTCCATCATTACTCTTTAATTAACATGTGTACTATATATATCACATTTGGGTGGCTATATCAATGGGAATCAAAAATTTCACTTCTATGTGCCTTGTTTTTGTGAATAGTAACTTTAATAAGCTAGTTTGTAACATATGATGTTATAAGTGAGACAATTGATTAATAAGTCTAAAATACCCCTAGGTACTATTGGGGGCCGGTTTTAAGGTGTGGTGACTCACCACCCTTGTTAATTTACTAAGAAAAGAAAGAATGACTAATTAATGTACTATTTGCTTTAAAAGAACAAATATCTTCAAAAAGCAAAGGTTATCTTCATTCTCTCATTTCTTTCTCATTTCACACGGCTCCACTCTTCTTCTACCTCCCTTCTTGCTGCTCTCTCACGGTAATACACACCCCACCATTTAAACTCTACCTTTGACCTCTTGTAAAATCTAGCTCACATGTCCAAATCAAAAACAAACACCCCCAATCTCTTCCTCTCATCAAGCTCTTCAATTCTATCCTTTCAAAATCCCAAGAGCTCTTTTTGGTGCCAAGAGGAATCACCATGGAAGGAGCTTGAGCTCTCCTTTTCACATATTATTGATCTCCTTTGCTTCTAGGTAAGGAATCTCAAAGAAAATCAAGTTTCCTTCATGTTTTTGCCTTGACCGAAATTGCACATTAATGGTGCTCTTTGTGTGAATTTGTTCTAGCTTCATTCAATCTCTTATGGACTAGGTGGAGTCCTCTCTTGATAGATATTCCAATTCCCTTCAAAGACCAAGGTAAAACAACTATCTTAATGCTCTTTGAACAATGTAAAACCTAGGGTTTACAATGAGATTAAGCTTGGAGCTTGAATACTCATCACATTGTTTGTGTAATGTTTAGAAGTTGAAAGCAACTAAGCTTAGCCGATTTTTAAACAAGGAAACAAGAAAGAAGTTTGTGAGGAAAAGAGGAAATATGCTATCTCAATGTGGTTTAATGCCTTAGGAGAAATGGGCTTATAATGCTTGCTAAAACTACCTAAAGAGCAAATGGTGAATGACTTAGTAAAGTGTTCTCAAGGACTAGTAAAAGAACATATGTCTTGATGTATGTAATTGCAGGTAAAAGGCTTATATATTGTGGAAATTCAGTGTTTAAGGTTTATGCAATTTAAGGGCCTAAGAGCCATGTTGTTTAAGGGCTTAAGTGCCAAGCAATTTAAATTGTGCACTATATTGTGATGTAGTGTAAATTTGGTGAAGTCTTGTGAGTGATGGTGTTCTTGATGGTTTTAGGTGTTTTTGAATGAAATAAGGTAAAAACCTAAGTGCTTGGATGTGAGTATATACAAGAGAAGCTATGGCAAAATTTGGAAAATGTGTAAGAAGTTCTAAGTGTTTTAAGAAAGTTTTGGTGAACTAGGAAGTTGTTTAAGGTTTAGGTAATGTTGATATCCAAGGAATAAGTGATGTTTAGGTAAGATGTGAAAAAGGAGGTTTAGTTAGTAAGAAAAGAAGTTTGAGAGAAGATGTTAAGGTGTAGAGGAAACACCTTGGTATAGTGGTCATTATAGGTGGAATACCACCTAGAAATCTTAAGGAGAAAACATTGTAAGTGTTAGGAATTTTGTGAAGATATAAGTAAAGGCTTAAGGAATTAGAAAATGAGTTTTATGAGTGTTTGAGGATGTCTTAAGATGTGTTTAAAGTGCCCAAATGAGGTTAGGGAGTACTAGGTTATATGGGTGAAGTTTGGAGTTGAATGTAAAAAGGAAACAAAGATTTGGGGCAGACCGGACTTGCGACCGGACTTGCAAGTTCGGTCGGGCCCAGTTTACCCTGCGAGAATTAGCTTCTGGAATGGACCGACCTTGGGGACCGGACTTGCAAGGTCGGTCGGGCTTGTAGTTTGTGTACGGATTGAGTTACTGGAATCGACCGGACATAGGACCGGACTTGGCAAGTCCGGTCGGGCTAAATTTTCAAAGGGAGAAACTCTCGGGAATAGACCGAACATGCGACCGGACTTACAAGGTCGGTCGGAGTAGAAAATTTTGATGGTAAGTGTTCTGGAATGGACCGACCTTGTGCAAGGTCGGTGGGTAAGGTCGGTCGGACCAAAAATGTTGTTTATGGTTATAAAGATGATATTTGGACATTAGAATATACCTAGGAACATTAGGTAAGTTTATACAATTAATGGAGGTGGAGAAATAATGCAACAAGGTTTGAAAAATGCAATTTTACCAAGTTTGTAGCTTTGGTCCGGACCTAGGTCATGGTTCAAGTCCCGGACCAGGGTGAAAAACAGGTCGAGAGTCACCTAAGGATGTGGTCCGGGACTTAGGCCTTGTATAAGGTCCCGGACCACCCCATTTTAAAGGCCGAGAGTGGAGTTTGCTTCTGGTCCGGGTCTTAAGTTAGGGACCAAGTCCCGGACCACTATAAAAATATGGTTTTAGCTTATTAATGATGTCTAATGATAGGATAAGTTAGTAATGATATTATAAGGTTATATAGGACATGTTAGGTGAGTTATAATGACAATTTGGTGGGTGAAAAGTTGAAGGAAAATCGAAGAGTGAAACAAGTTAAAAATGTAAAGATAGTTAATTAGTAAACGGTTAACTATGGTCATTCGACGTTACACAAACACATTACCCCAATGTTAATGAAGGTAACTTTAATGTGCCAGTTGTTCGAGAATTGTTCGAGGAACGTAGGTGGACATGGTAAAATGGACTCCGGTGACAGGTATGTTTTCTTGCAACCTGTGTCCTACCGGATTACACCGGCTTGTATGCCATGTGTTTTTCTGAGTGTTTGCCACCTTGTAAGATTAAACATGTAATGAGTTTATAGTAATTCATTTATGTGGCGCATCTGGTCTCCGATACCGTTTAACCTCAAATATGTGTTAACCTTAGCTAACCAAATCTAGGAACACATGAGTGATCGGTATTCGGAGTTGACGGCCCAAACCTTGGGAACGTGCTAACCACGGCTATGTGTGAGTTAGTTGGATATTGTTGTTGTATGCAAGTGTGTGAACCTCCCTTGTGTGCTTAACTCGGTTATGATACCGTATGGTGCGAGGATGTGGTAGGCTCCATAATGGATCTCTAACTACTTATTTATAAGTGTATATGTACTAATGGGGGGAGGAGTCCGGTTGTTCCGGCCACGCGTGTGATGGACGGGAGTCGATGTCATATCCGGTTCGGCTCTCTTGGTGTATGTATAGGTTGTATTCCAATTTGGTTTCTACCTTCCCTTAGCTTATCCAAAGCTAGTTACTGACTCACGTCGGGCCACAGGGGCATACGAATGTTATTTCGGTGTGCTTGGGATTACTATATCCGACACACCTTGGGTTTAAGTTAACCGTTTGATATAACTGGACGGTAACGAGGTTGGTAACGAGCTTAGCATGAGATTGACAATAATCTCTAGGCTCACTATATATACTAACTATGGTGGAAGGTTCCTTGTGTGAACCGATCTTATGGTGTTTTGTGTTGATATTGTGCTAGGCAATTTCCCTTGCTATGCTATGATATGTATACGTTAGGTGCTTAAAATGAATACGATGTTATCATGTGTGCGCCGAACAAGAAAGGTTTTGTTATGTTTTGTTATGTGAGGAATGAGATATGTTGTAGGATATGGGTGTGTGGATCATGGAAATGAATCCCAGTTATGACAAGAGGCGTTTAAGGATAACCCGATTAATGGGTATATGTCGTTCATTAAGGAAGTAGCTCCGTTTTAGAGGAGAGCCACTCTAGGGTTAAAGGAATCATTGGATGATTTGTTAAGTGTGGATGAGTTGGATATATGTTGAGCCCTATTGTTGGGTGTATACAATGTGCTGTGTGTTTATGGTTGTATGCATGATTTAAATATAATCAACTGCATGCTAAGACGACAATTAGTTGTGCGTGGCCCGGTAGCATGTGGGCTGCGGGATTACCATACCAGCAAAGGTGCTGAGCCCCTTGGGGGCCACCCTTTCTCTCCTTTCTATTTCAGGTACAAGGAGCTGGAAGCCGTTCGAGAGTAGGACGGGGTAGATGTTATACATGGGTAGCCATTTAAATGGCGTAAGCATTGTAAGCGTAGTAAGACCGAAATTGTTATCGGCATTAGTTTGTAAATACTCGGTATAGGGGGATTGTATGTAAATAATAAATGTTGGAAATGGAATGAGGATTGTATTGTGTAGTTGCTCGGGAATCTAGTCCATCAGACCGATACAAATGTACATGTATTAGCCTTGTTAGCCACGTGGGTGGTTAACGGCGTGTAACACCAACGAGTTAAGTAATGTGATAGGTTTGTATTTCCGCTGCAGTTTATTGTAAGTATGTTAATGTTGGATGGGTGTTACAATACCCCAAACTAATAAAACATGGATTAACATCTAATCACATTAATTAAGGCCTAAACATGCCTTAAAAGTCAACTGAGAACAACAGTGGTCAACACAAAGCAAGATATTGCACCTTTGACTGTTTAGGGTAAATAAATATCCAAATGAACTTCTTAGGACCTAAAATTTTTCCCTAAGCTTATTAACACATTACTAAACATATTACAATTGTTGGACAACACTCCAACACAAAGAACAAGCATTTTCATGCTTAAAGGTCAAGTAGGACAAAAATGTGCTCTAAGAATACCTTAAAGGTCTAATGACCTCTAAATGATATAAAATTGGATTCCATGATCAAATATCATGTAAGGAACACAACAAAACTGTTCTCAAAGAAAACAGAGATCAGAAACACCCTGCGACTCAAAATGTGCACTAAAATTCCTTAAAGCACATTTTTTGTGTATGAGCTCTAAGATAATGACTTTTTGTCACTGTAAAGACTATATTAAGTTCTTTATAACATTAATGTGACATGATAGACTATATTATAAAGTCTAAATCAAAGTTTAAAAATAAAATCAAAATGGGCAATTTAGTATGAATAGTACCAAAAAAATAACATTTAAATACTTACCATTGACCATGGTTAAAGTCACCCATTGCCTTGACCAAGGGCTGCCGACTTCATATGGTTGTCATGCCCACTCAATCATCATCTTTAATCAATCAGCCAGCTAATTAAGTGACTCACCTAATTACTATTACAAAAGTAATATTAAACTAACTTAAAAGCAAAATTTGCTTACCTTCTTCATTTACCTTGCTTCCACCGACCCCACCTTGCTCCAGACTCTCTTTGGCTTCTCCAAACCGTGGCTAACACACCAAATACAGAGAGAACAACAATTGACATAGGTAAGCTTATTAAGCTATTTTATGATCATTTTCTTCACAATTCTTTCCTCTTTCCATGGAGCTAAGCATCAACCACTTCCATAATGTTCTTAGGTTGTTTTGGAGGTTAAATGGAGGGTGTATCTCGGCATTAACAAGGGAAGAAGGTGGAGAAAGCTAATCTTGTTCTTAAGGTATAAAAATGTGCTTTAAGTACTTATCTTGAGATTCCTTTCAAATCTGGTTGTGAGACTTGTTTTATAAGCTTATAATCTCCATATTAACATACTTATTCAGTTGGTACATCAAGATCTTCAAGGTATAGCCAGATCCAAGCCAAAAACGCCATTTTAGGCATTTTAAACAAGGTAAAAATTAGCCATCTTCTAATCTGAGTTATACCAGTTTAAAGCTTGGTTTTAGTAGCTCTTTTGATGCTCTTTAACTACTGTAAATATAGGCCGAAGACAACCTCTTCTTGCCTTGGTATTCTAAGGTAAATTTACCTTGAAAATTGACATTAAACACTTCTTATGGTTAGATCTTGCTTGGAGACTAATCATGCCTTAATTGCTGTTTGAAAACATGTAAATGATGCTGTGAAATTTTATCCTAAGCAGGCCGTGGCCAAACAAGGCCTTAACTAGGCAAAAACAAGGTATAAATCACTTAAACCTACACTTGGTATATTAATATGTGTTTATACATATATATATATATATATAATTGTGCCGTGAGTGAAATGGTTTATTAAGGTCTTATTTTGACCTTAGGTGATTAAGAAATGGTTTAGTAAATTTTATAACTAATTAATTAACATAATTGTCAAATTTAAGACATTATGTGGAAAATTGGTAAATAAGGAAATATATGTGTAAGGCCAGAGTTTAAAGTACTTATGGGCATTTATGTGTAATTTATTTTATAAGCTAATGTTTGTAATAAGGCCATGTACTTTAGGCCATTTTAATTATGCATTTATAAGCTTTTATTTAAGTTTAGGTGGTATATATCATTACCGCATATTATAAGGGGTTAAAGTGTAATTAAATTAAATTTGGGGGCTATATAATAATAAAGCCGAAAATTAGAGGTTTAAATGAGTTTATATAAAAATTATAAGATTATATAAAGTTTTGGGGTTAAATTGTAATTTCTGATAAGTATGGGTACAAACCGTAATATATGGTTATTGATGGTCAAGGAAATATTAAGGTGGTCAACCTTGACCATATGGTAGGTTTTGACCAAATTAGATAAGTTAAATAACTTATTTAAGGTTTTATAATAAGATAAGTATTTATTGAAACAATTTTATAACATATGTGGTAAATATGTTATTATCGAAAATAAGGGGTGTATAATGGTATTATAAACACCCATGGGCTATTAGGAATTTTTAGGAATTTATTGGGTTGATTTTGGAATTAAAATAAGCTATATATGTATAATATATAGTTATTATGTCATTATGACACTTTGGAATAAAAGATGGGGTGGAATAGTAATAAGCGAGAATATATGGGTTAGTAATATTATTTATAACCCTTTGGTGAATTTGGTGATTTTTAGAATTATATAAGGGTATTTAATAAGATATATGTATAATATATAGTTTTAATGATATTATAAAACTATTGTTATAAATTGGGCCAAATGGAAATTATAGATATATTGAGGTCTGTTCGGAATTTTACAAAAATATAACCATAGGTTATACCATTTTATAAGTTAAAAATGTTATATATTATATGATATATATAACATGGTATAAATAATGGTGTGATTTTGTAATAAAGGAAACTATGGTATATGAAAAAGAATATGGTTTTTATATGGTGCCCATGCAGCGATAAAAAATAGTTTTGTATGAAAACTATAGGTTATAAATTAAAGGAAATAAAGATATCATATTATATGATATTAGTATATGGTATAACATTATATAATGTTATGTGGTCAAAATAGAATTTAAATAAAGATAAGGGCTGTACCGAATTATTAAGGTTATAAATATGAATTTTAGACTATGGTCTATAATGTTATAAATGTTATAACTATTGTATGGTGTTAATGGTTTTTAATGGAATTAATATAAGTAAGGATATTCACATTAAATAATGTGACAAACTATAAATAAATAAGATTTATTAACTAAGGTATTTATTGAATAAACCTTAGAGTTGTAATTATACAACATAAAATGTTACATAATATTTGGATAATAATCTTAATACAAGTTGTATAATATAATACAACTAATTGGAATAATCATTTAATATAAGATGATAAAATGTAACATATAATATAAGAGTTTATAACTTATGAAACTTACCTATGTGGTAAATATATACATATACAAGAAAAATGTATATAAGGATGGATATATATTATGGTTGAGAACAATATAATATAATGGTGGTGGTTATTTAAAAAAATAGTTACAAACTATAAGTTATGAGTTTTGAATGCAAATATAATTTGCTAAGATAATGGATAATATAATACAATGTATTATAAAGGATGGTGGAAAAATAATACAATATGAAAATAATACAATGTAATATAATAATGCATGCATACACGCAATTATAGGTTATATACCTAAATTTCATGGTGGATAAGATTAAAGAAATATAATGAATTAACTTAACAGTCGAAACAGTACGACATACGAGTTTTAGTAACAAAGCCGACCGGTTTAGAGAAACTCGTAACAATAACTATAGGAATCCGGGGATGAACTGTCGGGGTTACTTGTTATTCGGAAATACCGAATGTAGTTGGTCATGGAGACTGACTTATAGTTTTATTACCGTTTAGATCATACTTCAGACGGAGGCGCTTGACGAGCTAGTGGTCTACACTGCGCATCCTAGGTCTTGGTGAACGGTATGTAAAGGGGTTTGATTCGAGTTGTCCTAAGGAAACTCCTTGGGCTCGGATTTGGTTGATATCACTTGTGTGTTAAGTGTTTTGGATACATGTATGTGATTGTGTGCTACTGCATTATTATTTATGCACGAGCGTCCTACGGGACTAACACTACGTCGACTATAGATCGACTTATATAAACATACATATACGTTATTGTGATGACAAGACGGTTACTTGATATAATACCATAGTATTAATATTAAGTATGGTATCCTAAGTAAAACACTTAGGAACGAGTCACGACATTGTCGGTCTCTAGAGCATGGATCTTGAACATGAATATGACCTAGATTACTTCTAGGTATGCGTGAGACCCATTGGGCAGCTAACGAATAATTTATATTCTCCATAAGACTAAGAGCATATCTTAAACATTATGAGAGAGAGATGGTGTGAGTTGAGGTGAGGAATCTAGTGTGGTTTACGAACTATCTGGTTGCGCATTTGTGATTACTGAGGGGTTCCCGATTGGGTTCCGCTCCAGGTTTATACCCATACGAGCCCTATTTGGATCGTGGGTCAGGTGGCTACGGCCTTTTATATGGACGTCTTACGAGACAAAAGAAATAGTCAGGGGCCTCCGGACCTCTGGCGAAATGAGCACCTATGTGTGTACGGGAGGACTACTGTCCATAGTGAGGTTATAGGGTTGTCTTAACATGACGCCCAACTGGTATTAATTAAACATGGTTTGGATGGATGGGGCCTTAAAGGCCAAATTAAATTAACAATGGATGGTGTACGCTACGGCGATTGTACATTGTACATTATACTGCTATTATTTCGATACGTTCGATAAACAATTGTTGTTTGAGATATTAAATGAATGTTTGGATAGGATGGATGGTTAAGTGTTTATGAATATTTTGATGGATGGTTATATATATTATACATGTATATTACAGTATTGTTTATAACTGTAAATGGAAAAGCATGAAACCAATCTAATAATAAGATGGTTAAAATGACTAAGTGACCATTAGGGTCCAGGCTCGGCATACTCAGCGTCTATCGCTGATACTACACCATATGCAGGTTGTTGATTATCGCCGAAGCCAAAGTACGGGAACAGGGTAATTACAGTTTATTTGATTACCGCACAGGGAGTTTGTTTGTATAGCAATGAAGATGGTGAAATGTATTATGGTACAGTTATGTATATTTGGAATTGGGTAGACGCTCACTTGTCGACATTTATGGTTTATGGACTTAGTATGATGTATAGGAGTTATTCTCGTTATCACGGCGGTTAGCAGTTTGTTTTAGTTGGATGTTGGATATAGTTTGGCTTCGTTGCTCGCATGGGCGAGTAATGGCCGGTGACACCCGAATGAGTATTGTTGTTGTTATTAATTCTTCCGCTGTAAGACGTTTTATTTATTGCTACGTGAGAGATTATTACGTGTTATGGATAGGGGTGTTACATAAGTGGTTAAGTTTAACTACAATGACTTAGTGGTATTTAGTTGGAAATCATTAGTAATTAAGTAAGCTAGGTTAATTAAAAGTAATTAACCACCCAATTTGATGAATGTTTTAGGGTTTGAGAATTTGGACTCCGGAGGAGAGTAAGCAACCGAACGACCAACGGTGTACGGTATGGTTTTCTTGTGACCTGCTTGCTAACGAGGTGTCCCTCGGCTTGTGTGCTGTGAAATACCCCTAAATTAATTTAAATTAATTTAGGGGATTTCTTTTATTAAACCTTTAATAATACTATTAAGTATTAAATTATTATACGGAATTATGAATATTAAATTATTATATTGAATTATGAAATTTATTTAGGGTTTTCTTCTATTTAACCCTAATTATTATATATTATTATATAGTATTATGAATTTAATAATAAGATTTATAAGTCCGTAAATCTTGGAAAATTTCTAAACACTCCAACTATATTATAAAGATTTTAGGAAGTGTTGGAACATTGTTTTGAAACATAAAAGTCAATATAAAATTCTAGAAACCTTAAAGCTTATTAAGCCTTGCTAGAGTTGACTTTTTGAGAATGGTCAAACCAGGCCATGAAACCTATACCAATAAATAGGTTATGAAAAACCATGAAGATCGATAAAAAGAACGTCAAAAACGGATCATCCTAGCCAAAGTTATGCTAGATTGAAGTTTTGAATCAAAATTTAAGAGATGCCACGTGTCACACTGTAATGGGTCGCCCACACTTAGCCGATTTCTTCCCTGAATTTCGGTAACCGATTTCCCTTACTTTGCCCTAACTTTAGACGGCTATAACTTTTACGTCTCTCAATATTTTTCCATGCCGTCTTCACCATTCTCTTCTCCTACAATTCCTCTTTCCAACCATTACTCATACAAACCCTAACTTCTTCTGAGTCAACTGGAAAATCGAGCCAAAGTAGCCACCTTGCGAAACTGTTTCCAGAATTCCAGATTTCTCTTCGATCTCAGGTAACTTGCGTCGATCATAACTTCTTCGTTAATCAACCAAAATTCGATTTCTTTAGCTCGTTGTAAAGATCTCTAATCCCTCTACAATTTTCGTGTTTATGCCCAAGTCTGATTCGTAACCAGTTGGGAGATATAGAGATCTAAAGTTTCGGTTTCAACAGCACATAAAATCATACCGAAACAGAGAGGTAAACTCGTGTTTTGTGACTTCAATATCTTTCTGTATGGTGCGAGTTAGGTTTAGTTCTTGCTACCAATACGTAGATCTACATTTGTTCTTTCCAATGAGCCCTTACTCATAATCTAACTCGTTTTGTAATGCTAGTTATAGATCCTCAAAGTTGGCATCACGAACTGATTAAAGTTCGAGTTTTTCCCAGTTTTCCGAATTGTAATTCGCACAATCCGGTGAGTCTCCGATCAAATTTCTCCGTTGTTGCTGTTCGTAGTTGTATTTCCGATCTAACCCATGTGTTAATTTAGTCAATTTCGTATTAGATTAGGAGAATTTGTAAGAATTGCAATCGATTTAAACTCTATACCGAAACTAAACCCTAACCTTCGAATCGAATTCGAAACTGGATGAACTCTGCATTATAATTAGGGAAATTGATACCAATAGAACCGAAATTTGAATACGAATCCATAGAAACAAGAATCACTCGATTTCGTTCTGTGGATTGGGAGGAATTTGAGATTTAGTACTCGGTCTGTATAGTATCTTCGCTGATGAACTCGGAAAAAGGGGCCGTCCGATCTCGTTTTAAGAGATTGGACGGCCAAGATTAAAACATTCCAGAATTAGTTTATAAGGGTTTTAATAAATTCCAGTAAATAGTCTTAACTTGTTGTTAATTAAATATCTTACCGAATGTATTTTGACTTTAAATTTTAACCATAGATTCCTTATTTTATCTAGTTTATTTTGATGTAAATTATTATGGTTTTGGAGTTTTTAAACATAAGTTATGATTTTTACAAGTTACGGGTTTTCTGGAATTATTTGACTAAATTAAAAAGATATTTTCATGAAATAAAATTTTTATAATATGTCTAAAATGTTATAGTTACTGTTTATTAAATTTGGGAATTTTTGGGCAATGGTAAAAGGTTTTAAAAATTGTGTTTATGAGTTTTTCATAAGAATAACTTATAATATATGGTTTTTAATGTAACCAAAAATTAAAGTATGGTTTGTTAATAAACTTTTAAGTTGGGAAAAATATGGAACACTAAATTACATTTTATAACAGTAAGTTTATAAATGTTTGGGTATTAGTTTTTATGAGAAGTGAAATTATTTACATATATGTATATATACCTATTTAAGTAGAAACTTATGTAAATCAAGGAATTTAATTATTCTACATTTTATTTATTATATTATATGGGAGTTAATATTTTTAATTAACTAAGAAAAATATATACTCCCTCCGTCCTGAATTGACCGTCCTGTTTGCTTTATGGCACGTTTTTCACTTCAATATTAAATATATAAGATAAATAATTTTATAAGACTAAATTTTGTAACATATAGTTTATCATGTAAGGAATCATATGCAAACTTAAATTTCAAAATTAATTATCTTATATATTAAAAATGAAGTCAACGACATGTCCAAATAGTAAACAGGACGGTCATCGGGACGGAGGGAGTATATTTTTACGCTTTATAAAAAAGGAAATAAAGTATTACTTAGAGTAAAACAAGGAACTATAAATTACACTTATAATAACTAATATTATAAGAGCTAGAATCCTAAGATATAGTAAAAAATACTTTATGAACTATACTTGGAATACAGTTAAAGGTTGTAGTAATAAGATAGTTTAAATATAATGGGTTACATAGGGATGTTTTTAATTAAATGTCAATACAGGTATACGTATATATGTATTAAATAAGTAAAGGGAAACATTTTATTTTATAAACCGTATATCGGTTGTAGTTATCCTACAAGTTATTAAACATAATTAAATACAATAGAACTACATAAATAATGTTTTGAACAGATCCTAGTATATATAAATATATACACATTAAACATAATATAATTAAATACCTTATAGGAAATATAATACGAAGGAATTAATAAGTTAAACTAAACCTCTACAAAATAATACTAATGGAGAATATTATATGAGGTGGTATTGAAATATAACTTAATATTTTAAGATAGAATCATTAAAGGATTATGATATAATCTATATTAAACGATGATTTGGCAATTTATCTAAATAATTATCCTTAAGGTTCTTAGAATTAGATAAGCCATATAAAATACATTTATTACCAATACTTAGGATGTGAGTTCACAATTAAGTGAGGTATTTAGTAGTTAGAATTTATAGAAGGTTATAAATAGGAATTTGATACTTAAAACCTTTGAACCTTTTATTAGATAAAACTAAGTACATAAGATATTATATTGATATACTTTACGGTAATGGGAAATAATGATAGGTTATTTGAATATAAAATATGAGAATTTTCATATATTAACATTTCGCTTACGAACCAGAATTTAATTCTTTGATAGATTCTACTCATGTAGATATATTGTCCATCCTAAATACCATAAAGGGAATTAATTTATTAAGTTATTCCTTTGAAACCTTAGGCTTTGTAAAATAAGTTAAAACGTATTTAAGGCTTAAGTTTATTGAAGTTTAGTACAAAAGGATTATACATAGTCTATAGAGTGTATGTGTGTAAAAATAAAACATTTAGGAGATTAAAGGTAAGTAAGGATACATAAAAGGTTATATTTAAACACCTTATTATATAGGTAATAATTAAGCAAATAATGTACCTTGCGAATACTAAATGTAAGAGTTCGATAAGTCTGAGTTAAATAATATAGTTGTTTCAATATGAGAGGTAATTCAACATCTTATGGCAAGATTATTAGACGGTTATAGTAGGAAGTCATTCAGAACTAAGGATATGGTAATTGAGTTTAGTGGCTCAAAAGTTATAATAAAATGTATCCACAACATTATGTTTCCAATGTACAAGATGTAGATCTTAATTAAGTTAAGGGAAAGACTTAATCATAATGGGTTGTCTAGTAGATATTGTTTAAATACATAATCTTTACATTGTGAGATATTATAGTATTCTGAGATGAGTCCATCATAGGTCATAATACAATGTTTATTCTAAATTAAGAATAAAGGTATGAGCTTAAGATTATTATTGAATTCTTAGATTTAATTATATAATATAAACACATTTATGTTATAAAGGTCTCAAAGTCTTGAATGTGAGGATTGTGGTTAAGTATGGATAAAGTGGATAGGAGTGGTCAGTTAGCAGGTGTTAATAAGATACATTCCTTGATCTTACCACCTTGGGCCATACAACATCCTCAGATAACTTAATGATTATACATAACTCATAAGTGAGGGCTTAAAAGACAATTGGGACTTTGGATTAAGAGTAAGGAGTTTATTTAAGCTTAACATAGGCTACAAGTGATTGATGATAGACTACCTTTAATATTCTTCAGAGTACTATTGATTGTTTGCGCAAGTTGATTAGAACTGCTACAACGTTACCCAGGTACGATTTCTCGTACTCAGCTTGTTGTGTTTTGGACTCCATGGAATGTTTTGTACGATTTCTCGTACTACGTTATTTTTGCTGATTGACTTGTGGAATGTTTTGGAAAACGCTAACTGACTTTAAGAGGAACTTCTAAAAAGGAAATGGTTGTGTGACTGACTCAGCTTGTGTGACTAACTGAGCCTTGGATGTGGAACTCACTTGGGTATTGGTTTCTTCTACTTGGTGTCCTGTTAGACATTGACTGCTTAGGGTTTACGCTTCTACACTCTGTAGGACTGAGTGTTTTGGTATTGCTCTGGGTAGTTGGTGATCTAGTGGGAATTTGGAAAAAGGTCAATCTTGGAAATCTTTCTTTCGACGTGCACACGTCTTCAATGGTAACAGTGAGGGGCTGTATATCCCCTGTCCCAGAAAGGAACGTGATAGACAGTGAGGGCTGTATATCCCCTGTCCTTAGTGGACGTGATAGACAGTGAGGGGCTGTATATCCCCTGTGCTTAGTGGACGTGATAGACAGTGAGGGGCTGTATATCCCCTGTCCTTAGTGGACGTGATAAACAGTGAGGGGCTGTATATCCCCTGTCCTAAAAGGACGTGATTGGCGGTGGGGGCCATCTCTCCAGTTGAAACTATTCCACTCTTGAGTTCTTGGTTCTTGGATCTGTTTTATCATTCCTAGTCCTTTGTGACTATCTGAGTTTTTCTACTCCTAATGGGAATTGGGTTTAACTAAGGAAATGGATGTTCACTACACATGATGTGATTGAGTTTCACTAACTTTACCTTTTCTATTATTTATCTTTATCCTTAACTTGTTATCTTTGGCTTGGTGATTTTTAAGTGCCTTGTTCCCTGTTTTACTTTCAAGAGTTTGTTTCATGTACTGTTTATTTTGAAGAGTTATGTTTTATAAGTTTGTTTTTGGAGAATTGTACCAGTTCCATTCCAGGGAACTGACCCGCCCCTTTCAGGGTGGGCTGCTTGGTTTCATCTTGCAGGTACGAATTGATTTACAGGTGGCCACGAAGAGAATGAGCGTTTGGGATGGGACTAGGTTTTTGGAGAGTTAATGTGTTTAATTTCTATTATGTTTGTGTTAAGTTTTTCTCGAGTTCAGACCGTAGCTTTGTAGATTGTAAGTTGTAATTGGTGAGGTTTGGTGCCGGGTGTTTGGAACCCGATGGTCTGTAATCGCCTTAGAGTTTTATTTCCGCTGTATTTATGGTTAAGGGGCGTTTATAGAAAGTGGTATCAGAGCGTAGTTATGCTCTGAACCCGAGAAAACAAGCCGAGTGAAATACTTAGATTAGGTGCACTTAAACTGGGAACTGGGGTAGAATTGGGAAGTGAGGACTCCAGTAAGGCACGACTCCTAACCCTTTTTGGAATTGTGAATGATTCCTTTACACACTTTCCTTTTGTGAATGTCTGTTGAGTTGATGTGTTGTTATAACCGTTCCAACAATAAACTACCGAAAATATATATATATATATAAGTTTGGAACATCCTAGATTAAGTACGATAAGATTTTGGTTGAGATAAACCAAATATTAAGCTATTTTCAAAAGCATACTTATGGAGAATACATGGCTAAGAATACAATTCCTTAAGAGCAAGTACACATGCTCCTAGAAATTTTATGAATACTTTTGGTTGAAAACAGTATACAAATAGAACTTTACATAACTAAATTAGTATTGATATTATGTGAAAGTACTTCAACTCCTTTAAAGTTTGAAAATAAATCTCATGAACTACTTGGTATCAATTTATACCTAAAGATAATGTTTAAGATAAATCTTAAGTCTAGAAAATTATTAAGCTAACAAGAACTAGTAGCGTATTAGAAAAGATCAACATCTGAACTTGTAAAACACATTAAACTCTATGTTACTTTAGAAAGAAAACACCTAAACCTAACACTCTACGGGAAGTGCCTGGTGCGACGAACTCCTAGGCCAAAAGTAGAGGGGGTGCACACCCACTGCTGGAAGTTTAGGGGCTAGACAAGCCTTGTCATCTGACCGGAAATAATCTTCCATGGAAGTGATGCATTATGTTGAACTTGGGGAGGATTGGTGGTAAGACGTTACCATCATGAAATCTTGAGCTAGGCATATTTCATTGCTAGCCACAATGAACAATTCAAAATTTATATCTTAATATCCAGTATTAAATTCATACATGTAAAGGATTTATTGAGTTAAATCTTTGGTGAAAAAAAAATACCTATATATGGAGGAAGGAATTTAAAATTTGGGTACTTCAAGGTAGAACATCTACCCCTTGTCGAATATAAAAACCATTAAAGGAAGTTACTTAAAGATTAAGTGAAGAGAAGAGTAACACTAAACTAAATACCATTGATCCTTAAATACTTGGAATATTGAGCAGCTAGTGAGAAATTGAGAGTTACTTAAAGGTTTGGAAATCCTCATGTTTATTTAGAAGTTTAACCTTATACATAGATAAAATCTTAGAAGTCACACTAAGAGTGATATTTACCAAAAGCCACCATTATCTAAGAGAGTACTAAGATCTAATGATCAGAATAATACTTACATAGAACAAGCCCTAAGAAAAATAATTACCAAGAGTGAGTGAGTTTTCATTAGACTAGCTCATTTGACTTAAAATTTTATATAGAGTCCCTACCTTAAAAAAAATATATAATATATAAATTTTAAGATAAAGGAATCAGATTTTGGAAGAAACTCCCTAAAATTCTGCCTTGGGTGAAGGACAAATAAGTAAATTTTATAAAGTAAACACTGAATGAATCGTCTAAAATACGGTAGTTAATTATAAAAACAATTGAAACTTGAAAAGTCATAGAAAATATTTATCTTATAGAGTTTTAACATATGGTTGACTAGTAAACCTTTGAAGATAATTTTGGAAGATTATTGAGGATTATTAAATGATCAGGAATATTATGTTAAACTACTCAAGTACGTTACACCTGGTTTATAGCTTGGTAATATAATTGATATGATAAATGAGATATATGGTCATATAATTCGTATCAGTCATTAAACGAATGGATAATAATCATAAGATAAAATTTTATAACCACCAAGGAAATACAAATACATAACAATCAAGAGATACAGATATGTAACGATCATAGATAAAATCAACGGTGCAGTAAAATTCACAACAAAGCTGGTTAATAAGGTGTTGAATTCTTTGAATGTGCCGTTAGTAGCGGTACGAGGGCGTACCTTAGCTCTTTTAAGGGGGATATGCTGGCATATCCTCCTTCGTTATCTCATCCGGATTATGCCTCGTTGCATTGTTAGTAAAGGGGAGAACAGTATTAGCATAATGAGAGGTGTTTGTATGTGCTTGGTTTTTACAATATGACACAGTACGTTGACTGTGTTTTCATGCATGTCTTGGTATATCTTGGTTCGTTTTGAGGTTGAGTAATCTCGAGTGGAATGTTGTTATGGAAATGGATGGAAATAAAGGATTGGGTTGGTATGGAATTTCATTGGAATTATCATTGTCTTAGCACACCCGAAGCGGTGTGAGTGCCTACTGGTTGTTTTCTTAAACTTCGAGGCGAAGTTTCTTTTAAGGGGGATATACTGAAATACCCCTAAATTAATTTAAATTAATTTAGGGGATTTCTTTTAAAACCTTTAATAATACTATTAAGTATTAAATTATTATATGGAATTATGAATATTAAATTATTATATGGAATTATGAAATTTATTTAGGGGTTTTTCTTCTATTAACCCTAATTATTATAATTATATAGTATTATGAATTTAATAATAGATTTATAAGTCCGTAATCTTGGAAATTTTCTAAACACTCCAACTATATTATAAAGATTTTGAAGGGTTGGAACATTGTTTTGAAACATAAAGTCAATATAAAATTCTAGAAACCTTAAGCTTATTAAGCCTTGCTAGAGTGAGTTGACTTTTTGAGAATGGTCAAACCGGCCATGAAACCTATACCAATAAATAGGTTATGAAAAACCATGAAGATCGATAAAAGAACGTAAAAAACGGATCATCCTAGCCAAAGTTATGCTAGATTGAAGTTTTGAATCAAAAATTTAAGAGATGCCACGTGTCACTCTGTAATGGTCGCCCACACTTAGCCGATTTCTTCCCTGAATTTCGGTAACCGATTTCCCTTACTTTGCCCTAACTTTAGATGGCTATAACTTTTACGTCTCTCAATATTTTTCCATGCCGTCTACACCATCTCTTCTCCTACAATTCCTCTTCCAACCATTACTCATACAAACCCTAACTCCTTCTGAGTCAACCGGAAAATCGAGCCAAAGTAGCCACCTTGCGAAACTGTTTCCAGAATTCCCGATTTCTCTTCGATCTCAGGTAACTTGCGTCGATCATAAACTTCTTCGTTAATCAACCAAAATTGCGAGTTTCTTTAGCTCGTTGTAAAGATCTCTAATCCCTCACAATTTTCGTGTTTATGCCCAAGTCTGATTCGTAACCAGTTGGGAGATATAGAGATCTAAAGTTTCGGTTTCAACAACACATAAAATCATACCGAAACAGAGAGGAAACTCGGGTTTTGTGACTTCAATATCTTCTGTATGGTGCGAGTTAGGTGAGTTCTTGCTACCAATACGTAGATCTACATTTGTTCTTCCAATGAGCCCTTACTCATAATCTACTCGTTTTGTACTGCTAGTTATAGATCCTCAAGTTGGCATCACGAACTGATTTAAAGTTCGAGTTTTCCCAGTTTTCCGAATGTAATTCGCACAATTCGCACAATCCGGTGAGTCTCCGATCAAATTCTCCGTTGTTGTTGTTCGTAGTTGTATTTCCGATCTAACCGTGTAATTTAGTTTCAATTTCGTTTAGATTAGGAGAATTTGTTAAGAATTGCAATCGATTTAAACTCTGTACCGAAACTAAACCTAACCTTCGAATCGAATCGAAACTGGATGAACTCTGCATTATAATTAGGGAAATTGATACCAATAGAACCGAAATTTGAATACGAATCCATAGAAACAAGAATCACTCGATTTCGTTCTGTGGATTGGGAGGAATTTGAGATTTAGTACTCGGTCTGTATAGTATCTTCGCTGACGAACTCGGAAAACAGGGGCCGTCCGATCTCGTTTTAAGAGATTGGACGGCCGAGATTAAAACATTCCAGAATTAGTTTATAAGGGTTTTAATAAATTCCAGTAAATAGTCTTAACTTGTTGGGTTAATTTAAATATCTTCCCGAATGTATTTTGACTTTAAATTTTAACCATAGATTCCTTATTTATCTAGTTTATTTTGATGTAAATTATTATGGTTTTGGAGTTTTTAAACATAAGTTATGATTTTTACAAGTTACGGGTTTTCTGGAATTATTTGGCTAAATTAAAAAGATATTTTATGAAATAAAATTTTATAATATGTCTAAAATGTTATAGTTACTGTATATTAAATTTGGGAATTTTTGGGCAATGGTAAAAGGTTTTAAAAATTGTGTTTATGAGTTTTTCATAAGAATAACTTATAATATATGGTTTTTAATGTAACCAAAAATTAAAGTATGGTTTGTTAATAAACTTTTTAAGTTGGGAAAAATATGGAACACTAAATTAACATTTTATAACAGTAAGTTTATAAATGTTTGGGTATTAGTTTTTATGAGAAGTGAAATTATTTACATATATGTATATTACCTATTTAAGTAGAAACTTATGTAAATCAAGGAATTTAATTATTCTACATTTTATTTATTATATTATATGGGAGTTAATATTTTTAATTAAACTAAGGAATAAATATATATATTTACACATTTATAAAAAAGGGAATAAAGTAGTAACTTAGAGTAAAACAAGGAACTAATAAATTTACACTTATAATAACTAAATATTATAAGAGCTAGAATCCTAAGATATAGTAAAAGAAATACTTTATGAACTATACTTGGAATACAGTTAAAGGTTGTAGTAATAAGATAGTTTAAATATAATGGGTTACATAGGGGATGTTTTAATTAAATGTCAATACAGGTATACGTATATATGTATTAAATAAGTAAAGGGAAACATTTTATTTTATAAACCGTATATCGGTTGTAGTTATGCCTACAAGTTATTAAACATAATTAAATACAATAGAACTACATAAATAATGTTTTGAACAGATCCTAGTATATATAAATATATACACATTAAACATAATATAATTAAATACCTTATAGGAAATATAATACGAAGGAATTAATAAGTTAAACTAAACCTCTACATAATACTAATGGGAGAATATTATATGAGGTGGTATTGAAATATAACTTAATGTTTTAAGATAGAATCATTAAAAGGATTATGATATAATCTATATTAAACGATGATTTGGCAATTTATCTAAATAATTATCCTTAAGGTTCTTAGAATTAGATAAGCCATATAAAATACATTTATTACCAATACTTAGGATGTGAGTTCACAATTAAGTGAGGTATTTAGTAGTTAGAATTTATAGAAGGTTTATAAATAGGAATTTGATACTTAAAACCTTTGAACCTTTTATTAGATAAAACTAAGTTACATAAGATATTATATTGATATACTTTACGGTAATGGAAATAATGATAGGTTATTTGAATATAAAATATGAGAATTTTCATATAATTAACAATTTCGCTTACGAACCAGAATTTAATTCTTTGATAGATTCTACTCTATGTAGATATATTGTCCATCCTAAATACCATAAAGGGAATTAATTTATTAAGTTATTCCTTTGAAACCTTAGGCTTTGTAAAATAAGTTAAAACGTATTTAAGGCTTAAGTTTATTGAAGTTTAGTACAAAAGGATTATACATAGTCTATAGAGTGTATGTGTGTAAAAATAAAACATTTAGGAGATTAAAGGTAAGTAAGGATACATAAAAGGTTATATTTAAACACCTTATTATATAGGTAATAATTAAGCAAATAATGTACCTTGCGAATACTAAATGTAAGAGTTCGATAAGTCTGAGTTAACTATAATATAGTTGTTTCAATATGAGAGGTAATTCAACATCTTATGGCAAGATTATTAGACGGTTATAGTAGGAAGTCATTCAGAACTAAGGATATGGTAATTGAGTTTAGTGGCTCAATTAAGTTATAATAAAATGTATCCACAACATTATGTTTCCAATGTACAAGATGTAGATCTTAATTAAGTTAAGGGAAAGACTTAATCATAATGGGTTGTCTAGTAGATATTGTTTAAATACATAATCTTTACATTGTGAGATAATATTATAGTATTCTGAGATGAGTCCATCATAGGTCATAATACAATGTTTATTCTAAATTAAGAATAAAGGTATTGAGCTTAAGATTATTATTGAATTCTTAGATTTAATTATATAATATAAACACATTTATGTTATAAAGGTCTCAAAAGTCTTGAATGTGAGGATTGTGGTTAAGTATGGATAAAGTGGATAGGAGTGGTCAGTTAGCAGGTGTTAATAAGATACATTCCTTGATCTTACCACCTTGGGTCATACAACGTCCTCAGATAACTTAATGATTATACATAACTCATAAGTGAGGGCTTAAAAGACAATTGAGACTTTGGATTAAGAGTAAGGAGTTTATTTAAGCTTAACATAGGCTACAAGTGATTGATGATAGACTACCTTTAATATTCTTCAGAGTACTGTTGATGTTTGCGCAAGTTGATTAGAACTGCTACAACGTTACCCAGGTACGATTTCTCGTACTCAGCTTGTTGTGTTTTGGACTCCATGGAATGTTTTGTACGATTTCTCGTACTACGTTATTTTTGCTGATTGACTTGTGGAATGTTTTGGAAAACGCTAACTGACTTTAAGAGGAACTTCTAAAAAGGAAATGGTTGTGTGACTGACTCAGCTTGTGTGACTAACTGAGCCTTGGATGTGGAACTCACTTGGGTATTGGTTTCTTCTACTTGGTGTCCCGTTAGACATTGACTGCTTAGGGTTTACGCTTCTGCACTCTGTAGGACTGAGTGTTTTGGTATTGCTCTGGGTAGTTGGTGATCTAGTGGGAATTTGGAAAAAAGGTCAATCTTGGAAATCTTTCTTTCGACGTGCGCGCGTCTTCAATGGTAACAGTGAGGGGCTGTATATCCCCTGTCCCAGAAAGGGACGTGATAGACAGTGAGGGGCTGTATATCCCCTGTCCTTAGTGGACGTGATAGACAGTGAGGGGCTGTATATCCCCTGTCCTTAGTGGACGTGATAAACAGTGAGGGGCTGTATATCCCCTGTCCTAAAAGGACGTGATTGGCGGTGGGGGCCATCTCTCCCAGTTGAAACTATTCCACTCTTGAGTTCTTGGTTCTTGGATCTGTTTTATCATTCCTAGTCCTTTGTGACTATCTGAGTTTTTCTACTCCTAATGAGAATTGGGTTTAACTAAGGAAATGGATGTTCACTAACACATGATGTGATTGTGTTTCACTAACTTTACCTTTTCTATTATTTATCTTTATCCTTAACTTGTTATCTTTGGCTTGGTGATTTTTAAGTGCCTTGTTTCCCTGTTTTACTTTCAAGAGTTTGTTTTCATGTTACTGTTTATTTTGAAGAGTTATGTTTTATAAGTTTGTTTTTGGAGAATTGTACCAGTTCCATTCCAGGGAACTGACCCGCCCCTTTCGGGGTGGGCTGCTTGGTTTCATCTTGCAGGTACGAATTGATTTACAGGTGGCCACGAAGAGAATGAGCGTTTGGGATGGGACTAGGTTTTGTGGAGAGTTAATGTGTTTAATTTCTATTATGTTTGTGTTAAGTTTTTCTCGAGTTCAGACCGTAGCTTTTGTAGATTGTAAGTTGTAATTGGTGAGGTTTGGTGCCGGGTGTTTGGAACCCGATGGTCTGTAATCGCCTTAGAGTTTTATTTCCGCTGTATTTATGGTTAATAGGGGTGTTACATGCTGTTTGTTTATGTGTGCCGGCTAAACAAGATAAAGCATGCCACCGGAATATTATGTTTGTTGGTGTGAATGTGATGCACTAACACAACTTACCTTTAGAACTTACTAACTAATGTTTAGTTAACAATGGAGTGAGATTAAGGAACACTCCCTAGCATTGTTTTATTAGTAACCGAAAGAGGCTAACTAACAAACATTGACTTTAAGGCTTCCACTAACTGGAACTTGGGGGGGGGGGGAGTAAGGAGTCCGGAATCGTTCCGGCACATGTGTTTTAGGGGAGGTTGGTATCCTTATCAGGTACCGACTTCCAAATATGACTTGTCTTCAGACTCGTCGCCTAGAGTCGACATAAAGACTTGGTCACCTTGATTTCTGTTCAAGGTGGGAGGCACTACTGAGGAGGTGTGGTGGGATCTACCTAAATCCCAACTAATTCTAACAAATATTGTTTATGTAAACCAATGGAGCTGATAACTCATTGGTTAGGGTTACGTGACCCGACAGATAAACAATGAATTAAGGAACAAGCATTCTAATTAAATAACGGTTAACTTAATTGAGATAAGTACTGAGATAAGATTTGAGATAAGTTACAACCATTTCTACTTAAAGAATGGTTTGTATTCTAAGACAGAGATAAGGATTAAGATTGAGGTAAGATAAGGTTGGACTGAGATTAAGAGGAAACATAACTTTAGGAGTTAAATGATTAACTCACTAATTAAGGGAACGCTTTTAAGTCGTTCATTGTGTTTGAACTTTGATTGTTCATATGTGGCTTGTTATTTATTGCACTTTCTATTATGTTGTGCATCTAATCAACCTCCATGCTATCGACAATTAGTCGTCGTAGCCACGTTAGCTTGGGGGCCATGAGAAGATCGTACCAGCAAAGGTGCTGACCCCCTCGGGGGCTACTGTTTATATTTTGCAGGTGAATGACAGAAGACGACAGTCCTGAGAGTAGGATTGGGTAGAATTTACTTCGGGTTGTCTTCTTTTAGTTGTACGAGTTGTGCCTGTACACTTGTTTAGTGAATGGTATGAGATGTTAGTAAGTTGTATAGGATGTAAGGAATTTGTAAGATTGTTATGTAAAAGATTAAGGCTTGTAAGTACTAATGTTCGGTATATTCGGGTCCATCAGACCGTAGCTAGATCTTGGAGGTTTTAGTTTGCCTAGTTGGTCACGTGGGTGACTAACGGCGGTAACACCAAATATTGTAAGAAATCCGCTGCAAATTTAATGTAAGAGAATGGAGGTTTATGAGATAAGTATGGCTTTATGAGCTGGGGTGTTACAACCAATATCTGAGAGATAGGAACTAAGCTTGGAGAACCACGCTCGGGGGGATTGTTTAAGGCTATAGAGAGCTTTTCTTAGTTGGTAAACATGTGTAGGGTGAGTATAATGAGTAAACCCACGAGGTTGTTTGACATAAACAACCTCACCAATATCTCTAAGTAAAAATGCATATTTAACATCAACCTATTTAATTGACCAATTGAAAGAAACAACAAGTGAGAGAATTAATCTGATTGTAGAAGTTTTAACCACTAAACTATAAGTCTTAGTGTAATCAAGACCAAAGGTTTGAGCATATCTCTGTGCAACCAAGCGTGCTTTTCTTCTTTCAGTAGAACCATCTGCATGTTTCTAGGTTTTGAGAACCTACTTTACACCCAAAACATTATTCTTAGAATCATAGGGAACTAAAACCCAAGTTTTAGTGGCTTGAAGAACTTAAAACTAGTTCTATATATCTAAGTGTTATTCTGGGATTTTTATGGCCTGTTTGAAGGTTGGTGTTTCAGGAATAGGCTTGGGATGTTCTGTGATATGTAACTAAGGAAGATGGTGCCAAGTGATGGTGCCATTAGTCCTTATTTTAGGTTTGTAGATGTTGGCATTAGATCTGGTTGTCATTTGATGAGAGGATAATGGTAAGGGGTCGGGAGGTGGAGGTGGTGGTAAGGGGTTAGGAGGTGGAGGAGCTAGATTAGAGATGAGAGAGGGGAGGGGTAGTGGTGCTAGCTGATATTGTATCACGAGTGGATGAGAGGTGATCAGTTGAGGTAGGAAAGGGTGAAGGTGAGGGGTATGTTAGGGTAAGAGCAGTTGTATGAGGGATTAACAGACGAGTAAAGGTGGAGGTGGATGTAGAGGGGGAAAAGAGGCTAGGTAGAAAAGAAAGTTCATCAAAAAGAACATCAATAGAAATATAGGTATGTTTGGTGGCAATGTCATACCAGATGTAACCTGAGTGGTGAGGTGAGTAACCAAGGAAAAGACAAGGTTCAGATCCGAGGGCTAGTTTGTGTGAATTGTATGGCCTGAGGTTAGAGTAAGAAATACAGCCAATAATGTTTGGATGTGTGTAGATGGATTTTTGTGAAAAAGATATTGAAAAGGGCTGTAGTTTTGTAGTATTTTTGCAGGGGTTCTGTTGAGTAAATAAACTCCAACCCGAAAGCAAAATACCAAAAGGACATAGGTAGAGAGGCATGAGCAAGTGGAGAGAATCCTTCATCAGCAGCTATTCTTTTTCTAATCTCAACAGATCCATTTTGAGAGTGGGAATGTGGGCAAGCGAGTCTATGTGAGATGCCTTCCTTTCAAAGAAAGTTTTGAGAGATTAAAACTCTCCACCACCATCAGTTTGAAAGACTTAATGAGTGTATTGAATTGTGTAGAAACGATAGATTAGAAAACATGAAAGAGGTTAGAGATATCATATTTATTACTCAAGGAAAAAAGCCAAGTATATTTGCTATAGTCATCCATAACTAGAATGAAATATTTGTATCCATCAATATATCTATTGTATGCTGGTCCCCGAATATGCATAAACAAACGATCAAAGGGTTTATTGGAAACTGAAGTACTAGGATCATGAGGTAAGACATGATGTTTTCCCTGACAACAAGCTTTACAAAAAGAGAGTAACTGAAATACCCCAAACCTAAGTATGATAATTAAACATCAAGTTATGATGTAATAAGACTAAAACATGCCTTAGAAACATTGGTAGACAATTTAAACCGAAGAAAACACAAGAAAACACCATAAAGTCAATTTAAGCAAATACTTGCTCTAGTGAAATACCCTAAACCTAAGTATGCTAAGTAAACATCAAGATATGATGTAATAAGGCTAAAACATGCCTTAGAAAGATTGGTAGACAATTTAAACCAAGGAAAACACAAGAAAATGCCTTAAGGGCAATTTAAGCAAAAATGTGCTCTAAGCTTGGAGTGACTTTGATTAGCATCCAAATATCATTATAATACTTTATTAACATGCTAATGGACATTTTAAATCAATTACCAAAGAAAACCAAGCTCAAAAACAAGCTTAAACACAAAATGTGCTTTAAGACTCCTTAAAGCACCTTTTTGAGAAATTGTCTTAGAAATAAGTTTTGAGTGGCTAAATGCCCATGATTACACCTTAATCAACATGTGTGCTAATTAGTATCACATTAGGAAGTCTAAATCAATGGGAAACCAAAAATTTCACAAATATGTGCACTAGTTTGTGAATAGTGCCAAATAGTGACTAGTTTAAGTTTTAATCAACTAAGTCTAATAAGTTGGTCAACAAAGACCATGACTAGCCTTATTTAAGAGGGGGCCGGTTTTCTAAGGGATAAGTCACCATAGACTTCATCAAATAAGAAAGGAAAAGAAGAGTAAAGTAAAAGAAGTTACTATTTGCTTTTATAAAGCAAAATATCTATACTAGCCTACCTTCTCTCCTCTCTTCTTCATTTCCCACCTTCACCCACGGTTTCTTCTTCTCCTCTTCTGCTCCAAAACCGAGAGGGCTTCCTCCATGGGTGCTCCACCTTCAATTGCTCACCAAGTGTTCATCTTTGCTCCAAATCAAAAACCAAGTATAGATTTCTCTTAGTTAGGCCAAGACCTATCTTTCTATCTTTTCAAATCCTTCAAAGCTCAAGTTTGGTGCCATGATAAAACTCCATTGATGGAGGAAAATCAAGTTTGAAGAGCCCATTTGGTTCTCCATTCATTCAAGGTAATAAAAATGTAAGAAAAACCATGTTTCCACCACTTCTTCTTCATGACCGAAAATTACCTTCTCATGGAGCCTTGTTTTATCCATTGTTATAGCTTGATTCTATTCTCCAAGGGCTAGAGGAGGTCCTTCTTGATTCATATCCAAGCTTGTTTTGAGAATCCAAGGTAAAGTATTCAATTTAATACCTTAAAACACATTTTTAACCTAGGAATAATTCCTTAAGGTTAGTGCATTATCTAGCACTCATGAGAGTCATTGTATATTGATTAGAACATTGGCAAAGGAAATTAGAATGGTGGCCGAGATTCCCAAGGGAAGAAGCCTAAGGAGAAACTTGAGAAACACAAGGTAAATTGCTTACCTAATGGTGGTTTAAGTTTTAAGGGATGAGTTTAGGGAGTACTAAAGTAGCTTAAAGCTTACATTGTGTAATGGGTTATATAACCTAGGAAAAAGAATTTAAACAAGCTTATGAACTTGTGATTAAGGAGCCAATGAGAATGAGTTAGTAAGATAAGTTTAAGATGGATTTTAAGAGCATTATAACTACTATGAGATTGATGGGTGTATTTACAGGTTGAAAGCTTTTATATGTGGGAAATTCAGTGTTTAAATTCATGTCATTTAAGGGCCTAATAGCCATGTCATTTAAGAGCCTTGGTGCTATACAATTTAAGATTATTGCACTATATTGAGTTCGTTGTAAATAAGTTGATTTGGGTGAGAAAATATGATGAGGAAGGATATAATGTGTGTGAGATGGTTGAATGAGGAAAGCAATGCATTTGGGCATGATAATATACTAGAGGAGCTATGACGAAATTTGAGTAGAAAACAAGTGTTTAAGAGATGGTTATGATTTAATATGACCTAGGATTTACTTGGGATCACAAAAAGGAATTTCAGTGGAAATGAGTTAACTAAGGAGTTCTTGAGGATGAGAATGACCTAGAGTTGCCTAGGAGGAATTAGAGGATTGGAGGGTGTGTTGGACACACCAAAGTCATGTTATGAGGAATGGTAGGACTTGTGCAAAAATCTGGAGGAAATGATGTATAATGTTTTGAGATGATTTAGGTATGAACTAGAGAGTAAAACAATGAGAGTTTTGGGAAGTTTGTGTAAGTGGTGGTGATGCTAGTAGTGGACTAGTAAGGTTTAGTTTAAATGGTAATGTGTGGACTTGGGTGATGGAAGTGAAAATTGTAGAAGAAGGTTGTAAGTCGTCAAGGAAAATGACTAGAAACGTATAAGAGTGTATGATCATGAGAATGGTGAGTAAGTTGCATAAAAGAGGTGGAAATGCCTAAGGAGGGTGTTGCATGGTCAAGGTAAATGAAGAACAACGTCAAGGTGTTACGGTAAGGGAAAAAATGTTTAGGTAAGCTCAAGAGTTTAGGAGTGACGAGTAACAAATAAAAAGGAGAGAAATTGTGCATAGACATGCAAGATGACCTTGGAAGGCTTAGCAAAGCAAAGATGGGATGTAATGATGTTAAGGAGGAGTTATATGGGTTGAAAAAAAAAACACTTTGGTTAGTTGGAGTTTTAGACAAAATGTACATGTTGGAAATATAAGGAATTAAGTAACAAGTGTTAGGAATTTCTTGTAAGGATTGAGTAAATGGTTAAAGAGGTTTTAATGGATGTTCTAAGGTGAGTTTAAGGGTCTAAATGATGTTAGAACACATTAGGAGTCTTGAGGAAAAGTTTGGAGAAGATTGAACAATTTTTGGGCTTGTTCTGGAATGGTCCGACCTAGTTGGTTGGATCGGACATGGGTCGGACGTCCTCTGTGAAGTCACCCGTAATGTTTCTGGAATGGTCCGACCCAGGGTACTTGGGTCGGATATGGGTCGGACGAAGTAGAATTTTACAATCCGAGAGTTGCTGGAATGGGTCGACCCAGTTAGTTGGGTCGGACGGTGGGTCGGATGACCCTTAACACTTAAAAAAAAACCCTAAGAATGTTTAGTGGTATTAATGGTACCCCATTAAGAGGGCAATGATGGTTAGGGGTATAAAGACCTAAGGGATTAAGTTAAGTATAAACTTAAAAGTTTAAGGTTAAGTTATAAGATTAAGCTGTAATCTTAAGAGGTATTAGGTGGGGATTACTAAGGGTTAAGTAAGTTAAATAAGTTAAGTATTGCGCAAATAATTAACAATCTAAGTTGGATGAATTTTAGGACTTTAAAGTTTGGAACCCGGAGGAGAATTAAACAACGGGACAATCGACGGTGAACGGTACAGTTCTTCTTGTGACCTGCTTGCTAACGAGGTGTCCCTCGGCTTGCGTGCTATTTGTTTTTGTGTGCTCACTAAACAAGACAAAGCATGCAAATCGGAACATTATGTTTATTGTGTTGTTGTGTGATGTTTGAAAACTAACACAACTTACCGTGAGAACCTACTAACTAACGTTTAGTAAGGAATTGAGTGAGACTAAGGAACGCTCCCTAATATTAGTTTGTTAATAACCGAAAGAGGTTTAACTAACAAACATTGTCTTGAGACTTCTACTAACTGGAACTTAAGGGGGGAGTGAGGAACCCGGGACTGACTCCAGTCATGCATGCTAAGGAATAAGGAGGTTGGTATCTAAAGCAGATCCGTCTTCCGCTTAAGGACTTGTCCTCGGACTTGTTGCCTAGGGTCGGTTGCCGGCTCAGCTACACTGGACTCCCGTCCAAGGTAGGAGGCATTAAGATGGTGCGGTAGGATCACCTAAATCCTAAATTATAAGATAAGTTGTTTATTCAACCAATGGAGTTAATAGCTCGTTGGCTAGGGTTGCTTTTGACCCGACAAAAATAAACATTGAGGTAAGATACAATCATTTCTATTTAAAGAGTGGTTTGTATTATAAGATTAAGATAAGGTTTGAGGTAAGTTGCAACCATTCCTATTTAAAGGATGGTTTGCAATATAAGACTGAGATAAGCTACATCCATTCCTATTTAAAGGATGGTTATTTTCTGAGACTAAGATAAGACTAAGTTTGAGGTAAGATAAGGTTGGACTGAGATTAAGAGGAAACATAACCTAAGGAGTTAAATAAATAACTCTCTAATTAAGGGAACACATTTAAGTCGTTCATTGTGATTGAACTTTGATTGTTCAGATTTGGATTGTTGTTTATTGCACTTTCTATTATGTTGTGCATCTAATCAACCTCCATGCTATCGACAATTAGTCGTCGTAGCCACGTTAGCTTGGGGGCCATGAGAGGATCGTACCAGCATTCGTGCTGACCCCCTTTGAGGGCTGTTTTTACTACACAGGTGAACGTCAGGAGGCGGCCGTCGCGAGAGTAAGATGGGGTACAAGCGTTACGGGTTAAGTGTGGCCTACGAGTTGTGCATGTACACTCGTATGGCATTTTGAGTTAATAAGATGTATAGGATGTGAGGGGATTGTAAGGAGGATATGTATTTGGTTAAGATTGGTATGTACTAATGTTTGGTATATTCTGTAGTCAGACCGTGGCAAGATCCTGGAATGTATCTGAATCCACTGCAGAGTTTGTATATATGGTGATAAGTTTGTGATAACCACGATTGGATCGAGATGGGGTGTTACATCTAGACTTGGTGTAACCTTGATTAGGACCCAAAGGTCATTCCTAGACCATATTAACAACTAATGAACATTTTCAATCAATTACAAAAGAAAACTAAGCTCAAAAACAAGCTAAGACACAAATTGTGCTTTAAGACTTCTTAAAGCACATTTTTGAAAATTTGTCTTAGAAATGAGTTTTAAGTGGCTAGTTGACCAAGATTATACCTTAACCAACATTTGTACTACTTAGTATCATATTAGGTAGCCTAAAACAATGAGAAACCAAAATTTTAACAAATTTGTGCACTAATTATGAATAGTACCCAAATAGTGCCCAAAATAAGTCAAATGACTTCTTAAGTGGTCAATGGTCAAACCACTCCCTAAATATCAAAGGGTGCACGGTTCTAAGTGGTGAGTCATCACCAAAGGGAGCCAGCATGTTAAGAAAAGAGGAAGGAGAGTATAAGTTCACTATTAGCTTTATAATAACAAATATCTTCCATTATCTCTCTCCTTTGTCCTCTCTTCTTCATTTCATTCCTTCACCAACTTTTTTCTTCTTCATACTCCCAAAGGAAACCGTTCATGCTGCAGCAATTCATCTTCTCCGACTTCAATTGCTTGTCAAATGCAACTCTAAGCTCCAAATAAAAAACCAAGAGCATATTTCTGCTAGTTAGACCAAGGCCTTTCATTCTCTCTTTTAAAAAATCCAAAACCAGAAGTTGGAATCCATTGAAGGATCTCAATTTGAAGAGGAAAAATCATATTCAAGAGCTAGTTAATACTCTCTTTGGTTTAAGGTAAGAAAAGCATTCAAAAATCATCTTTTCCTCCATTTTCATATATGGACGAAATTACCTTATTAAGATGGCCCATTTCATTCATTGTATTAGCCTTGGTTCAATATTCAAGAGCTTAATGGAAGCCATTCTTTGATTCCTTACCAAACTCCATTCCACGATTCCTAAGGTAATCATCCAATTTAGTGATTTAAGCACCCTCTTAATACTTAAGAGTTGTTTTAATGAGTCTAAGGGTTTTACTTAGTACTCATTGTCTTAATTTGAACCTTGTTTAGAAGTATGGCAAGTGATCAAACCTCCTTGGCCGAATTCATTCAAGAAAATCAAGAGAAGAAGAGAGAAAAAGAGCTTGAAAAACATAAGGTAAATGACTTACCTTAATGTAGTTTAGAGTCTTAAGGAATGGTGTTTAGATGGATACCAAATGTAGCCTAGAGCTTACATTACAATATGGTTTATATAACCTAGGAAAAAATATGAAAAAGCTTGTGAACTTGTGACTAAGGAGCCAATGGAAAATGAGTTAGTAAGATGAGCATAAGATGGATTATAAGAGCATTTATAATTGCTATGAGATTGATTGTTGTGTAAATGTAGGTTGAAAGCTATATATGTGGGAAATTCAGTGTTTAGTTATGTCATTTAAGGGCCTAAGAGCCATGTCATTTAAGAGCCTTAGTGCTATGCAGTTTAAGATTAATGAAATGTATTATGGATTGATGTATTTGAGTGCAATTGCTGTTTTGAGAACATCCACTAAGGATTTAGTTAACTTGTATTGATTAGAGGAGAAAACGATGCATATGGGCATGATAATATACTAGAGAAGTTATGGCAAAATTTGAGTAGAAACCAAGTGTATTTAGTGGTTGTTGTGAATGAATATGACCTAGGATTTACTAGGAGTCGTTAAAGGAACTTTGGGTAAAAATGACAAAACTAAAGTATTCTTGAGGATTAGAATGACCTAGGGTTGTCTAGGGGGAATTAGAGGTTAGGTGGGTGTATTAAACACACCAAAATCATGGTATTTGGAATGTTAAGACTTGTGCAAAAATCTATAGGAAATGATGTATAATGCCTTGTGATGATTTAGGTATGATCTAGCTTGTATAACCTTAATGGTAATTAGTGGATTTGGGTGATGGAGATGAAAGTTGTCTAAGAAGGATTTAGCATGGTCAAGATGAATGAGAAGAGGTGTAAGGTGTTAAGAGGATGGCTAGAAATGCCTAGGTATGTACAAGCTTGAAGAGGATGAGTAGAACATTTAAAGGAGAGGAAATTGTGCATGGAAATGCAATATGACTAAACCTAGTATAACTATGTGGTAAACAATGAGTTATGAAGTTAGACTTGAAGAAATGAGGTTAACACACTCTAGGAAGAGTTGTGAAGAGAATTGGTAAGTAGTACCACTTGAGACGAGGTTAGAAATGAGTTACAAGGAAAATAATGCATGAATGTTCAAGGTTTTAAGTGTGAATAAATTACAATATTTGGGTGGATATTCAATGGAGTTGTAACCCAATGATGAGGGGTTTAAGGTGTTTAAATGGTGTTAGAACATGTTGGGATACATGTGGAGAGATTAAAAGAAGATTGGACAAAAGAACAAGTGTGGAATGATGTTCAAAATTGTAAAATTTAACAGTTTAATGTATGGTCCGGGACTTGGTCCTTGGATAAAGTCCCGGACCAACACTAAAAACCTGCCGAAAAACCATGTTTATCTTGGTCCGGGACCCAGGTCTTGTAATAAGTCCCGGACCAGCACAAAAAAACTACCGAGAGTGTCCTCCAGAAGTGGTCCGGGACCTAGGTTAGGTACCAAGACCCAGACCACCCATAAATGAGTCCCAAGAGTAAGGCCAGATATTGGTCCGGGACTACAGACCCGGACCACATCCCGGACCATGCAATTTTACAAAGGAGGTGTGCTTTTTAGTTGGTAAATGAAGGGGTCTTGTTGGGTAATGCTATTAGATGGTTGTTAAGGTTGTTTGGTGGAATTTTATGGACATTAGAGGTGTGAACAAGTATGAGGTATAATGAGAAGTGATTAACTTATATGATTAAGTTCAAACTACAATGACTTAGAGGTTGTTAGTCGGAAATCCTTAGTGATTAAATAAGCTAGGTTAATTACAAGTAATTAACCACCGATTCGATGAATGTTTTAGGGTTTGAGTAAGTGGAACTCCGGAGGAGAATAGACAACCGATGACAACGGTGAATGGTATGGTTTTCTTGTAGCCTTCTTGCTAACGAGGTGTACCTCGGCTTGTGTGCTATTTGTTTATGTGTTCCGACTAAACAAGATAAAGCATGCAACCGGTTTATTGTGTGTGTTGTGTGTTGTATGAAACTAAAACAACCTACCTTTGAGAACTTACTAACTAATGTTTAGTAAACAATTGTGTGAGAATTAAGGAACACTCCCTAATATTGGTTTGTTAGTAACCGAAAAAGGCTTAACTAACCAACATTGTTGTTAAGACTTCTACTAACTGGAACTTGAGGGGAGTGAGGAATCCGGGACTGACTCCGGTCATGCATGTTTAGTTAGGAGGTTGGTATCCTTATCAAGTTCGTCCTCCATTTAGACTTGTCTTCGAACTTGTCGCCTAGAGTCGACAAATAGACTCGGCCACCTTGGATTACAGTTCAAGGTGGGAGGCAAGACTAAGATGGTGCAGTGGGATCTCCTAAATCCCAAATTTAAGAAATGTTGTTTATTTAACCAATGGAGTTGATAGCTCATTGGCTAGGGTTACTTTTGACCCGACAAAGATAAACATTGAGTTAAGAAACAACCAATTCTAATTAAAGAACGGTTGGAACACTAAGATGAGAATGGATATGAGAATAAGAGGAAATATGAGAACTAAATGTTTCTCAAACTTAAGGAGTTAAAAACTAACTCGTTTATTTAAGGAACGCTTATTAAGACGTTCACTGTGTTTGAGCTATGAGTTGCTTCATATATTGTGTGGTGTTTATTGTACTTCCTATTAGTGTTGTATAAATAATCAATCGTATGTATACGTCAAAGTAGTCATGCGTAGCCCCATTAGTTTGGGGGCTACACGTTAATCATACCAGCTAAGGTGCTGAGCCCCTAGGGGCATCCATATTATTTCACAGGTGAGGAGCGACAGATGACCCAGCTTGAGAGTAAGATGGGGTAGATGTATTATGGGTTTAAGTAGGACCTACGAGTTGTGCATGTACTCTCATGGGGTAATCTATATTAGTAAGTTGTATAGGATGTAAGGAACTTGTAAATTGATATGTAACTGGTTAAGGCTTGTAAGTACTAATGTTCGGTATATTAGGGTCCATCAGACCGTAGCTAGATCTTGGAAAAATTTAGTGTGCCTAGTTAGTCACGTGGGTGACTAAAGGCGGCAACACCAAATTTTGTAAGAAATTCCGCTGCAATGATAATATAAGTACATGGTGGTCTTTGAGATGAGAATGGCTTTATGAGTTAGAGTTTGAGTTATGGGTTAAGGGTTGAGAGATAGTGCGAGAGGTGTGTTAGCTAGGACTTCCTGGTGCGTATTGGATACCTACAATACCTAGACCTGCCCTCCACATCCCTAGTTTTAAAATACTGGGAAGGAACGCCATAGAGAAGAAAGCCTTCTCTTACTCAGGGAAACCCGATCTAGCAGTTAGTTAACATTAAGCAATACGAGAAACACATTGTTATACAACAGTTTACAAAAACTTGGAGGTTTTAATTGGAGCGCAACGTTGAAACAGGCGCTGCCAACAGAACTCTACCAGTAAGAGAACGGTAACTACCGGCAACATGGGTCAACATGCTACGCAGTCGAGATACCCCGCCATACCAATGATAAGAAAAGCACTACGAGTGCAATGGAGAGGAAAAGAGAAGTGACAGGGATACCGGACATTAGTCAGAAGGAGCATAACAGCGGGACAATACCGCGCATGAGAATAAAGACTACCGGAAAGTCCATTATGAAAACGGGGAACTTCAAACCCCATACAACTTGGAAACTTACGAGGACTTGATGAACATAGCGCTGGCGATGATAAAAACACGTACAAACTATATACCGAAATAGGACTACGATGTAGTGCATAAAGGAGAATCAGTACTTAGTAACCACGACAAATGCGTGGAAATAGGAGCGAGGATTAAGACGTAAGTAAATAACAAGGGGTTCCCTTAGAAAGAGGAACGCCCTTGTAACACCCCAACCGCTAATCCTTCCATTATCCTCTAATCATACTCATAATTACCTTACTCGCGGCGGAATACTTACTTACTTACTCCCGGCGGGTGATACAACGCCGTTAGCCATCCACGACTAACAAGGCTACTACTACTTACAGTAACGGTCTGACGATTAGAATATACCGAATACATACTACTTACTTTACAATGCCAAATACTTACTTACACTTTGATTACCAGGTATACAAAATATATGAATTACACTTCATGACTATTAGCCGTGCACAACTCGGTACACCGTTCCAATCTACTAACTATCCCCAAAAAGAATTCGTTCCGGTCCTTACTCGACCATCACGCCTCGCGGGTACCTGTAGAATAAAAACATCGCCCCAAGGGGCTCAGCTTACGCTGCATATGATAACCGCATACCCCGCGTACTAGCGAGGGTACGCCAACTATTTGGTCGAATACATGCGGTTCGTTTCATTCATACATACATACATGCTTTATACAATACAATTCGATACATTCATTTCACAAGGCATACATACATTCAATACATACAAGGAAGACGTCACAAGTCAACTATTCATACTTACCGAATACTCACCGCAATACGGAGATACACTTCTCCAATTCATACATAAGTCCTGTTAGCTTCTTTACACACCCGGGTTAATCGGGTGTTCAATACTCTTTTACTCAAGGTCGATGACTTACAATAGTCAAGACCAATACTCATACAATACTTTCCTTCTTACTTACTTTACTCAAGTCAAGTCGGTATGACCTCCGGGCAGGGATTACTACATCCCACCACCGAACTTTAGGGTGGCCCACTAATCTAGGATGCTACCCATTCAAGGGATTTGGTCCATGGAAAAGATTACAGCCAGGATTCGGACCCAACCTCTTGTGTTTCCTTATCCTCACGCGTGGCCGAAACTATATCGGACTTCTACTCATTCCATTTTACTCATTACTCAAGTTAGGAGTTAGATGGTTAGGAATTAGTGGAAGTCATTACTTCCATACCATACAGCAATACACTACTCAAGTACACAACGTTTACACATACTCTTCATTCTCATTCATATATTTCATGAATTATACAAACTAAATGTTCAAGAGAATACAACAAGAACAATATAGTTCAAACACAATTAAGTGCAATAAAAGTCCGATTCGTGCATTTATCTTATTGGTGATCACATAAGCACACAAATCGGGGTAACCAAGTTAGGATACAGGGCATGAAGAAATCATACCGTTCACCGTCGTATTCGTACTACCGGGTTCCTTCGATGTTCAACTATTTGATTCCTATACATACATAAAGTTGTATGATCAATGATCTATTATTGATCCAACTCATTTTCTTCATTAATACTTCTAATGTATACTTACTACTCCTTTACATTCATACTCGATTATAACACCCATTATTTTCTTATTACTTCTTAAACTTGTTTTCTTACTCATGTGTATACTTCCTTACCTTTACTACTTCATTAATGGTGTACTAATACATATATATGCATATATGTGTATAGGCATATATATATACATACATATGATTGCTATAATCATATAATAAAAATATTTATTTTATTATTATTTTTTTTACTCGACCAACCTTACCCAGGGTCGGACCCAAGGTCGGTCGAAGTGAGTAAGTTTCGTTACGGCAAAATTCCAGGCTCGACCGACCTTGTAAGTCCGGTCCCAAGGTCGGTCCATTCCAGTGCGTTACCTACGTGAAAATTTCATGCCCGACCGACCTTGCAAGTCCGGTCCCAAGGTCGGTCCATTCCAGTGTGTTCTGGGTTGGAGTTTCTGGACTCGACCGACCTTGCCCAAGTTCGGTCCCAAGGTCGGTCCATTCCAGTAGACTTCTGGCCTTCACAAATTATGACTCGACCGACCTTGCAAGTTCGGTCCCCAAGGTCGGTCGAAGTCAGAAGACTTCTCGTCTTTGTATTTTAAGGCTCGACCGACCTTGCAAGTTCGGTCCTAAGGTCGGTCCGACCCAGTACTTCAGTTTTAAAATCTGTTTTTGGTGTTTTACTTTCCCATTTCTTCCCCAATCTTTACCAATACATTCCCCACATGTTTAACCCTCATTAAACCCTCTAAATCACCTTAGTTCATCCACCAAACTTACTACTCAATCCCTACCTCCACCTACACAATTTTCCTCACTTCTTTCCACACTTATACTAGTTTTCCTTACACTAATGCTACAGATTTTGTTTCCTCTATTATGCTACAGATTTTTCACCTTAACTTCTATCTTCCAATACTCCCTCAACTAATGCCACTCCTAGCATTCAAAATACATTACTTTACACTCTATTTCTCCTCATTACCTAAATCCTCTTCCAATCTGTTTCAAGATACAAAACTACTCCCTTTACACTCTCCAATTAACCTAGTTACCACCTAGGTTATTTTCTCTCCTTACACAACTAAGTCCTCAAATTCCTAAACAAATTTTGACATAGTCTCCCCTATATTTTTAGCATTACCCACACATTGTTTCAGCTCTCAATTGCTCATTCCTACACCTGTTTATCCAATACATTATACACACATTTCAACTCCACTACAACACAATAAAATTCCTGCACATACTCATTCCATACCTAATGTTTTCCCAAGCTTTTAAACGTCATTTAAAAACTTCAAAACTGTTACATTACCATTCCTCATTATACTACAACATTCTCATTACTCATTAGCATATTCATTACTTATTTCCATGCTTAAAAACTGTTACATCACACAATACAAAACTAGTTCAAGGTAAGAGTAATTACCTTGTCTCACTAGTTTTCCTTTCTTTCCTTTCCTTCCTTCCTCCTTCTTTCTTTCTCTCTTGTTCTCGGTCCCAATGGGGTTCACACACCAAATGCTACAGCCCATATCAACATACACAACCACTTAGAAAACTATCTTTACCAACCTAGGGTTTATGCTTGTTTAAGGTTTAGAATGAAGCATTACCTTCCAATGGATAGATGGAGTGGTGGACAGCAACCAAAGCAAAATTCCAACACCAATGAGAAAGCCAAAATCAGCTAGAATACAAGGCACCAACAAGGGTTTAGTTTAAATTTTCATTTTGCCAACAAGGGCTAGAAAAAGATGGGTTTTCAAGAATATTTTTACCTCAAAATAACAAGGAGGTGAAGGGGCTTCTAATGGTGGTCCTAAGCTCCAAATGCAGCACACCCATGGAGATGAAAATGAGTGTTTTCGATTTTTGAAAGGAGGAAGATGTTCTCCTTTGCAAGGGGATTCCAATGGTACTAATTTTGTAATTTTTGGAGAAGGATTAAGGGGTTAACGAGAGGAGAGAAGGTGAGAGTTGGGTGAGCTTTCTCAATTCTTCATGGCTGTCGCAGGAGAAAGAAGAAAGGAATAGAGAGGGTGAGAGAAAACGTGAGGAAGGAGTGGGGATAGGAGAGAGAGAGTGAGTTTTTGCCTTTACTTATTTTCTTTGTCTTTTAGCACATAAGAAAGAAATAAAGAGAGTGAGTGAGAGGGGTCAATCGGCTACACACACACTCCTCTACAGATTTTTGTTTTTTATTTGCAAAGGTGGACACACTAACTTTGCTTATTTGCACTCTCACCCCACAACTTCCCGGTTGTTACAGTCTTTACTAACCGGAACTCGTTTTCTGGAATTTTCTCGTTTAATTAATTTTATTGGCTCCCAACCTTTATTACTGTTTATTAATGACTATTTGGTTGACCAAAGTCGTTACGAGTCTATTTGACCCGCTTAAAGTCGTGTTTTCCCGGTTTCCTCGAAAAACGCGCTTTAAGGTTCGTTTATACTTTTAACCCATTTTAAAGGTCCGTTTTCTTCGGGATTAGTTCCCTCATGTTTATTTAAGTGTAATTAAGCTTCTAAATTTATAATTAGCCTAATTAATCACTGTTTTTAATTACGGGGTATTTCAACCCTGATAAGCGACTATACTGTAAAAAAACTAGGAAACTGCCGGATGGTCAATTATCCAAAACAAGAAAACATCGAAGGAGTTCCGAGGATTACCAACTACATGGAGATTAAGAGAAAGTACCACTACCAGCGTACACAGTACCGATAGCCCATCTTGCATGGCGCACTTGCCATAGCAAGTGCTGGACGATAAAGCTATACGGGAAGCCATCACGGCAAGATGGCGGAATGCTACAGTTATGACGCATATTAATATCGGATTACAAAACCTTAAGGACTAGAGAATGAGACCTTGGAAAGGATTGACGGCCTGACCATGACGAACTAAGTCGACACACCAGTCAGCAGGGATCTGAACTTGGACAAGATAATAAACGATGTAAACATCAGTAGTGGTAAGACCTACGATGAACAACCGACACTGCAGGTAAGAACACCAATCCCGAACCTCGAAGAGGGATCACTCAACAGTGCAAGCAAAACCCTACATAAGTAATAACTTTCAAGGAATGCATTACGAGATACAATGGAGACTGCTGACACAACAACTTTCAACAAGAACGAGATAAGACTCTCAGGATTACCGCTAAGAATACCAATAATAAACATTCTACATTGAAGATGTTGGTGAACCCCGAAAACAGGAACAGAGGGAGTGAACTTAGACTATAACCTACCAAGGATCAAAGACATACAACCCTGAAAGATAAAAGCTCAGAGGACTACCCCACGGAACAGGCATAGTCGAGTCGAACAAAATGATGAACGATGGTTAGCATTGTTGCCTAACTAATAATTCCCAAGTATGATTAATCATTGATGGGTGGCGTAGTCAACAAATGTTGAACGAAGCAATGAGATGGAAGCACATGATAACCAGGGTAATTATCCAACTTAGACACCTTAAGGCAGATGCCTAATACAAACCGAACCTTAAAAGAGGAAATATTTGCAAACACTAAATAACGTCAGATCACCTGAACGAACTTCCACAGCGGGAAGTAGAATGTAGAAACTTACCATGGAACCTGGTACTATATTTAATATGTATTCTAACGGTTGAGAGAATTCAAAGAACCAAAAACTTATGAGTATAACCTATGGATGAGTAAGAGTACAAGAAGTGAACCGAGCATCGGCTCTCACACTATGGCATTAAGCACTAAGAGCCTACGAGCCAAGGATGTTAACCACATCAGAGCCTGAGGCGCAGGAAGGTATAAGAGGGCTTATGTAAGCCATGAACGAACTACAATTCGTAGATAGAACAGTTACAAAACCTGTAAGTTAATTGTGGAAGGAATTACCAGGGAAATGGGCACCAGTAAGAATAGAGAGATGATACAATTGACAGGGGAGAAGAACAAACCACTCCTTTTAGGGTGAGGATACCTCTCCTTGTTGTGAGGCCTATGAGTGGGAATAAACCCCTCGAGAAGGGCTTTCACTTATTAGAGATAGAATACTCCTTTATTAGAGAACGGAAACCGTAAACCTTGAAACTTCCTTGGAACATTCCAGTTACACATAAATAATAAGGAAGACTGCATAGGCAGACCTTATATCCCACACCCAGGATTTAAGAAGCAACAATCGTCGGAGATAAACATTGTGAGTGCACAATATGGCACGTTAAGTGACCATCGCTCAGGACAGCTTGTGACTCAATGTAGTGATTTTCTTTAGCCAGCCAAATTACTTGGTAAACTACATCATAAAGGATGGAAGAACGTGAGAGAGACTGACCTACTTGTGAAACCAAAATTGAAGTGAAACACCTTCACATTAAGAGATAACGATTTTATGACACGGTACGGCAACCGCCACACACCCGGAATTAGAGAACTCCCAGTGTGTTTACACCAGGAAGGGATTGAATATAAGATAAGATGTTAGAATAAATGATTAAGGAGTTGCACCATCAATGGGCAACAGAATAAAGGCAAGCTACCATGGTAGCAGAAGCCATAGAATAGTATTTGTATAAATGGATTAAGTCATGATGCGCAGCAAAGCGACCAGTAAATATAGACCGTCAAATATTGACACTTTGGCAATTAGATTTATGAGCTGAAACCAATGTAAGTAAGGAGACAAGATGGTAGACAAACTGTGCATTAACGCCAGTAGTCTAGACCATGCGATGAAGGATTTCACCGGAAGCAATTGTCCCTTCCTTAAGGAACTGGAAGTGCGTTCCTAGTAGATCAAACATGACAAACAAGATTATAGGCTCTATGAAGGAGACCTCAATTACGAAGGATCGGGTCTGTACTAAGTATAGAAAGAAGCTAGAACATATCTAAGAACACAGTAAATGGATTTTCCCTTGATTAAGTTCAATAAGAACAATAAGTGTTATCATGGAACGATGAAAGAGGAGATCGACAACAGAATACTTCATAATTAGCAATAGCTAAACGTGTGACGGACACTACGAATATACTAAAATGAGATGTGGGACGACTGCACTCCACAGGAGCTTGCGGGCCTGGCAGACTCATTCATGAGTTAGTTGGGTAAGTAGTACTGTACCAGTAAGGTACCCCATGCATGTAAACGAGTAGTGTAAGGAACACGGGAAGTAGTTGACTCAATACCACGGTCAACAAAGTAAGATCAGACTAGTGTAGCTACTACCACAAACAGTTGAAGAGAAAGACCGCAGTTAAACCAACGACACAAAAGGAACCGAAGAACCCATTCAGATAGAAAATAATTGAGAAGTATGAAGTGCGAAGAGCACGGATTATTAAGAGCAGACATTTGGCATGTCTATAAACGTTAGAGGAAACTGTAAAGGGCAATAAGCACTAAACAGTAGTTTCATATTAAGCATCATCCTCAGAACAAAGGTCAGTTGGAAAAAACAATTTAGACACTTGAGAGAACACCAAGAGCATGAACGTTAGATCTCCAGAGAGACTGGATAGACGAGTTACAACTAATTAAGGCCGTGTATAATTAAAGACAACACACATCCATTGAGAGACCAATATTCCTAAACTGTAAGGAGACATAAGGATATACAATACATTAAAAGGATAAAACGGGCAAGCTAAGCTTGAGATAATCAGAGTCACGCAGCAGAAGCTATTAGACCGATACCTTAAAGGTTTCATATACCTAATGAACGGGAAAGGAACGATGTACCGCACATCTTCTAGTTGTATAAATATACGACTTAACGACCGAATGCTTTAGAACCTTTGAGGCTAAACCCGAACGCATTAGAGAGACTGGTATAAGTACCGTTAAGGATCCTAGATACAAAGACTAAGCCATTAACACGGTTAAGACCCTCTGATCGGATCATAATGTGAGATAGATGACATGGAAACTGGAATGCTTAGTGAGAATTAAACATCTTGAACCTAAGTTCAAGGGTGATAACATGTTGATTATGTGGGCGTAATCCATTTTAAAGGGGGTAGAGCGAAAAACCGCTTATCATAGGTTTACGTACCAAGTATGTAAACTACAGTGTGCATAGCACAAAAGAATTTGAGAATCTGCTTTACATTAACATATTTATGCATTTTCAGATTAATTATGGCTATTACGCACAGAAGATGTGAATACCATACGTATTAAGTACCCATCTTGTTAACTCCAGTGTGAGTACAAGTGAAGAGGATTAGGGAGACTCCAGGAATATATGAAATATGAGTCAATATGATTATGAGTTAAGAATCAGTATGGAACTAATATAGAACTTAATAGGAATTAAATCCCCTAGGTAATTGATGAGAGGTGAACTGAGAATGATTGATGGATTGAGTCCACATTTTGAAGATGTATTGATTATGACTAGAATGGCTAAAAGATAGAAAATTGGAAACGAGTGAATTATTTGATGTTTGAAAATGACATGGGAGGTGGAACTTGATTTTCTAGGGATCAAGGGAAACCAAACACAAATTGGGGTGGAATGATAGTTCAACACTGATGCTGATCACATCGGGGTCAAATGATTCCTGAAACTCCCTACAAGTGGTCATAATTAATCACGTTAGAATAGATGCAGTTGGCATAAAAGTGGAATTGGAGTTGATTGTATTTTTAATTAGAGGAATTATTCCATACTTGACCTCGTAGAAAGGATTTCCTTTTTACTGAGTCGCGTCCATGAAGTCGAGGACGCATGTGCCTTTGTCTTCGGACCGTGACATGGGGAGAACAGAGTGGTTTTGTATTCTAGCCCATGAAGGCGAGGACGAGTGAGCCTTTGTCTTCGGACCGGTGACATGGGAAAATATGACAAAAGTATATGGCTGTTTTAATCTTCCACAGGACCGCGAACCAGAGAGCGTAAGTGTCCAATAGTCAGTACCTGCGGGTGATATCTTGCATTACTCGCTCATGAAGCCGAGGACCTGTGAGCCTTCATCTTCTGACCGGTGACATGGGGAGGATGCAACAACGGGAATTTTGAGTGCTATACATGCTTAAGCATGATGCGTGATATTTGAGTATAAGTATATGACAGACCTAATGAGTCTGTAAGTTTAAATACATAAACATGATCTATGATATGAGGTTATACGTGTATCCAAATAAAATAAGATGCATGAGAACTTTGGGGACAAAGTTCATTTAAGGGGGGTAGATTGAAATGCCCCAAACCTAAGTATGATAATTAAGCATCAAGTTATGATGTAATAAGGCTAAAACATGCCTTAGAAACATTGGTAGACAATTTAAACCGGAGAAAACACAAGAAAACACCATAAAGTCAATTTAAGCAAATACTTGCTCTAGACTTGGTGTAACCTTGATTAGGACCCAAAGGTCATTCCTAGACCATATTAGCATGATAATCAACATGTTAAATCAATTACCAAAGAAAACTAAGCTCAAAAACAAGCTAAGACACAAATTGTGCTTTAAGACTTCTTAAAGCACATTTTTGAAAAATTGTCTTAGAAATGAGTTTTAAGTGGCTAGTTGACCAAAATTATACATAAATCAAAATGTGTACTACTTAGTATCACATTAGGAAGCCTAAAACAATGAGAAACCAAAATTTTCACAAATTTGTGCACTAATTATGAATAGTACCCAAATAGTGCCCAAAATAAGTCAAATGACTTCTTAAGTGGTCAATGGTCAAACCACTCCCTAAATACCAAAGGGTGCACGGTTTTTAAGTGGTGAGTCATCACGAAAGGGAGCCATCATGTTAAGAAAAGAGGAAGGAGAGTAGAAGTTCACTATTTACTTTATAATAACAAATATCTTACCTTATCTCTCTCCTCTCTCCTCTCTTCTTCATTTCATTCCTTCACCAACGTTTTTCTTCTTCATACTCCCAAAGGAAACTGTTCATGCTACAGCACTTCATCTTCTCAGACTTCAATTGCTTGCCAAATGCAAGTCCAAGCTCCAAATCAAAAACCAAGAGCATATTTGTGCTAGTTAGACCAAGTCCTTTCATTCTCTCATTTCAAAACTCCAAAACCAGAAGTTGGAATCCATTGAAGGATCTCTATTTGAAGAGGAAAAATCATATTCAGGAGCTAGTTAACACTCTCTTTGGTTTAAGGTAAGAAAAGCATTCAAAAATCATCTTTTCCTCCATTTTCATATACGGATGAAATTGCCTTCTTAAGATGTCGCATTTCATTCCTTGTATTATCCTTGGTTCAGTCTTCTTGAGCTTAATGGAAGCCATGCTTTGATTCCTTACCAAACTCCACTCTAAGATTCCTAAGGTAATCATCCAATTTAGTGCATTAAACACTCTAAGGGTTTTACTTAGTACTCATTAACTTAATTTGAACCTTGGTTAGAAGTATGGCGAGTGATCAAACCTCCTTGGCCGAATTCAATCAAGAAAATCAAGAGAAGAAGAGAGAAAAAGAGCTTGAAAAACATAAGGTAAATGACTTACCTTAATGTAGTTTAGAGTCTTAAGGAATGGTGTTTATATGGATACCAAATGTAGCCTAGAGCTTACATTACAATATGGTTTATATAACCCAGGAAAAAAATATGAACAAGCTTGTGAACTTGTGACTAAGGAGCCAATGGAAACTGAGTTAGTAAGATAAGCATAAGATGGATTATAAGAGCATTTATAATTGCTATGAGATTAAGTGTTGTGTATGCAGGTTGAAAGCTATATATGTGGGAAATTCAGTGTTTAGTTATGTCATTTAAGGGCCTAAGAGCCATGTCATTTAAGGGCCTAAGAGCCATGTCATTTAAGGGCCTAAGAGCCATGTCATTCAAGGGCCTTAGTGCTATGCAAATTAAGATTAATGAAATGTATTATGGATTGATGTATTTGAGTGCAATTGGTGTTTTGAGAACATCCACTAAGGATTTAGTTAACTTGTATTGATTAGAGGAGAAAAACTATGCATATGGGCATGATAATATACTAGAGAAGCTATGGCAAAATTTGAGTAGAAACCAAGTGCTTTTAGTGGTTGTTGTGAATTAATATGACCTAGGATCACTGCTGGGAAAAAAAGAATAAACAACGCCCCTTTAAAAACGGTTATATTATAAATCATTTTTTATCATAGGCCGGACATCTTAGTAAACGCTTTGCTTACGAAGCGTGTTTATGTTATCGCGCCCAAAGACAAAAACAACGCTTTGTAAATAAGCGTTCTTTATATGTAACTTATAAAAAACGATTCACAAAGGAAGCGTTTTTTATGTCTTTGGGCGCGATAACATAAAGAACGCTTCTTAACTGAAGTGTTCTTTATGTTACCTAAATTATAAACACTTTTCACCCTCTCGCCCAGTCTTCTCATCAATCAATTCGTGACTGTTCCGCTACCCACTCTCTGTAAACCTCTCTCTCTATAAACACTAAGCTCTCTTCTCAATCGAAACGACTGAGCCCAGAAATTACCATTGCCGTCGCGGTGCCTCTTCTTCCTTTCTCCCGATACTGCACGCGCCATCTTCAATATTCTATTATCTAATCTCTGCACCCCGGCCAATCTGGTGATGAAGGCAGGCCACATGCATGCGTCGATATCGATCGGTGCCTCTCGCTTTCGGTAATTTTGCGTGCAATCTGCGCACAGGTATACATATATATATATATATGTCTATCCTTATTTTTCATATACTCTTTCGATCGGTAATTAATTTTGCAAAATCGCAAGAATAGGAACATACATGCCCTGTCGCGCGCACGGCGCCTCATGGATTCACTCTACCTAGAAATATTTTACAACCCCAACTAGCGAAAGGAACATACATGCGCGCTAGATCTATCGCCTCTATTCTTCTGCTGATGAGTTAATTTTGCAAACCAAACTTGTTAATCAGGAACATACATGCTCTATTTGTTTGGGATTAAAGGCGTGAAATAAAGTGTGTTTGGGAATAATTTTGCATGCAAACCAAACTGTCACGCACATCTATTGTTGTACTATGTGCTGATTTTTATCGCCTCTATTCTGTTGCTGATGAAGTAATTTTGCAAACCAAACTTGTTAATCAGGAACATACTCTGTTTGTTTGGGATTAAAGGCGTGAAATAAAGTGTACGTGTGTTTGGGAATAATTTTACATGCAAACCAAACTGTCGCGCGCATCTATTGTTGTACTATATGCTGATTTTTACTTGCTGGTTGTACAATGGACTTGGGAATTAATGTGTTTATTAGGCGTCAAATATAATATGTTTCGGCATGCATACAAATATAGCCACGTAGTTATGGTGAAATTAATTTGGTTAGAAATTAAATGGGGATTAAGTGTTTTGAGGCTTTTATGTTTTTAAAATGTTATATTATATTATAGTATAACCTAGGGTGCAAATACTAGATGACTATATGGTGTATTAATTAATTACAAAGACATAGCATTACGGCATGGTCAGCTTGCCTGATGTCCCCTTCCCCATATTGCTTTTACCTTAACATCCACCCAGAAGTTTATCTACGTTTCTACCAATACCAACATCAAACTTTTAAGTTCCTTTACATTCTTCTCAGATTTGTTATCCGGTCAGGCATTCTAATTAACCCTCTAATGTTTTGGAAATCTATATGACCATCATTGGGCATATTAGAGACCTCTACTTACAGCTTCTTAATTTCATGTAGTTATTATTTAGTATCCGTCTACATTTTTTGGCTAGCGCTTATGCACCTTCGATCTTCATCAACCTTTAATAAAAAAAATTGAACTCGGACAGACCCACCAACTTTATTTTCCTTCACGACCTTCCTTCTCTCCTTTTCCTTTAGTCACCTCTAACTAGTATATATGATGTGGAAGCTTCAGTAGATCGAACCATCAGAACTGGACAGCACTGAAAACTTTAGGGATGACACAGCTGTATAATGTGGAATTCCTAGATCAGCAGAGACCGAGTGGTATTAATGTTCAGAAACATCACAGAGAAAATTGGATAAAAAGCCAGGCGAATTTAGCCGATGGAGACAGTTGCTGCCTCTGTTGAAGATGAAAGTACCGACGATCATTATGATTCTTCTACTGATACAAAAGAGACAGAAGAAGAAAAGCATGGTCCAAAAGAGATAGAGGCAGATACAAATGAAAGGATGAATGAGAACTCAGAAATAAAGAGGTTGAAGAAATTGGCTAAAAAGTTAAGTGAGGCTGCCACGAAGTAGAGTCCGGTGGCGATTAACGAATTACTGGCCCACTTCATGACCTTGAATGAAGAAAACGGTTTTCTAGAAGAGTTATATGAGGAGGAGAAGAGGAAACTTAGTCGATTATATGGTGGCATGGGGGACTATATGAAGATAAAGTTGTACCAGATCGCCCAGTTGATGAGTTTCATGACTTATGGATGGAGATGGAGATGGAGAAGCTAGGCACTTCTCCATCTCCAGTTTCTACTGGATTCGCATCTTCTTTCAGGTTTGAACATCAATAGGTCTGATAAATCTTTAACACTTGGACATGAATGTCTGTAGATTGCATACAGTCAATTGGAATACTAGCCACGCACTGTTGATGTGGGGTGCATTGTATCTTTTAAAAAAACTAGATGAAGGTCCCTTGGCAATTAAAATGATTGAGAGATTCCCCTAAGAAGGATCCCCTCTGAGTTTGCATGTTAAGGGTCTTTAACAAATGATATCAATAAGTGACAGCTTTTATGCACAATAAGTGACAGCTTTTATGTTATACTATAACCATGGTAGAACACTGTCTTTTCTACTATGGTTATAGTATAACATAAAAGCTGTCACTTATTGTACATAAAAGCTGTCACTTATTGCTATCATTTGTTAAAGACCCTTAACATGCAAACTCATGGGGAATCCTACTTAGGGGGAATCTCTCAATCTTTTTAATTGTTAAGGGACCTTCATCTAGTTTTGTTGAAAGATATGATGCACCCCACATCCACAATGTGTGGCTAGTATTCTAATTGACTGCATACAATCTACAGACATTCATGTCCAAGTGTTTAAAGATTTCTCAGACCTATTGATGTTCAAAACTGAAAGAAGATGTGAATGGAAACTGGAGATGGAGAAGTGTCTAGCTTCTCCATCTCCATCCATAAGTCATGAAACTCATCAACCGGGCGATCTGGTACCACTTTATCTTCATATAGTCCCCCATGCCATCATATAATCGACTAAGTTTCATCTTCTCCTCCTCCTCATATAACTATTCTAGAAAACTGATTTCTTCATTCAAGGTCATGAAGTGGGCCAGTAATTCATTAATCGCCACCGGACTCTACTTCGTGGCAACCTCACTTGACTTTTTAGCCAATTTCTTCAACCTCTCTATTTCTGAGTTCTCATTCATCCTTTCATCTGTACCTGCCTCTGTCCCTTTTGTATCATGCTTTTCTTCTTCTGTCTCTTTTGTATCAGTAGAGGAATCATCATGATCGTCGGTACTTTCATCTTCAATAGAGGTAGCAACTGTCTTAGCAAATGGAAATTCTTCTCATCAAGTACGTATTATTATAATACTTTTGTGTTTGAATTGGTAATTTAACTATTTGCGTACTTAATTGCTTTTATAATTCTCGTGTGCAGCTTGTTGATTTCTTCTCAATACAATAACATACTTATTCACAAGCCGATCTCAAGTTTGTCAAGGAGCACACCTGTGTTGAAAGCACTAAATTGATCAGAAGAAGTCATGAGTTGTAGCTATCTTTTCTTTTTTCAAATGGTTGTATTGTTATGAACTTGAACCATTTTTAGTAGTTTGGTTAACTAGTTACAAATGTTGTAGTTGATTGGTACTACACTTAAGCCTGTGTGCTGGTATAATGCAAACAAAGTACTATTGTTGCATATTTGTTAAAATTCACCATTTTGGTTGATCTCTGGTATCTATAATACAAACAGGTTGTGAATGGCAATTTGTGATCTGTAGCGCGCATTTTGTGTTACGCGCAACGTAATAAATTGTATAAAAATAAAAATATAAAAAAGGACTATATAAGAAACGCTTATATGTAGATGCGTTTCTTATACTCTCGCGCCAAATATCATAAAGAACGCTTATATTAAAAAAGTGTTTTTTATGTTGAAACATAAAGAGCGCTTCAAGATGAAAGCGTTCTTTATGCCTCGTAGATTCCCGCCGCCTTACACACCTTAAAAAACGCTTTAGCAACGAGCATTCTTTTAAAGTTATATATAAAAAACGCTTACAACGCGTTCTTTAAGAGATTCGACCATTTGCATCGCTGGTATAAAAAACGTTTATAAAACATTCCATAAGACAAATATAAATGTTGTTTATTCTTTTTTTTCCAGCAGTGGATTTACTAGGAGTCGTTAAAGGAACTTTGGGTAGAAATGACTAAACTAAAGTATTCTTGAGGATTAGAATGACCTAGGGTTGTCTAGGGGGAATTAGAGGTTAGGTGGGTGTATTAAACACACCAAAATCATGGTATGAGGAATGTTAAGACTTGTGCAAAAATCTATAGGAAATGATGTATAATGCCTTGTGATGATTTAGGTATGATCTAGTTTGTATAACCTTAATGGTAATGAGTGGATTTGGGCGATGGAGATGAAAGCTGTCTAAGAAGGATTTAGCATGCTCAAGATGAATGAGAAGAGGTGTAAGGTGTTAAGAGGATGGCTAGAAATGCCTAGGTATGTGCAAGCTTGAAGAGGATGAGTAGAAAATGTAAAGGAGAGGAAATTGTGCATGGAAATGCAATATGACTAAGCCTAGTATAACTATGTGGAAAACAATGAGTTATGAAGTTAGACTTGAATAAATGAGGTTAACACACTCTAGGAAGAGTTGTGAAGAGAATTGGTAAGTAGTACCACTTGAGATGAGGTTAGAAATGAGTTACAAGGAAAATAATGCATGAATGTTCAAGGTTTTAATTGTGAATAAATTACAATATTTGGGTGGATATGCAATGGAGTTTTAACCTAATGATAAGGGGTTTAAGGTGTTTAAATGGTGTTAGAACATGTTGGGATACATGTGGAGAGATTAGAAGAATATTGGACAAAAGAACAACTGTGGAACGATGTTCAAAACTATAAAATTTAACAGTTTAATGTATGGCCCGGACTTGGTCCTTGGGTAAAGTCCCGGACCAGCACTAAAAACCTACCGAAAAACCATGTTTAGATTGGTCCAGGACCTAGGTCTTGTAATAAGTCCCAAACCAGCACAAAAAAAACTACCGAGAGTGTCTTCCAGAAGTGGTCCGGGACCTAGGTTAGGTACCAAGACCTGGACCACCCATAAATAAGTCCCGAAAGTAAGACCAGATATTGGTCCGGGACTACAGAACCGGACCATGTCCCGGACCAGGCAATTTTACAAAGGAAGTGTGCTTTTTAGATGGTAAATGAAGGGGGCTTATTGGGTAATGCTATTAGATGGTTGTTAAGGGTTGTTTGATGGAATTTTATGGTCATTAGAGGTGTGAACAAGTATGAGGTATAATGAGAAGTGATTAACTTATATGAGTAAGTTTAAACTATAATGACTTAGAGGTTGTTAGTCCGTAATCCTTAGTGCTTAAATAAGCTAGGTTAATTACAAGGAATTAACCACCCGATTCGATGAATGTTTTAGGGTTTGAGTAAGTGGAACTCCGGAGGAGAATAGAAAACCGACGACAACGGTGAATGGTATGGTTTTCTTGTAGCCTTCTCGCTAACGAGATGTACCTCAGCTTGTGTGCTATTTGTTTATGTGTTCCGACTAAACAAAATAAAGCATGCAACTAGCTTATTGTGTGTGTTGTGTGTTTTATGAAACTAACACAACCTACCTTTGAGAACTTACTAACTAATGTTTAGTAAACAATTGTGTGAGAATTAAGGAACACTCCTTAATATTGGTTTGTTAGTAACCGAAAGAGGCTTAACTAACAAACATTTTCGTTGAGACTTCCACTAACTGGAACTTAGGGGGAGTGAGGAATCCGGGACTGACTCCGGTCATGCATGTTGAATTAGGAGGTTGGTATCCTTATCAGGTCCGTCCTCCATTTAGACTTGTCTTCGGACTTGTCGCCTAGAGTCGACAAATAGACTCGGCTACCTTGGATTACAGTTCAAGGTGGGAGGCAAGACTAAGATGGTGCGGTGGGATCTCCTAAATCACAAATTTAAGAAATGTTATTTATTTAACCAATGAAGTTGATAGCTCATTGGCTAGGGTTACTTTTGACCCGACAAAGATAAACATTGAGTTAATAAACAACCAATTCTAATTAAAGAACGGTTGGAACACTGAGATGGGAATGGATATGAGAACTAAATGTTTCTCAAACTTAAAGAGTTAAAAACTAACTCGTTTACTTAAGGAACGCTTATTAAGACGTTTACTGTGTTTGAGTTATGAGTTGCTTCATATATTGTGTGGTGTTTATTGTACTCCTATTGTGTTTTATAAATAATCAATCACATGTATACGACAAAGTAGTCGTGCGTAGCCCTGTTAGCTTGGGGGCTATACGTTAATCATACCAGCAAAGGTGCTGAGCCCCTAGGGGCGTCCATATTATTTTGTAGGTGAGGAGCGGCAGATGACCCAGCTTGAGAGTAAGATGGGGTAGATGTATTATGGGTTTTAGTATGACCTACGAGTTATGCATGTACTCTCGTACGGTAATCTATGTTTGTAAGTTGTATAGGATGTAAAGAACTTGTAAATTGATATGTAATTAGTTAAGGCTTGTTAGTACTAATGTTCGGTGTATTCGAGTCCATCAGACCGTAGCTAGATCTTGGAAAATTTTAGTATGCCTAGTTAGTCACGTGGGTGACTAACAGCGGTAACACCAATTGCTGTAAGAAATTCAGCTGCAATGATAATATAAGTAAATGGTGGTCTTTGAGATGAGAATGGCTTTATGAGTTAGGGTGTTACAGTAACCTACTGTTATTAACTGGTAAAGAAAACTGAGAAATAACAAGCTTAGTGATGGCTTCAATTGGATGACTGAGATGGTTATGCCAAACATCAGCAGTGTACTTGATAGTGTGGTGAGCTTGTGGTTGTATGAGAGAGGAGATGTTGGCTTGAGTCTTTGAGGGAGGATCTAAAGTAGAGAGAAAAACATATAGGCCATTCTTGACAGTTCCTGGGAGAAGAGATCTCCTATTAGTCAAATCTTTAATAAAAAAAGTCAGGATAAAGCTCAAAGTAATTTTTATTTTCCTCACAAAATTATCTTACAAGAACAAGATTTTTTTTAAGATTATAAGAGTGAAAGAGTTGTTTGGAAAGAAAAGTATGAGAGGGGGGAAAGAGAACTTGAAACATTGTGAATAATAGGAAGGTTAGAGCCATCCCATAGGCGGACATGATCAGATCCTGAGTAATCTAAAGCAGAAAGATTAAGCTTGGAAAAATATTCCATGAAGTGGTGACTAGCAGTTGAGTCATACATCCACTCAGAGGGATGGTAAGAGGGATTAGAGAGCCTTTTGGAGGATTAGACTGATGAGACTTGTTGTAGCACCAGCGGTAGATAGAGGCCTTGTGTCCCCTTTTCTTGCATATTTGACATTGGATCCTGGTGTCTTCTTGGCCAGTAAAGGTTTTGGAAGTGTCTGAGTAGTTTTTGAAGTTTGTTTGAGTATTGTGAGTGCCAAAAGATTTTTGATAATCTATCGGCGGAGTATTGTTTTTGTTTTTCTCACTGTGAAAACTAAAAGTGTTTAGGGACATGGTTTCTTGAGTGTGCTTGTGTTACTGGTTTAAACGGACTTCAAATATCAAAAGGAAGTTGTAAATCTGATGTGGAGTGCAAGCTTCTGATCTCGTGATTATGTTAGTAACAACCGAGTCATACTCAAGGGTAATCCTCTTAGAATATAGGCCTGGAATTCTCTGTTGGAAATAGCGTGTCATGTGGCTGAAATAGCTGAAACTAGCTTTCTGGATCTGTTGTAGTAAGAGGTGATAAACTCAGTAGGTTGTTTGGTGATTCCTGCTAATTGAAGTTGTAGTTGTCCCATGTGTGCGGAGGTTTGTGCTTCATACATCTCATGAAGCATTTTCTAGAGAGCTGTAGAAGGTTCAATCCTAGTAGAGAAGAGAGAATAATAGAAATGATTAGCCGATCTTGAGCAATCCAGGTAGTGTAATATGCATTTGGTTGCCCGTTGATGGCTTCTCATGGACAAACATGAAAGACATTAACAAACTTGAATAGCTCATTTCCTTTCAGAAATAGTAGCATTATTCTCTTCTAGATTTTGAAATTGTCATGTTTTATTTAACTAGGTTTGCAGCAGATAAAATAGAATTTATTCTAGTGGAATTGTTTGAGTGTGGCAATGATGTTGATGAAACAGGAGTAACAGCCATGGCGGTGTGTGTGAGAGAGAAAGAGAATGATCAAGGATAGATCTAGATCTGAAAAGTAGGTAGCTATATGGCTCTGATACCATAACAGAAAAGAAACAGACAGGAAATAATTGTTATGTTATTGTAGTTCTGTAAGTTGTATGCTAAGTTATATAGAGAGCTAGGTCAAGCACTGATTGCATGTTTATATAGAGAGCTAGGGACATTCTAGAGTAAATATCAAAATATATAGATATATGCTAAGTGTAAAAGGACTGAAATAAAGAATAAGCAGCAGCCCAATGTGAGCCCATTATCCGTTACAACTAACAAGTCTCTTCGTATATGCTCTAATATATTATGCGGTGTTCATAAGGTCCATTGAAGAGCTTGTCAATAAGTACAACCATAAGCTCCAAATTCCCTTTACAACTAAGGCAATGCTAATCAACCCATCTGATCTTATTTTATGGTGGTCTTTATCCAACTAATCAAGACAAATATCATCAACAAGAAAATTCATAGGACTTGTAACAACTTCTACTTCTACTTCAAGACCCCACAAATGAAACTCACCAAATCTGAATTAATTGTTACCTTTCCTGATGGTAACATATAGTATATGATTTTCAAGTCTCATTGTTCAATCAAAGCACTATCGAGAGACTTGTCAGCATTATAGATAAAATGTATTTGCTCATATAAACAAGCATTCCTAGTATAATCAACCATTGTTGGAAGTGGAGCATTCACATCAAAATTACGAGACCTCGACATTCTCATTTTATAAATTATAGATGTTATTTTGTTCTACCCAAAGAAGAAGCATGTAACATTGTAATAAGAAAAAATATTAAATTTAAGAATGTTGCTTACTATATCACAAGGAAACAATACAATTGATATATACGTAGATTCACTACAAAAATTGATATATTTTATATATTTTTTGACGGAATCCAATGTGTTGTAGTTTTGTATAATATTAAACACTCAATTATATTTGCACTGTAAACTTCTCCTTTCATACAACTGCAGGCGCTTCTTGTTATTTCACATTACCATGTTCCTCCCTCGTAAACTCCTACTTTTCTCCACCCTAGACTTGTGTCACATAAACTTAAAGAGCTTGATCGTGTCATCAAGTGGAGAGGCTTAACAACATTCATAATGGTGTGGATTCCACCCAAAAATGTCAGTAAAAAAATTAAAAAAGACTACGCAGTGATGTGGAATTCACAGTGGACTCATTCTCTTTCACGTTTCTTATGTAAGGAACACTCTAAAAACAAATTCTAATGACTATAATCCTTCAATACTAATAAAAAATCTAAAAACTCCTAACAGAATACTAAAGTAAAAATAGTGGGTGAGAGGAGTGATAATATTAAGAAACTCTACCATTGTAGAGATTGTAGATTATTGGACTTTCTTATCCAATAAAATAATATATTATTTTGATGACATGTCACCTAGAATTGTGGTAAGAAACTCAAAACCATTGTGGATGCCCTAATAATCTTCTTTGATCGCTGAACTAATTGTTTAGGGGCTTAATCACCAGACTAGTCATCACTTTCAGGCAAATTGAATCAGCCTCAAATTCTTCGATCTTTTCCTAAGTTATCATGTAAGTCTATTTCTTCTCATCCTCCTACTCTTCCAACTCCTCTTATTAGTTCAATTATTCTTGTTGATCAAGTACATATAATTTTGTATAGGTTGCCATCATCAAAAAGGGGGAAATTGTTACGTCAAGTACATATAATTCTCATCTTTTCCCACTCTCACCGTTGTCACGATCCCCACTCCTATCCTAAATGACTTATTAATATTTATTTGTTTGTTTTAGACAAAAATATCTCCTATCCATCCTTATCCTCCTTCAACCACTAACTATTCTTTTTCACACTTTATTCCTAATTAGTAAAACATTCCTTGATTTTATAACCCGTTGAGTATAGACCGCTTTCAAATTGATTATAACGATGATCATCCTTGTATTCTTCAATTATTATTTATAACATTAAGTATTGATCTATTCTCTCTAACTAATTGCAACATTAATTATTTATTCACCGCATCGTCATTATGCTTCTTCTCTCTCTTCAAACTTCTAAAACTCTCAATCTCTCGCTCTTTCATTCCTGCTACTGTCAAGCTTCTTCCCTGGTGCTGAATTAGGTAGAAGGGTAAGGGTATTTATCGGTAAGGCTTTGAAATTATTTTGGCTATGGTTTAGTAAGTCTCTAATTGTTATCTCGTTTCACAATTCTAGACCCTGATTTCTCTGACGGGCGCTTCTAGTGGATTGGCTGAATTATCTTCGTAGTGGTGAGCGTATCTAGGTAACCATTTGTGCTCATCATCATCTATCTCGTGCGGTTTTGTGAAGAATCAATGGATTGAATAAAACTCTGTTTTGGCATTGTTGGAGATCGGGAATTACTTTTCTCTGTGTGCTTTAGATACAATGGTTTTACAATTAATTTTGGATACTGTTTTTGAGAGACTTTCACTGAATAAATTATTGGGTTAATGGTACCTTTATGGTGCTCCGTGTATACTGATGGTACCTTATGGTGCTCCGTGTCGGTACTTTGTACCCCGTGAATATATAATTTTGCCTGCAGACATTACTTGCAGTTAAGCCCTATAATCTACTCCTTTGGGTCAAAAGTACTTTCTAGGGGGTGTGCACACTTAAGGACTTAGGGTGAGGTGTGATATTATTGTTGTGACCCCAATTCTGGTGTCGTCCGTGTATACTGATGATTGGATCCTGGTGAAAGTTCTCCCCCATATTACTTTTGGTAATTGTGATTTTGGAAGTGTCTCAACTGGATAATATTATTGTGTGTGTTACTGATTTGCAAATGTAAAACGAGTTTCAAAATGTATTTTACGTGTTAAGGCAATGTTTACTCAGTTTTGCTGATTTGCGTGATCCCTTCGGGTTTTTTGTATGTTGTTTTCTGATCGTAGATATTTATGGCTGAATTAGGGATTGGGAATACCCTGTCACCTAGCTTAGGAAGGACGAGATGTTTTTCTGAGTTGTTAAGATGAGTTTGTGGAATTGAATACATTTATTTTACAATGTTTGGGAAACGTTTTGGAATTGTTTTGGTTGGATTAAGCCTGAGCACTCAATGGTTTGAGTGTGGCGGGAACGCCCTGGTAATTTTACATTTTCGTTGCTATTGATTCAAGCTTTTAGTGGATATATTTAGAAGGATGTTCTTGATAATTATAATACATGTTAAGGTTTTCAGGTGTTGAATTAATTGTCTTTTCGCTGTGTTCATTGGTATCTAAAGCTGTCTAAACTTACTGGGGTATTTCCTTATCAATTGACATTGATTTCACAAACATTTTGGTGTTTTTCTAGCTCTGTTTTTGTATTGGAAACTGCATCTCAGGACCTGTCCAGGCGTCCGTCCGGACATCAATGTTCGGACAGGCCCGAGAGTTTATATTGATTTCACTGATCTGGCTGTGTTCGAACATCTGTCCGAACTTCAATGTTCAGACAGCATGCGAGGACGAATCCACTTGTAAGTTTTGACTTAGGTCCAAACTTACAAGCTCAGACCAATGTTCGGACCACATAAGGAATTTTTTCAGAACTTTGATCTTCGACTTGTATCCGAACATCAATGTCCAGACACAAGTTCGGACGCTTTAGTTTTCTGATTTCTCAACTTTCGACTTGTGTCCAAATATCATTGTCCGGACACAAGCTCGGACTTATTCTATTTCCTCTCTCGACTTGTGTCTGAACTTCCAATGTACAGACACAAGTTCAGACGTCACCAATTTCCGATTTTCTAAACTCTCAACTCGTGTCCGAACTTCTCATGTCCGGACACAAGTTCGAACCAGAATTGTTTTGCACTTTTAGGACTCATTTGGAGTTTGTTTTTGGATCCGTTTGCGCCGTTAGAATCGTATTTTCGTAAGATTTTATTTAAAGAAAAATCCAGGGTATTACAATAATATATCACTAGGTTGGCTAGTTGTTTCAAGGGTGTAAGGTTTCTAAAGGAGACGATGGACAGTGTAATCATGTTCTTTTTTTCGAAAATGAAACTAATATTCATTGAGGTAAACAACATATTACAATATTAGATGGGTCCATGATGGCAATAAGCCAATTACTACTGAAGGTGGCAAATTAGTAAAATGCAACCTATGTAGCCAGGGCTAGAGCATAACTAGATCATTAGGGCAATTTTCAAGATTAAATAGCCAAACAAAACTAGTAGATACGTTTGAAAAGACATAGCAAAAGTAGATTGAATAGTTCAAAGCATGGTCATTGTAGAGTTATTCTTATATTCTTTAGAAAGAGTCACTTGGGGGAAGATTTGGTCCTTTCTCGTGAACAAGGTCGATTATCAGAGTTTGATTTTGGGTTTCAATATGAATGAGATGATGGTTGTTTTTTTAAGGAAATTTCATGAAATGCCACTATATTTTTGTTAATTCATGAAATGCCACTAAAAAAGAAAGTCACGAAATGCCACTATATTTTCCAAAAAGTCCATGAAATGCCACTATATACAGAAAAATAAAAACAAAAATACCCTTACTAGTTAACAAAGTACTTTTAAAGTTCACAATATGCCCCTAAGTGTTAAAAATTAACAAAAATTAACAAAAATATAAAAATACAATAAAAATATAAAAAAAATTATAAAACATTAAAAAAGTTATAAAAAGTTATAAAAAATAAAAACAAATAAAATAAATTAAAAATAAATAAATTGAAAAAAATTAAAATATCATTAAATATTAAAAAATAAATATTTCATTTTTAAAAATTTATTAATACCATAAAAATAATATTGAATTCTAAAAAAATAATTTATACCGATTTTTCTACCAATTTAGTACCATAATTTATACCAAATAAGTACCATAATTTTTATCAGACATTTTTTTTATTCTGAAAACGTTTTATTCTACATTTCAAACAAGTTTTACTATTTAATATTGTATGTTATATATATATATATATTCTCAGTAGCTCTATCTCAAATAAATTATTATGTTTAGAATTTTAGTTTTTAAATTTTATCAACAATATAAAAAAATTATTTACTTTAAGAAATGAATACTAAGTTGCATATTATTATTCAAAAAACATTTTATTCTACATTTCAAACAAGTTTTACAATTTAATATTGTATGTTATATATATATTCTCATTGGCTCTAATTCGTAGACACGGACCCTCCGCACCGAGCTGTACGCGGCTCACACCCATGGCTGTCCCAGTCAACTGCTAACTGGGCTGTCTTTTTATTACATTAACTTTAAATGGTTATAACTTTTAATATATAAGTCTAAAATGAAAAAAATATATCATTGTTTATCTAACTTCAATCTCTTCAAAACAAGACAAGTCATGGATATGTTTTGACAACTTTGAAAAAATTTTATTTTTACATATATACGATGATACACTAAAATCATAATATGATTTTGGTAGTTTTGATATTATGATTCATTAAAATTGATATTATTATTCATTAACCAATAAGAGGTTAATTAGATAATAAACTTCAAAATCGATAAAAATCATTATTTTTTTGTAGTGTATTATTATTGTTGTGTGGTGTATTTTTAAACCTTATATGGTGAATCGTGTATTTTTCATATATACAAAATATTATTTTATGTTGTATTATTGTGTAAAAAATTCTATTTTTATATGTTTACAATGACACACTAAAATGAAGATATGATTTATTAATTTTGATATTATGATTCATCAAAATTGATATTATGATTCATTAACTAATAAGTGGTGAATTAGATAACAAATTTCAGAACCGATAAAAATTGTTATTGTTTTATAGTGTATTATTGTTGTTGTATCGTGTATTTTAAACCTTATATGGTGAATGGTGTATTTTTCATTCATACCAAATATTATTTTATGTTGTATTATTGTGTAAAACTTTTTATTCTTATATGACTGCGATGATACACTAAAATGAAGATATGATTCATTAATTTTGATATTATGATTCATTAAAATTGATATTATGATACACTAAAATGATGTTATGTATTTACAATGATACACTAATATGATGTTATAAATCATAAGTCTCATTGATATATATAAATATATATATATATGGATATATACATGTAATTAATATAAGTTTTAAAATTTCTCAAAACATATCCATGATTGGTCTTGTTTTAAAGAACTTGAATTTAGATGAACAATGATATAATTTTTTTTGTATTTTGGACTTATAATTTAGAAATTACAATCAATTAAAATTAATATAATACAAAAATAGTCCAATCAGTAGCTAACTGGACTATTGACTGGGCGCCACCTCATAGCCCGTGTAATGATGCGTGCGGAAGTGCCGCACCATCTCACGTCTGATTTCCAATAAATTATTATATTTAGAAATTTTAGTTATTAAATGTATGATAAAAATTGTACTTTGAATAAATATATAATCTAAATTGATAGAAAATAATAATTAAAAAATGTATGGTAAAAATTATGGTAATTATTTGGTATAAAAATTGGTAAAATTATTTGTTTAGAATTCAATATTCTTTTTGTGGTATTGAATAAATTTTTAAAAAGGAAATATTTATTTTTTTTAATATTTGATGATATTTTCACTTTTTAAAAAATTTTAAATTTTAAAATTTTTTTAATTTTTTTAATTTTTTTGATTTTTTAAATTTTTATTGTATTTTGATATCTTTATTAATTTTTAACACTTAGGGGCATATTGTGAACTTTAAAAGTACTTTGTTAACTAGTATGAGTATTTTTGTCTTTTTTCCAATTATAGTGATATTTCATAGATTTTTCAGAAATATAGTGACATTTTATGACTTTCTTTTTTTTAGTGACATTTCATGAATTAGCTAAAAATATAATGGCATTTCATGAAATTTCCCTTTTTTAAGCACCAAATAAAGGTAGTACTACAATACAATGCACTTATGCTATTAATGATGGCTTCAGCGGGATCAGATCGGTCGACGTTTACAGTTCACGCCAGTAATATCCGTCTTCCGCTTCCATAAACAAGTATCTGCTGGAGATGAGACCGGAGCGGGACAGCGAAGACGAAAGAACATGGACCATGTGAATTTCTTTAAGGTCATTTATGTAACCCTTGACGTTACTTCGGAAAGTGCCGCTCTTTACTCCGTTATATTCAGAGCATAATTCACTCCTACGGAAGACAATTAGAAGTAAGCTCCATTCCCCTGTCATGCCCAACTCTTCTGGCTGGTTTTAACTCAATTCCACGCCCCAACTCCAGCCTCCTGTAGCAGATGGTCTAATGGAATCCCTAACTCTGCCCTCCCCCATCATCTTTCCTCGCCGGGGCTACCAACATTCGCGCCGTCCTTGTCAAAATGTGTCAGTCTCCATCTTCCGCTCCCGGCCGCAGTGCCGTCGCGCCGCCAACGCTTCAATTCGACCCTTGTGCCTCACTAACCCCACCTCTCAGGACATTCTCAAGTGTTCTGATGATTCTCCCGGTATCTCTTTTCTTTCCTTCCTCCCTCTATCTCTCTATCTCTTTCAATCTAATCGTATTTTTCTACTCTGGGGTCCCATTTATCCAGTAATTCATGTGAGAGTATTGATTGGATCTCTTTGATTGTGGGTGCATGTAGCGGCCATTCTAACAGACGATTTTGCTAAATTCAAAGAAGCGTCAAGGCATGGTAATTTGATCCCACTCTACAAATGCATATTCTCGGATCACCTGACCCCAGTCCTGGCTTATCGCTGTCTTGTCAAGGAAGATGATAGGGATGCCCCCAGCTTCCTCTTCGAATCTGTTGAGCCGGGCTACTTCACTTCCAGTGTTGTGAGTTAAATTGCAATTGCAAATAGATAATTTCTGTAAAGTTAGTTTCTTTTTGATGAAGTTGATATTGAGTTTCTGGCGTTAATTCCTGAACACGAAAATATTTAATTATCTTATGATTAGGGGAGGTATAGTGTGGTGGGAGCTCAACCCACAGTAGAGATAGTGGCAAAGGAGAATATGGTGACGGTGATGGATCATAGGGAGGGGTCAAGGACAGAAAAGTTTGTGGACGATCCAATGACTGAACCTAGGAGAATTATGGAGAAGTGGACGCCTCATGGAATTGAAGAACTTCCTCAGGCTTTTTGTGGTAAAAGACCATAACTTTTCGGTCATTCAGTAGTCTAACATGTATGTGGGTTCATGTGATCCTAACAGTACCTGGTTTAATATTTGGTTTGAACTAAATGACCATTAGAAAACCTTTAAAATATGTTCTTCCGACCTGAATAAGAGAAAACTTCTAAATTTAACAGCACAAAAAGTGATGTCTTGTTGTTCATTTTTTGATTTGTTTCTGTTTTGCAATTGCGCTTGATTAGGTGGATGGGTTGGGTACTTTTCGTACGATACCGTGCGTTATGTGGAGAAGAGGAAAATTCCATTCTCAAATGCACCAGTGGATGATAGAAATCTTCCAGATATACATCTAGGTTTGTATGATGATGTGCTAGTTTTTGATCACGTGGAAAAGGTATCTATCTTTATAATACAGATCAGATTTCTACTATCTTACCATGTCACGTTTCTACCTTTTTCTTCTCTTTATTTGTTTCTTAATCAAGCATTGTTGTGGCCTTCAGAAAGTATATGTTATCCATTGGGTTCAACTAGATCGATACTCATCCTGTGAGGAGGCATACAAAAATGGAATGGCTCATTTGGATTGTCTATTGTCTAGAGTTCATGACATAGAAATGTGAGTTTTCCTTCAGTTCGTAAACATTTTAAATTTCCACACCTTTTTGGCTTTATAGACATCTTTTCTGGGAAGATCATGAAATGTTAATCATTAGCTTATTGTGCTTCTTACACTACTATATTAGGCCACGACTGGCTGCTGGTTCTATTAATCTGCAGACACGCCTGTTTGGTCCTCGTTCAGATACTTCAAACATGACAAGCGATGCATATATGAAATCTGTGCTGCAAGCTAAGGAGCATATTTTGGCTGGTGATATATTTCAAATAGTATTAAGTCAGCGTTTTGAAAGACGGACCTTTGCAGATCCCTTTGAGGTGTACAGAGCATTGAGAATTGTCAACCCAAGCCCATATATGACCTACCTACAGGTCCCTTTTCTTTGTATTGAGTGATTTTGTTATCTCATATCTGGAGTTGGTGGAGAATCATTATGACCGTAGTTTTTTATCAGGCTAGAGGATGTATTCTGGTTGCTTCAAGTCCTGAGATACTCACCCGTGTCAAGAAGGTGTGTTGCTTGTTGTTTTTAATATGCTTCCTTTTTTAATCATTTGTCATTGAGCTGGTCAACTATCTAATCTTTCAAGCCAAATTTTTCTTTCTCATGTTGAGGTTATTGATAATTAACAATAAATGTGTGTTGATAGGGTAAAATCACCAATCGCCCTTTAGCTGGAACAGTTCGAAGAGGAAAGACGACAAAAGAAGATGCTATGTTAGAAGAACAACTTTTGAGTGATGCGAAACAGATAGCAGAGCACACTATGCTTGTGGACTTGGGAAGGAATGATGTTGGGAGGGTAAGTCTTCAATTCTTGTATTCATTATTTTGTTTCCTTAGAGATGGATCTTACTTTTTCTTTCATGCTATTTAATTTTCCCAGATCATTAAATTGATCAAATATTGATGCATTATTTTTGTTAGGTGTCTAAACCGGGTTCAGTCAAAGTGGAAAAGTTGATGAATGTGGAGCGCTACTCTCATGTCATGCACTTAAGTTCGACAGTGAGTTTTCATTTAATTCGTCTATTGTCTCTTCTCGTATACTGGATAATCCTCTCAGCAGTGCTGCATTTATTGAAAAGTTAGATGAATGTCTAAAGTTGAATAACACACTTACCATTACTTTGGACCTTTGATAGGTGACTGGAGAGATGCTTGATGACCTGACCAGTTGGGATGTCCTCAGAGCAGCATTACCAGTTGGCACTGTTAGTGGGGCACCAAAGGTTCTTCTTCTAAACTGTCCACTTCCTTTCACTCTAGATGCCTGACAACTATCTACCTGGCCCAAGCTTCGTGTGATCGACTACACTGAATAGTTTATATTTTTTGCTTCAGGTGAAAGCGACGGAATTGATAGACGAACTGGAAGTTGCTAGGCGTGGGCCTTATAGTGGTGGGTTTGGGGGAATTTCCTTCTCGGGTGATATGGATGTAGCTCTTGCGCTGAGGACTATAGTTTTTCCCTCGGGGATACGCTATGATACAATGTATTCATACAAGGACTTGAGCACGAGAGGAGAGAGTGGATAGCCCATATCCAAGCTGGGGCTGGGATAGTTGCTGACAGCAATCCTGCTGATGAGCAGAGGGAGTGTGAGAACAAGTCAGCTGCACTTGCGAGGGCTATAGATCTGGCTGAGTCATCCTTCATCGAAAAGGATTAGGCTGCGACAAACATCTAGATCACTGGGTTGTTGATTGTAACTGGTGTTGCAACAATTTCTGGATCAGAAGGGAAGGATACTGTACCCAAAAGGCACATGAGGCAGGGGTGAAGCTGGGGACTTTGCCCGATGATAGTGGAAGTGGTTGGTTGGTTTTCTGTGACACGAGGAAATGATACACCAGATCGATCTTATCTCCAGCTGAGACTCCACTGTCGTATTAGCTTCTGTTCTCTGTTTATTCCGTAGTTGCTATGAACTGTAAGGATCTATCATCATATGGTATGAATCTCATTAGTGTTGATTTTCTTCTCTAGTTTTGAAATCACAATGTGTATTCTCCCCATTTAACAGCGGGTTAGCGTTTTCTTTCTTTAGGTTCTCCTAACGACTACTGAATCAATAATAAAAAACGACTGGAACCTGATTTCATTTAAACCCGACTATGGAATGGGTTTTAAACGATACAAAACCTGCTCTCGAAAAAAAAAAAGAATACCAAGATATACAATATCATAATAACATTAATAGTATTCACTCTAAATTTTGATACAATATTCCTCTCACTTAAGCAACTTTATCTTCTATTATTTTCTCCACTTTATCATTCTTTTTTCCTCCATGTTATTATTTTCCTTTCCTCCATTGATTATTTTCTTCTACAATATTCTTTTCATTTAATTGAATTTATTAGGTACTTAGATTCTAAATCAATACTCAATCATACCCTGTTTTAATTTCATATCATTTTTAAATTTCAAAAAAGATTTCTCTAACACTAATACAATTAATGTTGTTTTGAGAAGAATGCATCAATGGAATTGCAAATAGCGCAAGTTGAACAATCATGGAATGAACGAAATTGTTCAAGTGAAAATGATGACGCACATTATAGTCCCATGGCTCACCAAGGCTATTATACTATTAGTTGCACGATGCTAAACCACATAATTGAATAATTTTCAATTTTTCATATTTAATTTAACTAATTTTCACCTATAGCTGAAAAATCTTTATAATTAACTTTCATATTAATCAAAATAATCAACCCATCAACTTGAAAAGGTGAAAAAAACTTTAAACTAAATAAATGGTTGTATAAGTCACGATACCTTGTAAGATATCATCATTTTTACGAATAGTACATGAATTTTCCCTTTCTCGGAACAAAAATGATTCCCCACCGCTTGCAGTCTCACGAGGATTAGTTGGGCTAGGTGAAATGACAAGAAACAGGACAAGTTTGGCCTCAGTTTTTATATTAAATAATGGATTTTTTAGCGCTTCCTTACACTTCCTGCGTCAAAAATTAGCTTCATCTTGGCTCTCTTACAATGGCAGACATCCACAAAACGAAGATCTACATAGTGTAACTAATCTAATCTTTCACCTAAACGGCTTTCTTTTGAAACCCAATCAGGAAAGATAACTCAATATAATGGTGTAATTTCAGGTTCTACTCGGTGCACGGTCATGTGGAGATCATGGCAAGGGAAGTGCAAAGAGGTGCTAATTCTGTTCCAGGCGTTGAATCAACACTGTGGATGGTTAGGACAATGATCAATAACCTTTTATTCACAACAGATCGATTCAATTATTCACCCTATACTCATAATTTGGTTGCTGTGATGTACAATCTTTTATACGATTAGGTCCCCGAGACACTTCCGAAGACGGTGCTGAATAAGATGAAAGCCTCACCGAAGCCAATTGATGTGGGGGAAATACAGCCACATCAGCTGGTGGAAGCTGATGGGTTTCTGTTTGGGTTCCCTTCCCGGTTTGGTATGATGGCTGCTCAATGCAAGGCCTTCTTTGATGCTACAACTGAGCTGTGGAAATCTCAAGCGTTAGCTGGGAAACCGGCTGGGATCTTCTGGAGCACTGGGTTCCATGGTGGTGGCCAAGAGAACACAGCGTAAGCGAATTTTTACTTTGATATCTCCCTTATACTTGCCTTTTAATTGTGTGAGCTCAGAGCAAAGTGGTCTCAGCAAGGAACTGGGTCTGGTGAATTGGATCAGACAATTATCTGGGTTGAGTGGTTTTATGTTATTTGCTACTCTAAACCAGTTCAATTCAGATAAGGATTATTATAAAAAAGCGTCGTATTTGATTGGTAACGCTTTAATTTGATAATCATCCTGGAACCCAAAACAAACACCAAAGTAGAACCCTTTTTTTGTATATATATGCCAACCCTAGCTTTGATTGATTGATGCTGCTTTGATATAGTGCAAGAATATTTTTATCCTAGATTCACTGCAATTCCACAACTGGTGCACCACGGGATGTTGTATGTGCCTCTCGGATATACATTTGGACAGGGCATGTTTGAGATGGAGGAAATCAAAGGTGGCTCATCTTACGGTGCTGGCACCTTTGCTGGGGACGGAACCCGCACTCCATCACAGATTGAACTGCAACAAGCGTTTTATCAGGGAAAGTATGTTGCGGAAATAGCCAAGAAGCTCAAGGCTATTCCTTGAAAGATTTGGAAATTCATGTATATCAAATTGGGTATAGTGTTACAGGAGCTAACCTCCAAGTATACTGTTTTTTTTTTTCAGCTGGAGAGAGTGTATATTCTTCCAGTGCTAGTGTATAAGCAGCGAAAGCAATAGCTGCCCAGTTCCCGTTTTACAGCTGAGTATATCATTCATAGATCTTAAAATAGAACTGGACGGTATTACATTTGTAAGTGGAAACATCTAAGATCAAAGATGATGAAGCATATGCAACCAAATTCTCTAATTATCAGCTATCTGAATGGTGTTTGACCGAAATGGATGCCTTTTTTCTATATTGATGATGATGGAACAAGAAGCTTCTATTGTACAGACAATGTAGTCGCAGAGGGGAAACCGGGAAAGCGTCAGAAACGGAACATGAAAATGGAAACTTCATCATCATAATTGATTACAGCCACGGAGACCTTATCATCTGCCAAGATGCTCTTCGAAGGTCACGACCGTCTTTCCATTTGAGGCAATTGTATTTATGGTCATTTACCTTCAGTGATTGTGGATGAAAATACTACAACTTCCCAACTCTATGATTGAAATTTGGCTTTGAAACCGAGTAAATGACTTCTTTTAGATCTGGCAAGAATGATCTGAAGATGTTTACATTTTTATAAGTTAGAGAATCTGAAGATGTTTACATGATAACCATAGAGTGCCATTTGTAATATTGTTTGTACACGAAACTTGTGTTGTATTTAGTATGCTACTACAGAAAAAAAAATCTTCTTAGGCCCAATTCTTTTGTCAGCTGAAACATATAGCTGATGCCAGTTATTAGTTGAAATTAGAGTGAAAAAATAGTTGATATTACAGTTGATGTATGCGGCATACAGAGAAAAAAGACTACCTAATCAAATAAACTGGTTTGATAATGTGACAAAAGAATGAGGCCTTAATATGATATACCATTTTTCAAAAAAAGTTACCTACGAAATTGTATTTCAATTTCACCTGATTTCCCAACATTATCTGTTAATGATTGGTTGCTAAGCAACTTGGGTTCACCATTGGGAGTTTAATATGCTTTAGAAAAAGAAACAAATTTGAACAAGCTTCTCATTTGACCTAAAAGTGATCAAAGTTCAGTGTTTTATAACAATAGTAATGTACTTTAAATAGCATTTTTATAGATGTGTGTCAACATATCAGTATTTTATTTGTTTAACTTATTAATTGATCCCACCAATTATACACTTATCTAATTATTACTTCTATTAGTTAACTATAACTAACTAGAATGACATTTATGATAAAAGTTGGAATGAGCTTGAAATACCCCAAACTAATAAAATATGGATTAAATATTTAATCACATTAATTAAGGCCTAAACATGCCTTAAAAGTCAACTGAGAACAATAATGGTCAACACAAAGTAAGATGTTGCACCCTTTGACTATATGGGGTGAATAAATACTCAAATGAACTTCCTAGGACCTAAGCTTTTGTCCTAAACTTATTAACACATTACTAAACATGTTACAATTGTTGGACAACACTCCAACACAAAGAACAGACATTTACATGCTTCAAGGTCAAGTAGGGCAAAAATGTGCTCTAAGAATACCTTAAAGGTCAAACGACCTCTAAATGATATAAAATTGGATACCATGATCAAATATCATGTAAGGAACACAGCAAAACTATTCTCAAGGAAAACAGAGCTCAGAAACACCCTGCAACTCAAAATGTGCACTAAAATTCCTTAAAGCACGTTTTTCGTCTATGAGCTCTAAGATAATGACTTTTGTCACTGTAAAGACTATAATAAGTTCTTTATAACATTAATGTGACATGATAGACTATATTATAAAGTCTAAATCAAAGTTTAAAAATAAAATCAAAAATTGGCAATTTAGTATGAATAGTACCCAAAAATAACACTTAAATACTTAATTTAACTTAAACCATGGTCAAAGCTCACCTATTGCCTTGACCAAAGCCAGTCGATTTCATACAGATGTAATACCCACTCATTTGTCAATCTTCAATCAATTATACAGCTAATTAGGTGGGCCATCAAGTTACTATTCCAAAAGTAGCAAATAATGTCTTAAAAGCTAAATTAATCATTCTTCCTTCACTCACCTTGCTTCCCAGCCGACACCACCTTCCTTCAACCTCTCCTTGGCTTCTCCAGGTCGTGGCTAACTCACCAAGAACAGAAGAGAACATCAATTAATCTTGGTAAGCTAATTAAGCCTTGAAATGTTCATTTTCTTCACAATTCCTTCCTCTTTCCATGGAGCAAAGCATCAACCACTTCCATCAATGTTCTTAGGTTGTTATGGAGGTTAAATGGAGGGTGTATCTCGGCCTTAACAAGGGAAGAAGGTGGAGAAAGCTAATCTTGTTCTTAAGGTATAAAAATGTGCTTTAAGCACATATCTTTTGATTCCCTTCAAATTCGGCTGTGAAACTTTGTTTCTAAGCTTATAATCTTCATCTTAACATACTTATCCAGTTGGTACATCAAGATCTTCGAAGTATAACCAGATCCAAGCCAAAAACACCATTTTAGGCATTTTAAACAAGGTAAAGATTAGCTATCTTCTAATCTGAGTTATACCAGTTTAAAGCTTGGTTTTAGTAGCTCTTTTGACACTCTTTGCCTACTGTAAAAACAGGCCGAGACCAACCCTGTTTACCTTGGTATTTTAAGGTAAATTTTACCTTGAAAATTGACATTAAACACTTCTTATGGTTAGATCTTGCTTGGAGACTAACTATGCCTTAATTGCTGTTTGAAAACATGTAAATAATGCTGTGGAAATTTATCCTAAGTTGGGTGTGGCCAAACAAGGCCTTAACTAGGCAAAAACAAGGTATAAATCACTTAAACCTTCACTTGGTATATTAATATGTGTTTATACATATGTATATATATTGTGCCGTGAGTGAATGGTTAATTAAGGTCTTAACTTGACCTTAGGTGATTAAGGAATGGTTTAATAAATTTTATAACTAATTAATTAGCATAATTGTCAAATTTAAGACATTATGTGGAAAATTGGTAATTAATGAAAACATATGGTAAGGGCCGAGAGTTTACAGCATTTTTGGGCATTTATGTGTAATTTATTTTATAAGCCAAGGTTTGTAATAAGGCCATGTACTTTAGGCCATTTTATTTATGCATTTATAAGCTTTTAATTAAGTTTAAGTGCTAAATATGCATTACCGCATATTATTGGGGTTATAGTGTAATTAAATTAAATTTGGGGGCTATAAAAGGGATATAGCCGAACTTTAGAAGTTTAAATGAGTTTATATAAAAATTATAAGATTATATATAGTTTTGGGTGAAATTATAAATATTGGAAAGTTAGGGGTAATCTATGTAATTACCGTGGAAGTAGGGTCAAAATGATGTTTGGAAGTCAAACATTGACCAAGCAAAAGACTTTGACCAGATTTGATGATTTATTAATTTAATTATCAAATTATACTAAGTTATGTATTAAAAGGTAAAAATTACATAACATATGGGTATATGTGTGATTACCGAAAGTTTTGGGTATAAAATGGTATTTTATACACCTATGGAGTAGGAATTTTTAGGAATTTATTTGGTTAAGTTTGGAGTTAATATGAAATAGTAAGTATAATATATGATATTTTATAACATTGTTACAAATGGGTAACATGTGGGTAAAAACCGTGAATTATAAGAGTATAAGGTTAGGAATGGTATTTATAACCTTTTGGTGTAGTTTGGTAATTTTTGGAGTTATATACAAGATTTTATAAAGATATATGTATAATATATAGTTTTAATGATATTAGAAAACTATGTATTATAAATTGGGGAGATTTGGTAAATATACAAAGTTTGGTGGTGGGAATTTAATTAAAACAGACCTAGGGTCTGTTCGGTAATTATGAACCTTTAAAACAATAGGTTATAATTATATTAAGGTTTAAGGATTATAATATAAGGTATATATTATAAGTGTGACAATGGAATATAATTTGGGATTGATTTGTAAAATCTGAAAGTATGGTGGGAATTAATAAAACCGAAAAGGCTATGGTCCATTTGGTATTTTATAACAATTTATAACTATAGGTTATAATTGTTTTAATGACATAAATGTCATAATATATGTTATATAGCTACAATATAACATTATAATGATTATGTGGTGGATTTTGTAATATTCAAGAAAATAAATGCTGTTCGGAATTAATGGGAATTTTAGAACAAAAATTTATAATATGGTTTTCAATGTTATAAAGGTTATAACATTTATAATATAAGAAATGTTCATTAAAAGAGAATGAATATATCATAAAGATTTACCATATAATAAATGGTCCATTAATACATGTATATGAATAAATATATGTTATGGTGTGGAAAAATACAATATGGTTCAATAACCATGTATTAACATAATTTAAAATGATATAAGGTGAAAGGAAAAAGAATTACAAACATTAGATATGGAAGCTCTAATGTTAGGAGTGTGCATGGAATAATAAGGATTCATATAATTCAAAGTATTTCTAAATACGAATTATACCACATTAAACTTGGAAAAAACAAACCTTAGGAAAATAAATACTAAGGTGAGATGTATAATAAACGATTAAGATTATACATGCAATATAGTGACAAGCTATATGATATACAAATGTGTATTAAATTACATGCGATAGTAAACGTTTAAAGTTAAGTATATTAATATACTCGACGTAACCACGCATGAAATATGACGTCTTTCCTAATCCCGAGTTAAACCGAAAACCCGACAAAAGTTATCAGTTAGTAACGGGGAATAAACCGGGATGGATTAGTAACGGTACGGGGTGCCGTAGTGTGTTGTTAGTATGAGATGCTGATGCTTAGTGTGATGCATATTGATAGATTGTTAGAGACGACACGAGGAGCATCGGATCTAGCTGAATCATACTCCACCGTAATACTTTCAGGGTGAACGGTATGTTATTTATGTGGCTTGATTGTCTCTGAGGATTTCCTCAGTTCAGACATTGTGTGAAAATCTGTGATAAGATTGAATGTCTGCTTGTGTGAATTAATATGCTTGAGTTGTGTATTAATGCTGCTTTAATATTACTGTTGCACGATAACAGTACCGTTCGTATATATGAACATATTATAAAACGAACTAGCGGCAATGATGCTATCTTATATGTGTAATATAAGGAATGTAAGTAAACGTTGTAGCATCAGGATAATAAGATATATATATTACCTGAGACTTATATACGGAGCATTGGCCTCTTTAACGCCGCTCTCGTATCTAACACTGGATCCCGAGTCGACATACTCAGGGTTGGACTAACGACCTCAGTTTGTTGTGTTAGGAAAAATAATAAAACGATGCGATGGTATAGATAAGTTTATCAAGAGGATGTGGCTCTTGCTGTGAACTGTGATCCATTAACGATACTAGGATACCGTGTGGTAACGTAAGTATCAGGATAAATTTCGAACGAACTACAAAACGTTCGTAGGTCGGAGACTCTACCGCTGGAGTGGCTACTGCCGTGGGTGACCCGCCATAAGAGATGGGTAACTTAGAGACACGTCGTTCTAACGAGACGTTGTCATTAGACATGACTGAACAATTACGAACGACTATGCTAACTCGTACATTAGGCGAACATTATTTGGGCTTGCATGCCAAAGACGAGAGTTTATACTCGTCTATAATTCTCGTTGTTTCGCCTTGTTGTTCATTGGTTGTGCTTTGTGGTTATGTGTGGTATGTTGGTGGATTTGTTTGAACGAGCCATTGTGCTCATATTGTGTGTTGTGAACTGGTTGTGTCGAGTCGCAGTACTCATGTGTGGATTATGGTGGACTTTTTGGTCGGGTGAGTCGCCGAACTCAATTATGAACTATTAAGTGTTTGTTGGAATGGAGTCTCTGTACTCATATAAGCGTTGTAACGCTTTCAGTGGTTTATTACGATACGATGTGTGAAGTCGGGGGCTTGTTGGTTATTTGAGTTTACTGCAATATATATTGTTGCTTTACAGTTTTAACATTAAACTACTTGCATGAAAATGAATTGCATGCTCTCGACCAAATAACTGAGGGTCCGAGGGGGCATGACAGTCATGTAGTAACATACTCAGTAGGGGCTGATTCCATACCACAAACAACCATTTTTGCAGGTATGCAGCTTCCGGTGTCGGCAAAGAGAGGGACGCGCTGGGTAGTTTAATTACAGTTGTTTTAATATGCACTGTTGCATTTTGATACGAACTTAGAAACGTGTATAGGATTGGAATACTTAGAATGCTCACTGTGAATGTATTTTATATTGGTTTGGGAAGGTTAGATCTATCTCTTGTTGTCACTGCGAGAAATTGTTTCGTATTTAAGAGTATATCAGGAAGCACGTTATTACTCGTATGGGCGAGTAAGAACGGTGACACAGTAGTTCAATTGTTGAGATTACCGCTGCGATCATATTGTTAAGTAAGATGATTAGGAGCCGATTAGAGTAGGGGTGTTACAAAAGTGGTATCAGAGCGGAGTACCGCTCTGATGACAAGAGATAGTAGGATTTATACAGTGAGCATAGGTTTTGGGAATACGGGAAACGTTGTGAGGATACGTGACCTTGCGGGGTTGATGCAATGCTTAAAGCTTGCACACCATAGTCGTGGAGGCACTTCAATAACAAATGACCGAGACTACGGTATTAGACCGAGTAGAGGTCTAACCCGTCCTCTTGACTTATGTCAGAGAGAGGTCAGGGTAACAGTACTAAGGAAGAACGCGGAGCAGCGGAAGGTGGTGAAGGTCCAGCAACCCCAAGTAACGCGAAGATGGTATGAACCGCTCGCACTCGATGGGAGAGCATCCCGGGAAATTTGCAATGGTACCCCACCCGCCGCAGCCCGTATCTCGAGTACTATCTAGTGAGACAATGAAATGAGAAACACCACGGAGATAACTCTCCTGATCGGAAAGACCCGATGTGGATGCTAAGAGGATTATGTTAAAGGTAGAAAATAAGACTTTGTGTTTTGATGTAATGTTTAGGACCGGGGGTCCTGGTAACGACGTAATGTCTACCATACGAGGATGAAATAAGTAATAGACCGAGTTTGAGGAGAAAATGTCCTGTAGGACTAATGGGGCTACCTTGCTATAAGCAAGGCGACCCTGTCTTACATCCAGGAAAGCACCAATGTGCGCTTGGGGGAAAGGAGGTAGAAACGGCGAGTAACGATTAGTTTATGGGATATGTATATACGGAAGGAATTACCTTTAGAAGTCTCACCCGAAGCGAGTAACTCTAAAACCATGCAACACTGAAGGTTCAAGATGGCCCGACGTGCATGAGGAGAGATCATGAGAACTGTAGAAACAAGAACTCACTAAGTTGCTATCATGCAACGCCTCGAGAGGGGAGTAAGACCTTACTACCATGGTAAACTTGTGGGAACGAGTGCGGAGTGAGACTGTATTAATTTGAATAAGAACCTTTGACTGGAACAGGAACCCGATTAGGGAATAATGCACTACACACCGTACCAGTGGCTCAGTCTGCATGGTGCACTTGCCACTGCAAGTGCCACATTAACCAAAGCATTAAAATTTCAACCTTCGCGCACTTGCTACAGCAAGTGCAGACGGTAAACTAACCCTAAAAGACCGAGTGGTCCAGGCAGTTATCAATAAGCACTAAACTTTACGTGAGTCCGTAATGCAATAATGGGACATAGCCTTCTTATAGGCAGGGTACGAAACCCTTGGGTTGGAGGTCGATAAAACCTCGGGAAGACCTAGCCGGTCTGACCATTAAACCTGAAAATAATACACCATTAGTAGAATATTAAAAGGGGAGTAAATGAGAATAACAATAATTAGTGCCTACAAGCCTAACCCCAGTGCCGGTATGGACATTACACGTCAATCATTACCGGTGGGGAGTGACGGGTCTTCAGGACCAGCATAACCATATTTAGAGAGTGCGCGACACTCGTGGTTAAACCACTACCATTGAACATTGCCAGAGGGCAAGAAGTGAGCTATACGAGTCAGGACTTAAAAAAAATAATAATTAATAGACAGATGTGAACGTGCAATAAAAGGGGCCGATGTAATGCCCGCACCACACACACGGAGGTGTTGTTGACCCATTATGCTGCTAGACTCCCGTATGGAGGGCAGTGGATATAAACTAAAAAGTGAAAATTGCCTGATGACGGAAGATACCGTTACCTCAAAGAGGATGGAGGAAATATGAGTTGAATAAGAGTAAGGACTACACAATGAAGAGGAATGATTAGGAAACCACTAAGTTGTGGGTATCCAATTGTAACCTCAGGAGAAGGTATTAGAACCAACTAGGAATAAATTAAATAACAAGACTAACAATCATTTAACTATCAGAATAAGTATTGAGTCTGAATATCGTATGGCATAGGCCTACGGAGGGATACCTTAGTACCACCAAAGTGACCCAAAACTAGGGGAACAAGGGTGATGAACCACAAGTACTGATTAATATCAGACTAACGGGACTACCATAAGACAGGGGAAACACGAGGTGTCAACCTTTATCATGGAGTCCGGAAACACCATAGGGTGTAACCCAATAGATTGGGTAGAGTTCGAATACTAAAAACTCATATCTGAAGGCGTTAACAGCCTAGGAGTGAACGGGAGAGATAACAAGTAGCTACTGATCCCCACTCACAAATACCAGATGACGAGCATGTGGAAACCAGAATTAGGGCGATAAGTCGCAAACACCTATCTTAGAGAAAGTAAAGGAAATACACATTAATAAAGGAAACCATAGAACCTAATATTAGAGCCATTCTGACATTAAAGGTTAAGAATTGGCAGCATAGTTACTCAAACATAAATTACCGAGACTAAGAGTACGATAAGCACCGGGTACGAACGCTACGAGTGCACTAAACGAGACATGGGACGACCGCACTCCTAGGAGCTTGTGGGCCTGACAAACTATATTAAGTTAGTTGGGTAAGTAGTAATGTATCAGTATGGTACCCCATGCATGTAAACGAGTAGTGTAAGGACCCAGGAGGTAATCAACTCTGTGTCTAAGTCAGCGAATGGAACCCTGACTAGGTAAACCATGTAATGACGAGAGAGATCTCAGTCCAACTAGCAAGGTTAGGAAAATCAAGGATAGCTTGATAATAAAGTGACATAAGGTCGCAACTCCACAGTGGAGGAGTCAGAACATAAGTTTTACGGATTTTAGTAAACGAGGAAACTAAGGCCAATTTAATGGTAATGGCAAGTTGAACCCATGAATGAGAAGAGGAATTGTGGTATCTAAGGAAGTTATATTAGAGAAACCTTTGTGATAATAGATGCTACCCAAAAAGGGGGCACAGAGAGAGTTATACCACGCGCTGAGGGCGCTGCGATGATGTCGCATTAAATAATAATAACCACATGCTCAAGCCATAAAACGTTAGTATGTTAGTACCAATTAGGGTTGAACACAAAATGAATACCAAGCTAAAACCCACAGTCGTATTGTATGTTTACAACAGACGAAGGGCAAAAGCGAGCATTACAAGAGATACTCTAAGCTGGAGATTAGATACTCCATGCAAACCGCAACGGCGGATAACCGTCCAATCGACTGGTACATGGTGCGCAACAAGCGACCATTATAATAACTGTTAACCGAATTATGTTGGTAAGAATCAGAAGGTGGAACATCAGATAAACAAATGGATTCCCCTAATCGAGAAGAGGGATGAACCATATATGTGGATACTAAAGTACCAACACACGAGGGATACGAGTTCACACTAGCAAAAGCGGACCTACAAGGTACCCAAAGAACGAACTCATTCCAGAGGGAAATAACTTGGAGTCATGAGGCGCCAGTTAGTTGCGCATATTGATAAGTGTCCAAATGAGCATGTTTTATAGGTGTATTTCATGTATTATTAGCACTTTTCTTGCTCATTTCTCCACTTCGGTTAGTTTTTCTAGTTTATGTTTTATTGTTTATCTCACAAAATTATTGGTTTAACATGAGGAAAACCAAGCCGGGAGTGAAGTAGACAAAGAGACGAACGCATAGACGCAAACGGCTCAAAAAACGGAGTCCAAACGAAGAAGCTAGAGCCGGTCGAAGTTAGAAGAAATTAAGTCACGACCACAAGCTACAACCGCATAAGGAGGCGGACGTGTATGCCTTGCAACCGCCCAAGAAGAGGCGGACTGAGAGGCTGCCACCGCCCAAGAAGTGGCGGACGTGACAGTGGTGCAACCGCCCCAATAGTGGCGGACGTTACAGTGATGCAACCGCCCCAAAAGTGGTGGACGTAAGTGTGGGCAACCGCCCAAATATTGGCGGACGTGAGACAATAGGCTACCGCCCTGTGTGGGCGGTCTTGGAGGCGGACACTAGACAACCGCCTGAAAACAGGCGGACAACACTGAGAGGCTACCGCCTCATTCGATGCGGACGATGTAAATTTCCGCGAGCTTATCTTCTCCGCCCGTCTTCGTCTGCAACTTGCCGCCGACTGTCTACGACTCACCCACTGCCATATCTATCTACTCCGCACCGCCTACCTCAATTCACGCGTGAGCTTTGTCCCTGCAATAAATGAGCAAGCAATCAATCTGCCGCCTCAATCACTTGCTCACGCGTCTGTCTTCAAACCTTCGCCTCCTCTATATAAACCCATGAGCCTTCTCCGTTCATCAATCCATCCACGACCACTTCACCACACCTCACGCCATCTCATTTCTCTTCTCCCGCCTTCTCCGTTTTATTTATTTCCACATTTCACCAAATCCACCTCAGCCCTACGTATACAAAATAGCAGAGTGAGCCGGAGTGATTACGGATGATTTCTATTACTCTTGTCTCTGTCTATCTATTTAATATGTTAGGCTAGTTTACGTACGCTCTGGGAACGGTTATTATGTGTTTGTATTAATTATGCAATTTTTCTACTGGTTTATTTATATACAGTTTGTTACGCTTAAAGGTTATCTCGCACCTTTTTAATAAATGTCGAGTTTATTAAACTGCTTTACTAAATCTATTTTGATCAGACCGGTGATAAATAGATAGGTTAATTAAGACGTAAAACGAGGAAACTTGTATGATTTAATAAGTTAGTATTCAGTTGCAAATGTAATTCCTCAACACTCCTCTGCGTTTGCAGGCTTTTGCTAGAGTTTTCATCGGACCTTGCATTACAGGTGAACGAGTTCTTATGAGGCTATGACTTAGTCCTTAAGATAATTACAGGAACCTTGCCAAATTATTAAACCAGTAGAGATAGCTTAATTATGCAGATTATAATAACCTGACCCAGAGTTCCATTTTAATTTATCTATTAACTTAGTTTATTTTATCTTCCTTTTTATTTAATATACAAGTCATTTAATCCCCCCACTTGTGACACGCTTAGGTACTATTATATGCACATTAGTCCCACGGTTCGACATCCGGTCGCTTACATTGTACTATACTACCACGACCGGGATTTGTTTGCAGCCCGACGTTTAATTTGAGTTTTTAATTTCTTTTCTTTTAAATTTACACCACTTTAACCACTCACTTTATAACGTCTGCAAAATGGCGCCGTTGCCGGGGACTAGATTTATTCTAGTCCCTAAGCCCCGGATTATTCACTTGTTATATTAGAATATTTTGTCTATTATTTTTGTTTGTTGTTTATATTAATTATCTTTTATATTTTGTATTATTATTATTATGTTTGTTTCTAATTATTTATTTCTAATCTGTTTCAGTAGTTTTGTTTTATATACAAAACACAAAAAAAATGGAAATGGAACAGGTGTTCGAGCAAGAGTTTTGCCATTTATACTGCTCCGTATGTGGGGGAACTCATGATTATGAGGATTGTCTCATATTCCAAGAACAACTCTGGTTAGAAGATCAACCAGATTACCTGGAGAGACTCGCTCAACCAGAACATCAACCAAAGAGCGAAATAATTCATGAGGAAGAACACCCCACTACGGATGTAAGTTACTCTCTTCCCTCTACGGTCGCCTACCGCCAGTTTCCATCCTTCTCTGTGCTCTATCCAGAAGATGAGGATACTTACATCCTTGAAAATGAAGAGAAGGAATTGCCATCACCTCCCGCCAATATATCCAAACAGAACGCCACTATCACCTTCGAAGAATTAACTTTCTCTGAAGATGGTATCGATCAGCGTTCTTTCTACGAGCCTCACCTACAAGAGGATGATGTTTACATCCTCCAATTTGAGGAAGAAAAATCATCACCACCGGGTCTTCTGTATTAGAAACGTTCCCGCAGAGTACCTCCTCAAACACCAGATTTTGTGGAGTATTAATTTTCTTGTTTTATATGCCGAGGGTAACGTTTTGTTTTGATCCAGGATAACAAAGCAGGCGTCTAGCCAAAGACGTAAATAAGGGCAGCTTCCCGGGAGGCAACCCGGGTGTACTTTTATTTTATTTGCTTTTATGCTCTTTAATTTTCAGGTTCTCTTTAAATTTTATTTTTGCTAACTTTAACCCCGTTTATAGTATGGTTGCTTCTAGTGTCTTATGCAGGTGCACCTTCATATCTACACTGCAACCAAGCTACGCTACTTGAGGCTGAAGCTCAAGTGTGGGGGAGCTCCTTTAACAGCAAGCAAAAATAAAATCAGGGGAGGGAGTACCAGGTTTTTAATTATACTTTTATTTAAATAAAAACTGCAGAGGAGCGTTTATGGTTAAATGTTTATTTGTGACCTTTGTGTTATCTCTATTTTATCTACTTACGAAAAGGCCTTCTGAAACATTCCTTTGTTTTTCTGGTGAACAATGAGGACATTGTTCAATTTAAGTGTGGGGGAGTGTGCCCTTTTCGGTGACATTTTGTGCTTAAATGTTTAATCTCTCTCCTTATCTTCGTTTGTCCAATTCAAATATTATGGACCCTTTATATGTGGGTTGTTCTTTAAGAATAAATATTGTTATGAATTGTAGGATAAATGGTACAAATTTTAAAATTTGATTACTTTTGAGGAGCTTTTATATGCGTGTGTGACCAAATAATCTGCAAATGGTTGGATTTATGCTCAGGGTTTCTTTCTGTCTTCTCTCTTAGGGTTGTAAGGGTACCTCTCTGTTAAAAAAGAAGGAAAAAGAAAAAAAATACAAAAAAATAATAATAAGGGACTTTCGAGACACCATTGGTAACCAACAAAGAGAGATGAGTGTTCTTGAATACAAAGGCGTGATACCTATATTTTCTCATCTTATGCAAAAGTGAAACAAATGCATAAATCTATTTTCCTTTTGTTTTCTTCTCAATGCCCATTCTTGAGAGAAGTTGGCCATGGTAAAAGTTCTCAGAGTCACCTAAAAGAAACATTGAAGTACCTTGGATCATACCCCGAAACTCTATATTTTATTTTCACCCTGAGCACACCTATGCCACCAGCAGTTAATTTTTCACACTCCTCAATAAGTTAAAAAGATCATGTTATCCTACCCTTCATAATAATATTGTTAGTATTGAGCATTCCCTACTTACTTGGGTACGTGGTTTTGCTTGAGGACAAGCAAAAAGATAAGTGTGGGGGTGTGATAAGTGTCCAAATGAGCATGTTTTATAGGTGTATTTCATGTATAATATTAGCACTTTTCTTGCTCATTTCTCCACTTCGGTTAGTTTCCTCTAGTTTATGTTTTATTGTTTATCTCACAAAATTATTGGTTTAACATGAGGAAAACCAAGCGGGAGTGAAGTAGACAAAGAGACGAACGCATAGACGCAAACGGCTCAAAACGGAGTCCAAACGAAGAAGCTAGAGCCGGTCGAAGTTAGAAGAAATTAAGTCACGACCACAAGCTACAACCGCATAAGGAGGCGGACGGTATGCCTTGCAAACCGCCCAAGAAGAGGCGGACCTGAGAGGCTGCAACCGCCCAAGAAGTGGCGGACGTGACAGTGGTGCAACCGCCCCAATAGTGGCGGAACGTTACAGTGATGCAACCGCCCCAAAAGTGGCGGACGTAAGTGTGGGCAACCGCCCAAATATTGGCGGACGTGAGACAATAGGCTACCGCCTGTTGTTGGGCGGTCTTGGAGGCGGACACTAGACAACCGCCTGAAAACAGGCGGACAACACTGAGAGGCTACCGCCTCATTCGATGCGGACGCGTGTAAATTTCCGCGAGCTTATCTTCTCCGCCCGTCTTCGTCTGCAACTTGCCGCCGACTGTCTACGACTCACCCACTGCCAATCTATCTACTCCGCACCGCCTACCTCAATTCACGCGTGAGCTTTGTCTCCTGCAATAAATGAGCAAGCAATCAATCACCGCCTCTCACTTGCTCACGCGTCTGTCTTCAAACCTTCGCCTCCTATATAAACCCATGAGCCTTCTCCGTTCATCAATCCATCCACGACCACTTCACCACACCTCACGCCATTCATTTCTCTTCTCCCGTTCTCCGTTTTATTTATTTCCACATTTCACCAAATCCACCTCTAGCCCTACGTATACAAAATAGCAGAGTGAGCCGGAGTGATTAGGATGATTTCTTACTCTTGTCTCTGTCTATCTATTTAATATGTTAGGCTAGTTACGTACACTCTGGGAACGGTTATTATGTGTTTGTATTAATTATGCAATTTTCTACTGGTTTATTTATATACAGTTGTTACGCTTAAAGGTTATCTCGCACCTTTTTAATAAATGTCATGAGTTTATTAAACTGCTTTACTAAATCTATTTTGATCAGACCGGTGATAAATAGATAGGTTAATTAAGACGTAAAACTGGAGGAAACTTGTTATGATTTAATAAGTTAGTATTCAGTTGCAAATGTAATTCCTCAACACTCCTCTGCCGTTTGCAGGCTTTTGCTTGAGTTTTCATCGGACCTTGCATTACAGGTGAACGAGTTCTTATGAGGCTATGACTTAGTCCTTAAGATAATTACAGGAACCTTGCCAAATTATTAAACCAGTAGAGATAGCTTAATTATGCAGATTATAATAACCTGACCCAGAGTTCCATTTTAATTTATCTATTAACTTAGTTTATTTTATCTTCCCTTTTTATTTAATATACAAGTCATTTAATTCCCCCACTTGTGACACGCTTAGGTACTATTATATGCACATTAGTCCCACGGTTCGACATCCGGTCGCTACATTGTACTATACTACCACGACCGGGATTTGTTTGCAGCCCGACGTTTAATTTGAGTTTTTAATTTCTTTTCTTTAAATTTACACCACTTTAACCACTCACTTTATAACGTCTGCACATATCAGACTCGCCTTGAGATTTTAGACACGACTACTACGAGCACTAGGTGCTAGAGCATAGCTCACAACCCTTACCGAAGGTTAGTTCAGTAGGGTGGCATGAACTCTTGGGAATATACCATGAGCATGTACAGAATTCAGGAGGACCAAATAGAATGGCTAGTTGAAATAATAAGCGTGTGTGACGAACGAGACCACACAGCAAAATCAATTACTCCATTCCTATAATCATGGAAGACTGTGTAGAGAACACCGTCACGTAGAGTTGAAACCGACATGAAACTACTACCTCAGAGGGGTAAACTAACCATAAAGTAGTTGGGCATATTGCTTGCGGAGCGAGTGGGCCCATATTGATTAGAGTTGACGTACCTAATAGGTTTGGGAAAAACCAATGATGTTGTAACACCCCTACCGTTAATCCTATGCTTACCGTCCAATCATCCCATAATTCAGAGTTACTTGCAGCGGAAATACTACCTACTACGGCGGGTGATACAACGCCGCCAACCGCCCATACGGCTAGCAAGGCTTCCTACTTACAGTGACGGTCTTATGAACATAGTATACCGAGCCACTACCTTAATGCTTACCGAATACACAAAATAACATTCTTACATTCTGGGATCACCGAGTATTTAAAGTATATTCAATTACATTCCCATTTCCAACCTACCAAAAGAATGAGTTTAATCACCTACTCATCTATACCAATGCTCCATTCTATCCATGTCCAAAAAGGTGTACCCCATGGTACACCGGCTAACAAAACTCACAGCCGTGTACTACTTAGTACACCATTCTCAAATTCATTGTTTACAGACAAAAAGAAATCAAAGACTAGCTACATCTTCATGGCCTTCATCCTTCTCGAGTACCTGCGTGTGTAGTAAAAATGGTGCCCCAAGGGGCTCAGCAAACGCTGCGTATAAACTCCGCATATACCGAGTGCTAGCTAGGGCACGCCGACTATTTGACGTCCACTAAACATGTTGTTCATTTATTCATACATACATGCTTTGCACACAAAATACATTCGTTCACAATACATTATTCATTCCAAGGCAACAATACAGTAATGCTCACAACACTTACCTTCACAAGGTTAGCCAAATTACGCATCCGGGTTAATCGGAATGCTATTTACTCTTTTACTCATTTCACATTACTTACTCTTACTTACACTTACTTACTTACATTCATTTTACTTACTCATTCTTACTTACTACTTATACTCAAGTTAAGTCGTCGGGACTCCGGCCCTGGGGACTACTCCGTCCCACCTCCGGGATTACTTGACTCACCAATCCGGGATGCTACCCACTTAAGGGATTTGGGCCGCGGACCAGTTTAAGAGTCAGGAATCGGATCCAACCTCTTGTGTCTCCTCATCCTCACGCGTGGCCAAAACTATATCGGACTTCTACTCATTCCAATTTAATTACCAATTTAAGTTAGGATGGTTAGCTTGTTAGGAATAAGTTAGAAGTCCATTCACACATATAATCGGTCACGATGCAATACAACATACATACTACATACATTATCATCCATACATTTCATGAATTATACAAACTGAGATTTAAAGAAAAATATACCACAATATACAACACTACATATTCACAAGTAAACATGATAACTCCGATTCGTGCATTTATCTTATTTGGTGATCAATTAGCACAACACACAAATCAGAGTAACCAAGATAGCATACGGGGCATGAGGAATCCATACCGTTCACCGTCGTACGTGTTTCCAAACGTTCCTCCGGTGTCACAAATCAAATCCTAGGATATACATACAATCGAATGATTAATCTAACTATTATTGACTTAATTCGATTACTCGTACGTTTCCTAACTCATACTTACTAAGTCTTTACCTCATTTACACTTATATTCCATTTTACTCATTTTTCATTACTTATCCATGGTTTACTTACCTATATATATACATATGTGTAGGAGGGTATACACATATATATATGTATACATACTAGTTATAAGCTTACAGTTTTTTTTTTGTAAGTATTGGGCCGTCCGACCCACCGTCCGACCCAAGCCCTGGGTCGGACCATTCCAGTAGAGTTCGTCCTCTGAAATTCACCCTGTCCGACCCAACACTATTCCGTCCGACCCATACCCTCTGGGTCGGACCGTTCCAGAAGGTTTCGGTCCCGTGTCCCTGCTCCGTCCGACCCACTGTCCGACCCAGACTCTGGGTCGGACGAAGTCAGAAACTTCGACCCTTATTTTTTTTTGCCTGTCCGACCCACGTGCGATCCACGGTCCTGGGTCGGACCATTACAGAAAGATTTATTGTCGTTGCCTATGTCCCGTCCGACCCACTGTCCGACCCACCGTCTGGGTCGGACGAAGTCAGAACATTGCTACAGATTTTATTTTCTTTCCCAATTTCACCCATTGCTTCCCCAATCTTCCTACATACATCCTAACATGTTTTAGTACAATTTAAACACTCTAAATCATGCTAATTCATTTCCTAATTCATTACACAATTCTATACTAACTTATATACACAATTCTCTAAGTTTCTACTCAACACTTACACAGTTTTCTCCCCTTACCATATTATGCTACAGATTTTGTTCTAACTCTCTCCCAACAATAGCTCCCTCTTCTAATGTCATTTTGACACCTCTAATACCTTACAACTACATTAACTATCTCTCCTAATACACCCTCTATCTTTCTCTATTAAAATCTGTTACAACCTATGCCATTCACCTAGTTTCTAATCTCTTAAGTCCACTAGTTTCTAAGTAAATTTTGTCATAGTCTCCCCTATAATTTTACACTCTCACCACATTGTTTACACTCACATAAATGATCATACCACCTGTTTATAACCAAAATCAATATTCCCATCTCTTATACACAAATACTACACTAAGCAACATTTATTTCCTGCACTCAAACATTAGCTCCCATTTATGTTTCAACAAGTTTAAGATGTCTTTTAAGATTCAAATACTCATATTCTCCTACACATCACACTCCTACTACATTACCATTTTCATTACTAATTTCAACTTCTAAAAATCTGTTACATACATATATGTACAAGGTTACACAAAAGAGAATCTTACCTTGTTTTCCTTCTAGTTTTCTTTCTTCTTTGCTTCTTCTTTCTCTCTCTACCAGTTATAGCAACTCAATCCACTAACACTACAACCATTCACATACATACTTCAATACTAAAACTAACCCTAATATTATTTAAGCTCTTAATGTGTGTTTTAGGGTTTAGAAAATTCCTTACCTTGCAAGGGTGTAAATGAAGCTTGGAGTGGCTCAAGAACAAAATTCCAACTCCACCAACAAGGCCAAAATCGGCTAGCATAAAGAAGCAAGCAAGGGTTTTAGTTTACATTTTCGTTTTGCCCTTGAGGCTAGAAAAAGATGGAGTTTTTAAGAATATTTTTACCTCAATAGAGCAAGGAGAAGGAGGGCCTTCTAATGGTGGTCTTGAAGCTCCAAATGGGACATACCCATAAAAACGAAAATGTTGGTTTTATAATTTTGAAAGGATGGAAATGTAGCTCTTGATGAGAGGATTCCAATGGTGTAATTTTTACAATTTTTGGAGAAGGTTTGAGGGGGTTACAAGAGGAGAGAAGAGAGGTTTGTGGGGGTTCTCTTATTTCTCCATGGAAATCGCATGGAAGAAGGAGGAAGAAGAGAGTAAGTGAGGGGGATGGTTCACGTGAGAGAAGGGAGAATAGGGATAGGAGAGAGAGAATTGTGAGTGAGGGAGTAAAGTAATAAAGGGGGGGTTACTTTATTATTTTGTTTGTTTGTTTGTAAATAAGAGAGTGAGTGTGTGAGAGAGTGTGAGAGAGGGGGGAAGCCCATCGGCTGCACCCAACACACACACACAAATTTTACTTTTTATTTTAAAAGTGGACACATAAGTTTTGGTTATTTATGTTTCTACCCCACAACTTCCCGTTTTTTACAGTTTTTACTAAACTCTCGTTTTATTGATTTTATTGGTTCTAAAGCTTCACTAATATTTATTAATGATTATTTAGTTGTCCAAAATTGTTACGAGTCTATTTGACCCGCTTAAAGACACGTTTTCCCGGTTACCTCGAAAAACGCGCTTTAAGGTTCGTTAGTGATTTAATCCATTTTAAGGATCCGTTTTCTTCGGGATTTGTTCCTTCATGATTATTTATACTTAATTAAGCTTCTAAATTACTTATTAGCCTAATTAATCACTATTTTAATTACGGGGTGTTTCAATCTACCCCCCTTAAGAAACTTTGCCCTCAAAGTTGCTCAAGGTTACTAGTTTAAGTAATTCTACTCATTAGGCAACCAATTGCCTTAATGTGTCTTTCTACCACCTATGAGGTGTTTACTCCATTCCACATTGCAAGCATACACACTTCAAGCATCATACACAATTCACATATGCAATACAACATTTTCAATTCATACCATTCCACAATACACAATACACCATTACAATTCGCAATACACATTACACCTACAAGTCCATACACTACACATTACACATACACATCCATACACATACCAAGTTCACTTGCACTACATGTGCCATACAAAAATCTATTACAATACCTACACACTATGCAATGCTTACCCCGAAGCAATGCAAGAGCAAAAGGGCTCTACCCCCCTTAAAAGGGGTACGACCCGTACCCGTATTACTAAACACTAGACTATCTAGTCTATGAATAACTGTGGGTACTTAGCCTTCATGGCATCTTCCAACTCCCATGTCGCTTCTTCGACATCATGGTTTGACCATAGGACCTTCACCATTCGTATAGACTTATGGCGAGTGTCTCTGGTCTTCCTATCAAGGATTCTCACTGGGGTTTCAACATATCGCATTGTCGGCTCAATGGATAATCTCTCGGGCTCTAAGACATGAGAAGGATCAGCAATGTACTTCTTGAGTTGTGATACATGAAATACATCATGGACACGCCCCAAGTCCTCAGGTAATGCTAACCTGTAGGCTACGGATCCAACTCTTTCGGTAATAGTGTACGGCCCTACAAACTTTGGGCTAAGCTTGCCCTTCTGACCAAATCTGAAGACACCCTTCATAGGTGAAACGCGCAAGAACACTTGGTCGCCCACGGCGAACTCAAGATCGCGTCGTCTCAAATCCGCATAGGATTTCTGTCTATCTTGGGCTGCCTTCATATTAGCTCGAATCTGTTGGACTTCAGCTTGCACTTGCTCAAGGTACTCCGGTCCTATGATGACCGCTTCACTCGACTCATCCCAACACAAGGGTGTACGGCAAGGTCTACCATATAGAGCTTGGAAAGGCGACATCTTAATCGAAGCATGATAGCTATTATTGTAAGAAAACTCGATAAGATGAAGCTTGTCTAACCAACTCCCCTAAAAATCTAAGGCACATGCCCGAAGCATGTCCTCCAGTGTCTGGATGGTCCTTTTTGTCTGACCGTCGGTCTGAGGATGGAAGGCGGTACTCAACTTCAGTTCTGTACCCAGCGCTTCCCGTGTGGCTCTCTAGTATCTCGAAAGAAATCTGGTGTCGCGGTCAGATACTATTGTTTTCGGGACTCCGTGATGTCTGATAATCTCCTTGTCGAATAGCTCAGCTAGCTTTACTACCTTCCAGGTGTCCTTCATCGGTATGAATCTGGCAACCTTGGTAAGGCGATCGACTACCACCCAGATCATGTTGAGTCCTCCCCTGGCAGGTGGGAGTCCTACAACAAAATCCATGGAGATATCATGAAATTTCCACTCCGGAACTGGCATCGATTGTACCATTCCGCTTGGTCTACGATGTTCAAATTTTACTTTCTGGCATGTTAAGCATCTCAGTACAAATTCTGTCACATTCGATTTCATTCCAGACCACCAGAAGTACCTCTTCATGTCTTTGTACATCTTGGAGGCTCCTGGATGGACTGACAATGTGGAACTGTGTGACTCTCGCAGGATGCGATCCCTTAGCCCAGCATTGCTTCGGGGGACGCATAGCCTGCCATTCAACCGAATCAAACCATCTTCATGTAGCTTAAAATCATACTTCTTCTTCTCGAATGTACCATTCTCGATCTTTTGTCTGATTTTGGTTAGGTAAGGGTCGCTCAACTGAGCGTCTCGTACCTCGTCAACCAAGCTAGAATAAGCGAGTAGCGAATGGAGCGAGTGTACTCGACGGCTCAGGGCGTCGGCTACGATTGTTGCCTTCCCTTCCTTATACTGCAGTTGATGTCATAATCTGAAAGAAATTCTATCCATCTTCTCTGTCTCAAATTCAGTTCTTTCTGCGTGAATACATACTGTAAGCTCTTATGGTCGGAGTAGATGGTGATGCTTACCCCATAGAGATAGTGTCGCCATATCTTCAAGGCAAAGACAATGGATCCTAACTCTAAGTCGTGAGTCGGGTAATTCTCCTCATGCTTTTTCAGCTGGCGGGAGGCATAAGCAACAACCTTGCCATGCTGTGAGTACGCATCCCATTCCTTTGCCTGATGCATCACAATATACCTCAAATCCCTCTATGCCCTCTAGAAGAGTAAGGATGGGCGCTGAGGTCAATGAGTCTTTTAGTTTCTGAAATGATAGCTCGCACTCGTCTGTCCATACAAACGGTGCATCTTTCTTCATCAGTGTAGTCATGGGCTTAGCGACTTTCGAGAAGTCCTTTACAAATCTCCGGTAGTAATCGGCTAGACCAAGAAAGCTCCAAATGTCAGTAACAGTCTTAGGTCTAGGCCATGATCGTACAGCTTCTATCTTAGAAGGGTCACAGATAATACCTGCGCTCGAGATGACATGTCCAAGGAATGATACCTGATCAGGCCAAAACTGCATTTGGAGAACTTCGCATACAGCTGGTTCTCGCGCAGTGTCTCAGCACTTTCCTCAAATGGGTTTCATGTTCCTCTGCTGATTTGGAGTATACAAGTATGTCGTCGATGAAGACACAACTGAAGTGTCCAACTGCTCACTGAATAGGCGATTCATGAGGTCCATGAATTTAGCTGGTGCATTTGACAAACCGAATGGCATCACTGTGAATTCGTAGTGGCCATATCTGGTACGGAATGCCGTTTTCTCAATGTCTTGTTCCTTAATTGCATTTGATGATACCCAGAACGGAGGTCAATCTTGGAGAAGACTGATGCTCCTTTCAGCTGATCAAATAGGTCATCGATGCGTGGCAATGGGTATTTATTTTTGACTGTGACCGCATTCAGCTCGCGGTAGTCAATGCAAAGTCGGAGGCTACCGTCCTTCTTCTTCACGAAAGAGAACCGGTGCTCCCTAGGGTGATACGCTCGGGCGTATAAACCCTTTGTCGAGAAGGTCTCGCAATTGTTCTTTTAGCTCTGTCATTTCCGCAGGTGCCATGCGGTACGGTGCCCTAGCAATGGGACCGGTACCTGGCAGAAGATCAATTTCAAATTCCACCGCTCTCGGTGGTGGCATGCCGGGTAGCTCCTTAGGAATACATCAGGGAATTCGGATACAATCGGTGCATCATCACTGAACTCTGGATCTCTTTCCAGGTCTTGCACATAACATAAGTACACCTCTTGGCCCTTTCTGAGCTCCCGGTACATAGCCATAGCAGATATGAGTGTGGTCGAAGGCTCTCTCGGTCTCTGGCGGTGAGATACAGTAACCCCAGAAGGACTCTTGAGCAGCAATCGGTGCTCGGCGTAGAGGATTCTACCCTTGTGCCGCTCCAACCAATTCATTCCGATGATTAAGTCGAATCCCAATCCATTAAATTCGATGAAGGAAATGGGAAACGCTTCGTTTTGATTTCGATGGTGGCTATTGATAATATTTGGTGTACTTTACTCGCTCCTTCGATGGGAGAGTAACCATGAAGTTCGGTAGCTCATCCGCATCTAGCTTCAACCTCTTCACAAAGGATGGTGATACGAAAGTGAGAGGCGCCGGAGTCGAATAACACATTGGCATCAATGCCATTTACTGGGAATGTTCCCGTTAAGATGGTGCCGCTTCTGCCGGCTTGTGCTTCGGTGAGGATGCTCAGGTTACCTTCGGTACCGAGTCCACAACCTATTGGATTCATAATTGGATAAGTATTGATGGTGGACACAAGTGGAATTTAAATCAACACTACTCTTTATTGATAAACCAACCATCATACATACCGTGTCTCTAATACACGTTACTAATACATTACATGATACTATGGATTTAATACTTCCTAAAGGTAAGGTTCAGGCGTCCTGGTTTCATGTGTGTGGCATTGATTATTTCCGGTGGTGCCGTATTCAGCTTGATCTTGTTGATCCCGTGATACAGCATCCTAGAGTTTCCACCCATGATTAGGACATCTCCTGATCTCAATACCAATTTCTGTGCGAGGTCCACACGCTTCTGCTCGCTATACATAAATACGGCGTCATCACCAATGGACCAAGACACTACGCGCACTCCTTGTTCAAGAGATCCCGCTGTCTCGTCCTTGTCTTGGTGTAACCCAAGTCGTCCTTCTTTCTCATAGAAGTTGACGATACAGAGGTCCGCTTCAAGTGCGGGGATCGATTCATGTTCACATTGTTGTGCAAGTTCTACTGCTTGTGTGACGAGTGTCTGAAACTCTGATGGTATTGTCGGTGGCGTCGCTCCATCTTGTGTTCGTGTCTCCTGGTATGTCTTGGTATAAGGATTCCAGTCCTTTCCCAAGCACATCATTTTTAGCTTCATCTTCGCTCCACCGGGGAATTCGGGTGTATAAAATCCACCTTGACCCGTTCCTAGCTCGTTGCATCGTCGAATGATTGAGATTTGTGCTTCTGCGGGGTGTCAGGTATCCCCTTAATAAAATCATACCTGGTCGGATGACCTGACACTGTTCATTGGTGTAGTAGTGGTTGGTGATGTCGATCTCTTTTGATTCGGGTTTACCGGTATCGGATAACAGATACTAAAGCTTCCTAAGGTTATAAATTTCATCTACGGTGAGTACTAGTTTCAACTACTTCATTTCATGCTCAACATACTTCATTTTATTTACTCATGCATTTGTTCAAACAGTTACTCTACTACTTAGTCATGCTACTTCAAGGATTAAAGGTTCAGATAATTACCTGGGCCGGACTTAGAACCGGACCATCACGGTCTAAACATGAAGGACAGGCTGCTCTGAGGTGCACCCCTCTGAGGTCCCCGGGATCCCTGTCCCTGTGGTGCCTGCTGGGTCGGTGCATCGCCAGATGCAACCTCCTTGCCTTCCCTCTGCCTGTAGCTTTGGAAGTTCCCCTTTTGCTTCTCTGGGCATTTATTGGCCGTGTGTCCTGGTTTCTGGCAGTTGTAGCATTTGATTTCTCTCCCATAGCAGTCCTTGCCGGGATGGTCTAGGTTGCACTTTCTGCACACATAGGTGCGGCCATCGGAGAAGGTTTTGGTGACACCGGAGCCAGAACCTAAGGTTTAGAGGGTTAGCACATGTGTGCGTGGATATACTAGATATGATACTGATACGAATACGAATTAGAAATAGAAATAGAAGTTTACCCTTAGGTGGGTATGATCTCAGTGGCTTTGCTGCCACGGTGCAGATGAACCGAGTTGAAGAAGTTCAACCGGTTTGCCCTGCTCAGCATGGGCACTGCTTTCACTTGGGAATTTCTTTTGGGATTGCTGAAAGAAATTTCCCTTCTTCTTTTTCCAGCTTTTACCCTGGTTCTGCTCCTCGCCATTGGTGTTCTTATTGTTGCCTTGCGCTTAAGCGCGGTTTCTTCATCTCGTAATTGGCAAGTGATTTCAACGCGAGAAGCCACGTGATAACACTCCTGAAGGTTCAGGTATTAGCCGGGATTCTCATTTAAGAAAGATAAGGAAAGATTCAAAGAATTCAAGGAATTTAAAGAATTGAAATGGTACTAAGGGTTAACCGATATTTACCTGAAGGGAGGTAAATCTCGTGTAGCCCATACCGTACCGAAGGCGATGGCTCAGACCGCCATAGAAGCGATCGACCAACACCTGGCCGGTGTATCCTAGATCGGGAGAAGACGGAGAATGGAGGTAAAGGTGCGGTAGTACTCATCCACAGACATCTTGTCTGTCATCTTCAAGGCGTCCAGCTCTAGCCTTTTCTTTGTCTTTACGTGCTCTGGATAGTACTTGGATCGGAGGATAGCGGCAAAGGACTCCCAATCGAATGTGGGGTCACTGACATACTCGTGCTTGACTAGTTTCCACCAGTCCATAGCGGCATCCTTGAGGTAGTAAGCATCTACTCTCACTCGAACTCCAGCAGGAGCTTCGAGGGTCTCAAAAGCAGTCTCCATTTCGGAGATGTAGGCTTCTACTTGGCAGGATTCTCTCGCCTCTAAAACATGGAGGACGGAGATCTGCGATAGCTTTTACCCAGTTTACTTCTCTGGGTGGCGGGGGAGGGATTGGTCCCGCTTGGTTCTGTTGGTTTGCTGGTTTTGTTGCATTGCTTGGATTACTTGGGGTAGCATCTGTGCTACCGTGGCAGCGACGATTTCAGCTATCGTCTGCGTGCCGGGTCCGTCATTGCCCCCTCCTCTAGGGCGACTTGGACCTCTTCCTGACATCTGAACATTTAGCAGTTACATTAGGCTCCGCAAGATATGACTCAAAGGTCTTGGAATTAAACAAGGTATCGTTCCTAAGAACGTCAAGGGTATCCGTTGTTAACAACGGTAGTTCCTAGTTAGGTTTCTAAGCATTCGTCTTAAGACGGTTGAAATCCTAACTCGGTAATCCCCTATGCTCGGTAACTAAGGACATCAGAGCGTTACTACGCTCTGATACCACTTTTTGTAACACCCCTACCGTTAATCCTATGCTTACCGTCCAATCATCCATAATTCAGAGTTACTTGCAGCGGAAATACTACCTACTACGGTGGGTGATACAACGCCGCCAACCGCCCATACGGCTAGCAAGGCTATTCCTACTTACAGTGATGGTCTGATGAACATAGTATACCGAGCCACTACCTTAATGCTTACCGAATACAAAATAACATTCTTACATTCTGGGATCACCGAGTATTTAAAGTATATTCAATTACATTCCCATTTCCAACCTACCAAAAGAATGAGTTTAATCACCTACTCATCTATACCAATGCTCCATTCTATCCATGTCCAAAAAGGTGTACCCCATGGTACACCGGCTAACAAAACTCACAGCCGTGTACTACTTAGTACACCATTCTCAAATTCATTGTTTACAGACAAAAAGAAATCAAAGACTAGCTACATCTCTTCATGGCCTCATCCTTCTCGAGTACCTGCGTGTAGTAAAAATGGTGCCCCAAGGGGCTCAGCAAACGCTGCGTATAAACTCCGCATATACCGAGTGCTAGCTAGGGCACGCCGACTATTTGACGTCCACTAAACATGCTGTTCATTTATTTCATACATACATGCTTTGCACACAACATACATTCGTTCACAATACATTATTCATTCCAAGGCAACAATACAGTAATGCTCACAACACTTACCTTCACAAGGTTAGCCAAATTACGCATCCGGGTTAATCGGAATGCTATTTACTCTTTTACTCATTTCACATTACTTACTCTTACTTACACTTACTTACTTACATTCATTTTACTTACTCATTCATACTTACTTACTTATACTCAAGTTAAGTCGTCGGGACCTCCGGCCCTGGGGACTACTCCGTCCCACCTCCGGGATTTACTTGACTCACCAATCCGGGATGCTACCCACTTAAGGGATTTGGGCCGCGGACCAGTTTAAGAGTCAGGAATCGGATCCAACCTCTTGTGTCTCCTCATCCTCACGCGTGGTCGAAACTATATCGGACTTCTACTCATTCCAATTTAATTACCAATTTAAGTTAGGATGGTTAGCTTGTTAGGAATAAGTTAGAAGTCCATTCACACATATAATCGGTCACGATGCAATACAACATACATACACACATACATTATCATCCATACATTTCATGAATTATACAAACTTAGATTAAAGAAAATATACCACAATATACAACACTACATATTCACAAGTAAACATGATAACTCCGATTCGTGCATTTATCTTATTTGGTGATCAATTAGCACACAACACACAAATCAGAGTAACCAAGATAGCATACGGGGCATGAGGAATCCATACCGTTCACCGTCGTACGTGTTTCCAAACGTTCCTCCGGTGTCACAAATCAAATCCTAGGATATACATACAATCGAATGATTAATCTAACTATTATTGACTTAATTCGATTACTCGTATGTTTCCTAACTCATACTTACTAAGTCTTTACCTCCTTTACACTTATATCCATTTTACTCATTTTTCATTACTTATCCATGGTTTACTTACCTATATATATACATATGTGTAGGAGGGTATATATATATATATGTATGTATACATACTAGTTATAAGCTTACAGTTTTTTTTTTGTAAGTATTGGGCCGTCCGACCCAAGCCCTGGGTCGGACCATTCCAGTAGAGTTCGTCCTCTGAAATTCACCCTGTCCGACCCAGCACTATTCCGTCCGACCCATACCCTCTGGGTCGGACCGTTCCAGAAGGTTTCGGTCCGTGTCCCTGCTCCGTCCGACCCACTGTCCGACCCAGACTCTGGGTCGGACGAAGTCAGAAACTTCGACCCTTATTTTTTTTTGCCTGTCCGACCCACATCCGATCCACGGTCCTGGGTCGGACCATTACAGAAAGATTTATTGTCGTTGCCTATGTCCCGTCCGACCCACTGTCCGACCCACCGTCTGGGTCGGACGAAGTCAGAACATTGCTACAGATTTTATTTTTCTTTCCCAATTTCACCCATTGCTTCCCCAATCTTCCTACATACATCCTAACATGTTTTAGTACAATTTAAACACTCTAAATCATGCTAATTCATTTCCTAATTCATTACACAATTCTATACTAACTTATATACACAATTCTCTAAGTTTCTACTCAACACTTACACAGTTTCTCCCCTTACCATATTATGCTACAGATTTTGTTCTAACTCTCTCCCAACAATAGCTCCCTCTTCTAATGTCATTTTTGACACCTCTAATACCTTACAACTACATTAACTATCTCTCCTAATACACCCTCTATCTTTCTCTATTAAAATCTGTTACAACCTATGCCATTCACCTAGTTTCTAATCTCTTAAGTCCACTAGTTTCTAAGTAAATTTTGTCATAGTCTCCCCTATAATTTACACTCTCACCACATTGTTTACACTCACATAAATGATCATACCACCTGTTTAAACCAAAATCAATATTCCCATCTCTTATACACAAATACTACACTAAGCAACATTTATTTCCTGCACTCAAACATTAGCTCCCATTTATGTTTCAACAAGTTTTAAGATGTATTTTAAGATTCAAAATACTCATATTCTCCTACATCACACTCCTACTACATTACCATTTTCATTACTAATTTCAACTTCTAAAAATCTGTTACATACATATATGTACAAGGTTACACAAAAGAGAATTCTTACCTTGTTTCTCCTTCTAGTTTTCTTTCTTCCTCTTGCTTCTTCCTTCTCTCTCTACCAGTTATAGCAACTCAATCCACTAACACTACAACCATTCACATACATACTTCAATACTAAAACTAACCCTAACATTATTTAAGCTCTTAATGTGTGTTTTAGGGTTTAGAAAATTCCTTACCTTGCAAGGGTGTAAATGAAGCTTGGAGTGGCTCAAGAACAAAATTCCAACTCCACCAACAAGGCCAAAATCGGCTAGCATAAAGAAGCAAGCAAGGGTTTTAGTTTACATTTTCGTTTTGCCCTTGAGGCTAGAAAAAGATGGAGTTTTAAGAATATTTTTACCTCAATAGAGCAAGGAGAAGGAGGGCCTTCTAATGGTGGTCTTGAAGCTCTAAATGGGACATACCCATAAAAACGAAAATGTTGGTTTTCGAATTTTGAAAGGATGGAAATGTAGCTCTTGATGAGAGGATTCCAATGGTGTAATTTTTACAATTTTTGGAGAAGGTTTGAGGGGGTTACAAGAGGAGAGAAGAGAGGTTTGTGGGGGTTCTCTTATTTCTCCATGGAAATCGCATGGAAGAAGGAGGAAGAAGAGAGTAAGTGAGGGGGATGGTTCACGTGAGAGAAGGGAGAATAGGGATAGGAGAGAGAGACTTGTGAGTGAGGGAGTAAAGTAATAAAGGGGGGGTTACTTTATTATTTTGTTTGTGTTGTAAATAAGAGAGTGAGTGTGTGAGAGAGTGTGAGAGGGGGGGGGAAAGCCATCGGCTGCACCCAACACACACACACACAAATTTTACTTTTTATTTTAAAAGTGGACACATAAGTTTTGGTTATTTATGTTTCTACCCCACAACTTCCCGTTTTTGACAGTTTTTACTAAACTCTCGTTTTATTGATTTTATTGGTTCTAAAGCTTCACTAATATTTATTAATGATTATTTAGTTGTCCAAAATTGTTACGAGTCTATTTGACCCGCTTAAAGACACGTTTTCCCGGTTACCTCGAAAAACGCGCTTTAAGGTTCGTTAGTGATTTTAATCCATTTTAAGGATCCGTTTTCTTCGGGATTTGTTCCCTCATGATTATTTATACTTAATTAAGCTTCTAAATTACTTATTAGCCTAATTAATCACTATTTTTAATTACGGGGTATTTCAGATGTGTTTACACCTCCCGATCAAACCGTATGTGAATATACACACACCTAACCGAGACAGACGGTATAGCTGAGGGGCTAAAGCCCGACCCTATAAAAAAAGAAGGGGTAACGAAATATGTAGCACATTAGTGCACGAATAATTTCACTGGAATGGAACATCTTGAACTTATTAGATTACGTGGGCGTAATCATTTTTAAGGGGGGTAGAGCGATTTCGCACGCTTAAAATATACCGTACGTAGGAGTACGTAGCGCATGGTACACATGCTGCAAACTATTATTGTACGTAGAGTACAAGTGTCATGACTGTGTTATATTACTTGAGGTAATATTGTGATGTATTATGTGTATGAATATATATATATATGTTTTAGTTCGCATTGTCGTGACGAATAGGAAAGGGAGAACAGAAAGTGTTCTGATTCTACTTCCGCTTATTTATGCAAACGTTGCGAACATTAAAACATAAACGCCTAACTTGTTAGCTCCGGTTGAGAGTTCGAGTAGGTCTATCTGGTAGCTTCGGTGGGAGATGGAAATAGAAGAGGTAGAAAGCTCTATACTATATGATTGTGACTCGGTATGAAACCGATTATTGGAATGGGATGAGTGAGTCGGCATGAGACCGATGTATAACCTAGTGGAGGTAAAACCTCTAGGAATTGTATGAATAATTATAAGTCGAGTGAACTTGGTACATGGTTAGGATACATGATCCTATATGCGGTGATTAGATTAATTACACTAGTTGACTTGTGTATCTATAGAACACAAGGTGGCAAATATCAAGAGGAAACAAGATTAGAAGTGAATAAACAATTGATTGATTGAAATTGACGTGGGAAGTTGAACTTGATCCTGGTCCGATCAAGGGAAACCGAACACAAATTGAGGTGAGAGATAGTTCAACACTGACGCTGACCACGTCGGGGTTGAATGATTCTCGAAACTTCCTACAAGTGGACACAGATATGAATAGAAATTGGAATTTAGGGCGTCACTCGAAGAGCCGTGGACCGTGGAGTCCTTCGTCATTAGACCGGTGTGTCTGCGAGTGACATCACCCAGAGAGCCGTGGACCGCAGAGCCATTGTCATTAGACCGGTGTGTCTGTGGGTGACTAAGGAAATAAGGTGATACTTCCGAGGAGCCGTGGACCGCAGTGTCCTTTGTTATTAAACCGGTGTGTCCGCGGGTAGTAGACGTTGGTTGGGTTGGGGATCGTCAAGTCCTGGTCTTTAAGACTGTCCCTGTGATTTGTCAACGTTAACTATATGTGCACACATACATGTGGAATGTGATGTGTGAGTATCCTCGCGAGATACTAACATGTAGATAGGGATGCGTGTGGATCCCTTGTCCAACACACCTTTGAGTACTTTATGAGTTTTGCACCTTGTCTAGTGCTGTGTACCATGAGTTTGCACCTTGTCTAGTGCTGTGTACCATGAGTTTTGCACCTTGTCTAGTGCTGTGTACCATGAGTTTTGCACCTTGTCTAGTGCTGTGTACTATGAGTTTTGCACCTTGTCTAGTGCTGTGTACCATGAGTGTTGCACCTTGTCTAGTGCTGTGTACTATGAATTTTGCACCTTGTTTAGTGCTGTTTATGTATGAATGTGTCATGATTATTGACTGTATGGAATGAGATGGATGCTGTATCAAATGTGATACATAAAAGACTAGGTCTGAACGTAGTGGAATGTACTCCCTAGTGATGATCTGTCTGTGATTACTTAGTGGAACTTGATTCCTTAGGTGAACTGTAGATGGGTAAGGACTTCGGGACGAAGTCTCTTTAAGGGGGGTAGACTGAAATACCCCAAACTAATAAAATATGGATTAAATATTTAATCACATTAATTAAGGCCTAAACATGCCTTAAAAGTCAACTGAGAACAATAATGGTCAACACAAAGCAAGATGTTGCACCCTTTGACTATATGGGGTGAATAAATACCCAAATGAACTTCCTAGGACCTAAGATTTTGTCCTAAACTTATTAACACATTACTAAACATGTTACAATTGTTGGACAACACTCCAACACAAAGAACAGGCATTTACATGCTTCAAGGTCAAGTAGGGCAAAAATGTGCTCTAAGAATACCTTAAAGGTCAAACGACCTCTAAATGATATAAAATTGGATACCATGATCAAATATCATGTAAGGAACACAAAAAAACTGTTCTCAAGGAAAACAGAGCTCAGAAACACCCTGCGACTCAAAATGTGCACTAAAATTCCTTAAAGCACGTTTTTCGTCTATGAGCTCTAAGATAATGACTTTTGTCACTGTAAAGACTATAATAAGTTCTTTATAACATTAATGTGACATGATAGACTATATTATAAAGTCTAAATCAAAGTTTAAAAATAAAATCAAAAATTGGCAATTTAGTATGAATAGTACCCAAAAATAACACTTAAATACTTAATTTAACTTAAACCATGGTCAAAGCTCACCTATTGCCTTGACCAAAGCCAGCCGATTTCATACAGCTCTAATACCCACTCATTTGTCAATCTTTAATCAATTATACAGCTAATTAGGTGGGCCATCAAGTTACTATTCCAAAAGTAGCAAATAATGTCTTAAAAGCTAAATTAATCATTCTTCCTTCACTCACCTTGCTTCCCAGCCGACACCACCTTCCTTCAACCTCTCCTTGGCTTCTCCAGGTCGTGGCTAACTCACCAAGAACAGAAGAGAACATCAATTAATCTTGGTAAGCTAATTAAGCCTTGAAATGTTCATTTTCTTCACAATTCCTTCCTCTTTCCATGGAGCAAAGCATCAACCACTTCCATCAATGTTCTTAGGTTGTTATGGAGGTTAAATGGAGGGTGTATCTCGGCCTTAACAAGGGAAGAAGGTGGAGAAAGCTAATCTTGTTCTTAAGGTATAAAAATGTGCTTTAAGCACATATCTTTTGATTCCCTTCAAATTCGGCTGTGAAACTTTGTTTCTAAGCTTATAATCTTCATCTTAACATACTTATCCAGTTGGTACATCAAGAGCTTCGAAGTATAACCAGATCCAAGCCAAAAACACCATTTTAGGCATTTTAAACAAGGTAAAGATTAGCTATCTTCTAATCTGAGTTATACCAGTTTAAAGCTTGGTTTTAGTAGCTCTTTTGACACTCTTTGCCTACTGTAAAAACAGGCCGAGACCAACCCTGTTTACCTTGGTATTTTAAGGTAAATTTTACCTTGAAAATTGACATTAAACACTTCTTATGGTTAGATCTTGCTTGGAGACTAACTATGCCTTAATTGCTGTTTGAAAACATGTAAATAATGCTGTGGAAATTTTATCCTAAGTTGGGCGTGGCCAAACAAGGCCTTAACTAGGCAAAAACAAGGTATAAATCACTTAAACCTTCACTTGGTATATTAATATGTGTTTATACATATGTATATATATTGTGCCGTGAGTGAATGGTTAATTAAGGTCTTAACTTGACCTTAGGTGATTAAGGAATGGTTTAATAAATTTTATAACTAATTAATTAGCATAATTATCAAATTTAAGACATTATGTGGAAAATTGGTAATTAATGAAAACATATGGTAAGGGCCGAGAGTTTACAGCATTTTGGGCATTTATGTGTAATTTATTTTATAAGCCAAGGTTTGTAATAAGGCCATGTACTTTAGGCCATTTTATTTATGCATTTATAAGCTTTTAATTAAGTTTAAGTGCTAAATATGCATTACCGCATATTATTGGGGTTATAGTGTAATTAAATTAAATTTGGGGGCTATAAAAGGATATAGCCAAAATTTAGAAGTTTAAATGAGTTTATATAAAAATTATAAGATTATATATAGTTTTGGGTGAAATTGTAAATATTGGAAAGTTAGGGGTAATCTATGTAATTACCGTGGAAGTAGGGTCAAAATGATGTTTGGAAGTCAAACATTGACCAAGCAAAAGACTTTGACCAGATTTGATGATTTATTAATTTAATTATCAAATTATACTAAGTTATGTATTAAAAGGTAAAAATTACATAACATATGGGTATATGTGTGATTACCGAAAGTTTTGGGTATAAAATGGTATTTTATACACCTATGGAGTATTAGGAATTTTTAGGAATTTATTTGGTTAAGTTTGGAGTTAATATGAAATATGTAAGTATAATATATGATATTTTATAACATTGTTACAAATGGGTAACATGTGGGTAAAAACCGTGAATTATAAGAGTATAAGGTTAGGAATGGTATTTATAACCTTTTGGTGTAGTTTGGTAATTTTTGGAGTTATATACAAGATTTTATAAAGATATATGTATAATATATAGTTTTAATGATATTAGAAAACTATGTATTATAAATTGGGGAGATTTGGTAAATATACAAAGTTTGGTGGTGGGAATTTAATTAAAACAGACCTAGGGTCTGTTCGGTAATTATGAACCTTTAAAACAATAGGTTATAATTATATTAAGGTTTAAGGATTATAATATAAGGTATATATTATAAGTGTGACAATGGAATATAATTTGGGATTGATTTGTAAAATCTGAAAGTATGGTGGGAATTAATAAAACCGAAAAGGCTATGGTCCATTGGTATTTTATAACAATTTATAACTATAGGTTATAATTGTTTTAATGACATAAATGTCATAATATATGTTATATAGCTATAATATAACATTATATTATTATGATTGGTGGATTTTGTAATATTCAAGAAAAAATGCTGTTCGGAATTAATGGGAATTTTAGAACAAAAATTATAATATGGTTTTCAATGTTATAAAGGTTATAGCATTTATAATATAAGAAATGTTCATTAAAAGAGAATGAATATATCATAAAGATTTACCATATATAAATGGTCCATTAATACATGTATATGAATAAATATATGTTATGGTGTGGAAAAATACAATATGGTTCAATAACCATGTATTAACATAATTTAAAATGATATAAGGTGAAAGGAAAAAGAATTACAAACATTAGATATGGAAGCTCTAATGTTAGGAGTGTGCATGGAATAATAAGGATTCATATAATTCAAAGTATTTCTAAATACGAATTATACCACATTAAACTTGGAAAAACAAACCTTAGGAAAATAAATACTAAGGTGAGATGTATAATAAACGATTAAGATTATACATGCAATATAGTGACAAGCTATATGATATACAAATGTGTATTAAATTACATGCGATAGTAAACGTTTAAAGTTAAGTATATTAATATACTCGACGTAACACGCATGAAATATGACGTCTTTCCTAATCCCGAGTTAAACCGAAAACCCGACAAAAGTTATCAGTTAGTAACGGGGAATAAACCGGGATGGATTAGTAACGGTACGGGGTGCCGTAGTGTGTTGTTAGTATGAGATGCTGATGCTTAGTGTGATGCATATTGATAGATTGTTAGAGACGACACGAGGAGCATCGGATCTAGCTGAATCATACTCCACCGTAATACTTTCAGGGTGAACGGTATGTTATTTATGTGGCTTGATTGTCTCTGAGGATTTCCTCAGTTCAGACATTGTGTGAAAATCTGTGATAAGATTGAATGTCTGCTTGTGTGAATTAATATGCTTGAGTTGTGTATTAATGCTGCTTTAATATTACTGTTGCACGATAACAGTACCGTTCGTATATATGAACATATTATAAAACGAACTAGCGGCAATGATGCTATCTTATATGTGTAATATAAGGAACGTAAGTAAACGTTGTAGCATCAGGATAATAAGATATATATATTACCTGAGACTTATATACGGAGCATTGGCCTCTTTAACGCCGCTCTCGTATCTAACACTGGATCCCGAGTCGACATACTCAGGTTGGACTAACGACCTCAGTTTGTTGTGTTAGGAAAAATAATAAAACGATGCGATGGTATAGATAAGTTTATCAAGAGGATGTGGCTCTTGCTGTGAACTGTGATCCATTAACAATACTAGGATACCGTGTGGTAACCGTAAGTATCAGGATAAATTTCCAACGAACTACAGAACGTTCGTAGGCGGAGACTCTACCGGAGGACTCTATGCTAGTGGGTACTGCCCGGGTGACCCGCCATAAGAGATGGGTAACTTAGAGACACGTCGTTCTAACGAGACGTTGTCATTAGACATGACTGAACAATTACGAACGACTATGCTAACTCGTACATTAGGCGAACATTATTTGGGCTTGCATGCCAAAGACGAGAGTTTATACTCGTCTATAATTCTCGTTGTTTCGCCTTGTTGTTGTGCTTTGTGGTTATGTGTGGTATGTTGGTGGATTTGTTTGAACGAGCCATTGTGCTCATATTGTGTGTTGTGAACTGGTTGTGTCGAGTCGCAGTACTCATGTGTGGATTATGGTGGACTGTTTGGTCGGGTGAGTCGCCGAACTCAATTATGAACTATTAAGTGTTTGTTGGAATGGAGTCTCTGTACTCATATAAGCGTTGTAACGCTTTCAGTGGTTTATTACGATGCGATGTGTGAAGCCGGGGGCTTGTTGGTTATTTGAGTTTACTGCAATATATATTGTTGCTTTACAGTTTTAACATTAAACTACTTGCATGAAAATGAATTGCATGCTCTCGACCAAATAACTGAGGGTCCGAGGGGGCATGACAGTCATGTAGTAACATACTCAGCAGGGGCTGATTCCATACCACAACAACCATTTTTGCAGGTATGCAGCTTCCGGTGTCGGCAAGAGAGGGACGCGCTGGGTAGTTTAATTACAGTTGTTTTAATATGCACTGTTGCATTTTGATACGAACTTAGAAACGTGTATATGATTGGAATACTTAGAATGCTCACTGTGAATGTATTTTATATTGGTTTGGGAAGGTTAGATCTATCTCTTGTTGTCACTGCGAGAAATTGTTTCGTATTTAAGAGTATATCAGGAAGCACGTTATTACTCGTATGGGCGAGTAAGAACGGTGACACCAGTAGTTCAATTGTTGAAATTACCGCTGCGATTATATTGTTAAGTAAGATGATTAGGAGCCGATTAGAGTAGGGGTGTTACAGAGCTCGCCGGAATGGGATAACCATAGCTGCATTATGGAGAGTGGCGCCGCATTTGTAAATCGCGCTCATATGTCACAATTTCATAACTAGTGTGATCCATTTGTTTTAGGGTCGTTCGCTACTCACGAGTGAAACAACTAAAAACTGAGTATACCTGCGTTTGGATAAATGAAGGTGTGATTAACTTATAGTTAACTGCCACCTATACCATAGTAAACATTTTATAGGGTCCAACTCTAATTAAAATGTGACACATGTATTATACTTTTTTGTAGAAATGATTAATGTGCTGATCGCAGTCAGAACTGGGTCTTAGTTTGATGATCTGGAACTTTTAATTTTGGAAACTTCGTTTTGATGGTGAATTTTTATTTAGGGTCCTTTCAATCTGTTTTAATTAGTTTCAATGATAACTTTTACTTTCACTTATAATACCAAACTAAGCCTTAAAAAATTCGATATCATGTCACCTACACGTCATTCCGCGGTATAAAACTACCACTGACAGACAAGTTCGTTCAACAGAGTTTGTTCTTTGCACAATAGGAATTTCTCTTTGTTAATTATTCTTCTAGGTGCTCTTTTGTCATCAGTCTGGCGAAGAAGCTAGTACATGCAAAACGCCAGCGTTTTATAGGAACCAGATCTGAAATTCGTCCACAATCCCCAATTGTAGACTTCTATCTAGTCCATTATTTTTTCTCACAAAAATCGTTTTATCGAAATCCCTGAAAGCGAACAGAGAAACACGGGGATAGAGAATAAATTCCGACTTTGCGATCAAAGACCAAAACCCTCCACAGACACCTCGCACTTTTTTTTATCTCTCTCTCTCCTTCTTGACGGACGGATAGGGGCGATGGAGACTCTACGTCGACTGGTCGGTTCATCGCCAGACCCCGAAGAGTACGCCGGGGTTGATTTCTGGTCGGATCCGGAGCGCGCAGGCTGGCTAAGGAAACAGGGAGCCGTGATGAGCTACTGGAGGCGGAGATGGTTTGTTCTCAAGCAAGGGAAACTCTTATGGTTTCTGGATTCTGATGTGAACAGGTACTCAGTCCCGCGGGGCGTGATCCCTGTCGGTCGATGCGTGACCGTCAAGGGCGCAGAAGATGATATCCATCTTGCTAACGCCTTCCAGCTTTCCACTGGTGGTTATACAGCGCCGATGTACTTTGTCGCGGATACGGAAAAGGAGAAGGAGGAGTGGATTAACTCGATTGGACGATCTATTGTTCAGCACTCTCGGTCAGTAACGGATTCAGAGATTGTTGATTATGATAACAGGAAGTGATGCTATCTTTCAGTTTGGATAGAGTATATTTGGGGGATGACGATGTTTTGGAGGAGGTTTATGTTATTGTCTGTGTGTTACTGTTTATGGTTTTTCAGTCTTGTGCTTCTGTCATTCCTCTCCTCTCTCTGTATAGTTTTTATTTGACTTTTCTCTGTTTCCATTATATGTACAAGATTCTGGTAGATGATGAACTTGTTCTTTCATATGTGTTGTGATCGATCTGAATCTCAAGTGTGGACATCTGGTGCGTGCTACTTTCGTTGGTTTGTTTGAACTTTTTTATTGATCTTTGTGAATTTGTGTTATTTCGTACTCCTTAGTATGATTTGGAATTGAGAGAGTTTAAATTGGATGTGATTGTCGAATATAGGGGTGGTTCACATTTTGATAAGCAGAGGTGATTGTAGTAGCATTAGATGGATTGGGTTCTTCCGTGATAGATTTCAGGTCTTTGATTGCGGTGCGGCTCCGACTTTTTGAATTGAATCCGTTAGCCTTCCTGGTTTGAGAAATTGCACAATCTTAGTATACTTTTTTTCAATAGATTTCGTTATGTAAGAGAAAACTGGATGGTTGCTGGATTACGATTTTTCTTTCAAGATGACCAAACTCTGCTGGTGAGTATGCTGCGGATTGTATTGGTTTCTGTTGAAGTAGTTTGAAATTGGTTATAGGTTTCCTATTGGATTTTGCTTTCCGTGGGAGATCATCCCCCAATATTGTTAATAGACGCGGGTTTTAATGGCACTTGCTGGTTTTCTTGATAAATTGCTGAAGAAATTCATTTCTTTGATCTGAAATATATGGATATGGTGCCTGTTACGGTAGGCTAAACATACCTCAAACCTCACAGAGGCCAAACTCACAATATTCTTGGATTATCCACCTTACCGCAGCCACTACTTGGGGTAGCAATGGGTCGGGTTTGGGTTGGGTGAAGCTCCATTGTTTTTCACCCGCATCACCCGACCTGTCACCCGTCACCTGAATGGGTGGATCCGTCACCCGTTTTTTTTTTTCAATTAGCATTTTTAATCTTTAATACTTATATAGACTTAATTTTTTAATAAAAATTCACTCATATTTGTTCAATAATATAAACTATTTCAATAAATGTCAATAAAATACTCAAAACATAGAATATTAACCAATAGAATACTAAAATATATTCATATTTGTTCAATAACACATACATGTGGGTGACGGGTCGGTGAATGGATCGGGTGGAAAATTTTCACCCGTCACCCGCACCCGTTTTACGTGTTATCTGTTTTTTTGCGGGTTTTTTCACCTGTTTTAGCGGGTTGGGTGCAACGGGTAGTCGGGTACCCGTCACCCATTGTCATCCCTAGCCACTACTTGTTACATACTACACAACAGTCTCTGTCAACCAATAGTAGTAGTACAACGGTCATAACCTCCTCTCTCTTCATAACAACCTTTATTCTATTATTATTAGACCAATGGTGGACCTAGACTTTAAAACTTGTGAACATTTTTTATCAAATAGCAATCTGTCAAACAAAATATTAACATTTAATTTTTAAAGTAATATTTAATATTTAAATTACAATTATTTTATATGATTCTTTATCATTTGAAAGTGATACATAATAATATTATTGTTAATAGATTAATAATATATTTGCTTCTACATAAGTGTTTACATTATTACTAACCAGTTCATCTCCCATTTTAATATATTTCATGAGTAGGGATGCTCTTTCAACTGTAGTTGTAGGAACTGATAGCATCAACCCAAGTTTTGAACATGCACTATTTTGAATGCCAAAACATCATATTTCGGTTACACTATTTAGTTATCTAACATTTATTATTTAATTTTACTATATATAGACATATATATACTTGTATTTTTCTAAAAATTTGTGGGGGAAGGTAACTCCACAAATTATAACATCGATCCGCCACTGTATTAGACGGATAAGATAAAAACTAAAAAACAGGCTCACGCCTGGAATAAACCAAGTCAAACCTCTTATCATCTCCACCCTTGGAAATCCACCTTGTCCTCAAGGTGAAACACAGAAAATTGCTACTTAATAACTGAAATGGGCTCCCAAGAGGTGTCAAAATCAGGACATTTCTACCAACGGATGAGAACCGCTGGTTCGTGATCCACGTGATGACAGTAATCCACAGCAATAGTCGGATACACCACCATTTCCAAATCAGTAGTGAGAGCCGCTAGAAATTGAACCACAGTTCACTCGGTAGGGGGAGCTTTTTTAAGTTGGGAAACACGAATAATGTTATGGGGTTCGAGCATTGGGTGGCAACAGCAGCTTGTAGGCCACTTCTCCTACCCGTTCCAACACCTCGAAAGAACCATAGTATCCTGGACTCAGCTTTCCACTCCTCCTCTTGGACAGTGACCAAAACTTATAAGGATGAATTCGTAGAAATATCTCTTCCCTACCTGAAACTGCACTTCTCTTCAATGCTTATCTGCTCGAGCTTTCATGCGTTGTTGTGCAACCAGTAAATTATTGTGTAGTTCATCCAAATAAGTATCTATTTCAGACAATTGAATGTCTACCTCCTCTACCATGGACCCAAGGGACTGTAGCGAGCTAAGACTGGTGGTTCGCAGTCTTACAAAGCTTTGAAAGAAGTGGTGCCCAAGCTTTTGATGAAACAAGGTATTAAACCAATATTCCACCCAACCCAGCATCTTCAGCCACTGCTTAGGATGCTGAAAAGGCATGCACCATAAATAGTCCTCGACACTTGTTAACCACCTTGCTTTGTCCATCTGATTGTGGATGATAGGAAGAACTCTTGCATAACTTGGTTCCCGCCATCTTAAACATCTCCTTCCGATATTGGCTAATAAAGATCGAACCCCGGTTAGAGACAATAGAACGGGGACAACCATGAAGTCACATTACCTCTTGAGCATAGATAGAGTATTTTTTGTTGTGTGTGAGTGTTTCAGGGGCAAGAAATGAACAAACTTAGTCTAGTCCACCACCACTAACACGGTCAAAATTCTTTAAGCCTTAGGTAATCGTGAAATAAAATTCATACTCTCACCCTCTTAAACCTGTTCAGGAACCGGTAAGGGCTATAACAAACCAACAAAAGAAAGAGTTCTATACTTCACCCGAAGACAGACATCACATGTTGCCACAAACTCTTTAATTTGTTTGTGCATGCCAAACTAGAAAACCACCCCCGCCAGCATTTTATATGTGCGTAAGTAACCAGAATGTCCTTCCAACGGAGAGTAGTGATACTCCTTCAACAGAGAGGGAATGAGTTGTGAAGTAGTAGAGATAACTAGTCTCCCTTTATAAAATAGACGGCCAGACTGCAGCTTAAACCCAGGATGAGAATTTCCCTTAAGTAACAAGTCCTGCATCACTGTCCGCAATCGATCATCAGATTGCAACTTTGCTTCCACCTGCTCCCACCCTTTGAAGGAAACCGTGCAACTCAAAAAGGTCTTCCACCCTAGAAAGAGCATCAACCGTACCATTCTCTTTCCTAGGTCTATAGACTATCTCAAAGTCAAAGCCTAACAGCTTAAGAAACCATTTGTATTGGTCCTTGGACATGAGTCGCTGCTCCTACAAATGTTTCAACGTCTTATGGTCAGCCTTAATGATAAACCTCTGGCCAAGGAAATAGCGTCTCCACTTCTGAACAGCAAAAACAACAACCATCAATTTTCTTTTCGTAAATGGATTTAGCCCGAGCTCAAAGAGAAAAGGATTGACTGAGGTAATAGATAGGTCTTCCTTGCTGTATCGGAACAACCCACATGCCCTTTCCCGAAGCATCAGTTTCCAGCTGAAACTGTTTGAGAAGTCGGCATAGCAAGAATAGGTAACCGTAGACAGCGCGTGTTTCAACTGCTCAAATGCAACTTGGTGCTTTTGGGTTCTATTGAAATGGATCTTTTTCAGTAACGCAATCAAAGGACCAGCAATCATACCGTAGTTTTGAACGAATCTTCTATAGTAGCCTGTAAGACCCAAAAAAGAGCGCAACTCTTTAATCGAAGTAGGAGTAGGCCAAGCCACTGCAGACGTATATATCTGAGTGGTTAAACTGGTGTAAAATTAAAGAAAAGAAATTAAAAACTCAAAATAAACGTCGGGCTGCAAACAAATCCCGTCGTGGTAGTATAGTGAAATGTAAGCGACCGGATGTCGAACCGTGGGACTAATATACATATAATAGTACCTAAGCGTGTCACAAAGGGGGGATTAATTGACTTGTATTATAAATAAAAAGGAAAGATAAAATAAACTAAGTTAATAAATAAATTAAATGGAACTCTGGGTCAGGTTATTATAATCTGCATAATTAAGCTATCTCTACTGGTTTAATATTTGGCAAGGTTCCTGTTATTATCTTAAGGTCCGATGAAAACTCATAAGAACTCGTTCCAGTTGTGCAAGGTCCGATGAAAACTCAAGCACCCACTGGTGGACGGCAGAGGAGTATTGAGGAATTACATTTGCATCTGAAAATACTAACTTATTAAATCATAATAAGCTTTCTCCCAAATTTACGATTTAATTAACCTATCTATTTATCACCTGGTCTGATCAAAATAGACTTAGTAAAGCAATTTAATAAACTCATGACATTTATTAAAAAGGTGCGAGATAACCTTTAAAACGCAACAAACTATATTTAAATAAAACCAGTAAAATATTGCATAATTAATACAAACACATAATAACCATTCCCAGAGTATAAATATTCTAGCCTAACATATTAAATAGATAAACAGAAACAAGAGTAGTAGAAATCATCTGTAGTCACTCCTGCATTCGTTCTGCTATTTTATATACGTAGGACTAGAGGTGGATATGGTGGAATGTGGAAATAAATAAAATGGAGAAGACGGGAGAAGAGAAATGGGATGAACGAGTGAAGTGTGGTATTGGTATGTTGGGTCGTGGATGATGGATCTGTATTTGGAAGCAGAAGTACGTGCGTTTATATAGGAGAAAGGAAGATTGAAGATAGAGCTGGTTCACAGCGTGAAGAGATTTGCTCATTGATTGCTCAGGGGACAGATTGCGTGAAGAGTAGATGGAAAAGTTGCAGACAGGTCGACGGGCGAAGTCGACGAGCGAAGTCGACGAGCCAGGTCGACGAGCGAGAAGAAAACTGTTTCGTGACTGATTTTAGTCACGACCGCCTAGACAACCGCCTCAAACTAGGCGGTTTTAAGTGTCCTCCTTGAACAACCGCTTCAATACATGCGGTTGCCTTGTCCTTCCGCCTTGACGTCCGCCTGCCTTCCGCTTGACGTCCGCCTGGAGTCCGCCTAGTTAGGCGGTTGTGTAGGCGGTTGTAAGCCTGACCGCCCCTAGCTAGGCGGTTGTGCAGGCGGTCACAAGTATGACCGTGACCTATTTTCCTTCAAACTTCGACCGGCTCTAGATTCTTCTTTGGACCCCGTTTTCTGAGCCGTTTGCGTCTATGCATTCGTCTCTTTGTCTACTACTCACTCCCGGCTTGGTTTCCTCATGTTAAACCAATAAATTTGTGAGATAAACAATAAAACATAAACTAGAGGAAAACTAACCGAAGTGGAGAAATGAGCAGAAAAGTGCTAATATTATATATGAAATACACCTATAAAACATGCTCATTTGGACACTTATCACACCCCCACACTTATCTTTTGCTTGTCCTCAAGCAAAACCACGTACCCAAGTAAGTAGGGAATGCTCAATACTAACAAATATTATTATGAAGGGTAGGATAAACATGATCTTTTTAACTTACTGAGGAGTGTGAAAAATCAACTGCTGGTGGCATAGGTGCTCAGGGTAAAAACAAAATATAGAGTTTCGGGGTATGATCTAAGGTACTTCAATGTTTTCTTTTAGGTGACTCTGAGAACTTTTACCATGGCCAACTTCTCTCAAGAATGGGCATTGAGGAGAAAACAAAGGAAAAATAGATTCATGCTTTTGTTTCACTTTTGCATAAGAGATGAGAAAATGTAGGCATCACGCCTTTGTATTTAAGAACCTCAACTCTCTTTGTTGGTTACCAATGGTGTCTCGCAAGTCCCTTATTATTATTTTTTCTTTCTTTTTTAACATGAAAGCACCCCTTAGCAATCCCTAAGAGAAAGACAGAAAGAAACCCTGAGCAATAAATCCAACCATTTGCAGATTATTTGGTCACACCGCATATAAAAATGCTCCTCAAAAGTAATCAAAATTTTAAAATTTGTACCATTTATCCCACAATTCATAACAGTTTTTATTCTTAAAGAGAACAACCCACATATAAAGGGTCCATAATATTTGAATTGGACAAACGCATGATAAGGAGAGAGATTAAACATTTAAGCACAAAATGTCACCGAAAAGGGCACACTCCCCCACACTTAAATTGAACAATGTCCTCATTGTTCACCAGAAAAAACAAGGGAAGGTTTTCAGAAGACCTTTTCGGTAAGTAGAAAAATAGAGATAACACAAAGATCACAAATAAACATTTAGCACATAAACGCTCCTCTGCAGTTTTTATTTAAATAAAAGCATAATTAAAGAACTGGTACCCCCTGATATTATTTTTGCTAGTTGTTAAAGGAGTTTCCCCCACACTTGAGCTTCAGCCTCAAGTAGCGTAGCTTGGTTGCAGTGTAGACATGAATTTGCACCTGCATAAGACACTAGAAGCAACCATACTACAAACGGGGTTAAAAGTTAGCAAAAATAAAATTTAAGAGAACCTGAAAATTAAAAGAGCATAAAAGCAAATAAAATAAAAGTACATCCGGGTTGCCTCCCGGGAAGCTGCCCTTCTTTAACGTCTTTGGCTAGACGCCTGCTTCGTATCCTGGATCAAAACAAAACGTTACCTCGGCATATAAAATAAAATTAATGCTCCACAAAATCTGGTGTTTGAGGACTACTGCCGGGAACGTAGTTCTAACAGAAGACCGGTGGTGATGATTTTTTCTTTCCTCAAATTGGAGGATGTAAACATCCTCCTCTTGTAGGTGAGGCTCGTAGAAAGAACGCTGATCGATATCATCTTCAGAGAAAGTTAATTCTTCGAAGGTGATAGTGGCGTTTTGTTTGGATATATTGACGGGAGGTGATGGCAATTCCTTCTCTTCATTTTCAAGGATGTAAGTATCCTCATCTTCTGGATAGAGCACAGAGAAGGATGGAAACTGGCGGTAGGCGACCGTAGAGGGAAGAGAGTAACTTACATCCGTAGTGGGGTGTTCTACCTCATGAATTATTTCGCTCTTCGGTTTGCTGTTCTGGTTGAGCGAGACTCTCCAGGTAATCTGTTGTTGATCTTCTAACCAGAGTTGCTCTTGTAATATGAGACAATCCTCGTAATCATGAGCTCCCCCACATATGGAGCAGTATAAATACTGAGAATAACAAAACTCTTGCTCGTACACCTGTTCCATTTCCTTTTTTTTTGTGTTTTTGTATAATAAACAAAACTACAGAAAAAGATTAGAAAATAAAATAATTAAAACAAACACAATAATAGTATAAGTGGTTCGGTGGGAGAACCGCAGCGTTTTTTTTTCCTGGTGCGAGTGCCGTCCGCTTGGACGTCCGCGCGGTATACAGGCGGTAGGCTAGGCGGACGCGGGTGTGGATGGCTAGCGAACTTCAGTGTCGTCCGCAGTGGACAACCGCCTGGACTGGTGCGGACAAGAGTGCTGCGACCCGCGTTCTGTCCGCGTCCAAACAGGCGGACACGCCTCTGTTGCTTTTTTTTTTCGATTACGAACTTACTGAAACAAGAAATAGAACATATAATAATATAACAAAATATAAAAGATTATTAATATAAACAACAAAAAATAATATAGACAAAATATTCTAATATAACAAGTGAATAATCCGGGGCTTAGGGACTAGAATAAACTAGTCCCCGGCAACGGCGCCATTTTGCAGACGTATATATCTGAGTGGTTAAACTGGTGTAAAATTAAAAGAAAAGAATTAAAAACTCAAAATAAACGTCGGGCTGCAAACAAATCCCGGTCGTGGTAGTATAGTGAAATGTAAGCGACCGGATGTCGAACCGTGGGACTAATATACATATAATAGTACCTAAGCGTGTCACAAAAAGGGGGGATTAATTGACTTGTATTATAAATAAAAAGGAAAGATAAAATAAACTAAGTTAATAAATAAATTAAATGGAACTCTGGGTCAGGTTATTATAATCTGCATAATTAAGCTATCTCTACTGGTTTAATAATTTGGCAAGGTTCCTGTTATATCTTAAGGTCCGATGAAAACTCATAAGAACTCGTTCCAGTTGTGCAAGGTCCGATGAAAACTCAAGCACCCACTGGTGGACGGCAGAGGAGTATTGAGAATTACATTTGCATCTGAAAATACTAACTTATTAAATCATAATAAGCTTTCTCTCCAAATTTATGATTAATTAACCTATCTATTTATCACCTGGTCTGATCAAAATAGACTTAGTAAAGCAATTTAATAAACTCATGACATTTATTAAAAAGGTGCGAGATAACCTTTAAAACGCAACAAACTATATTAAATAAAACCAGTAAAAATATTGCATAATTAATACAAACACATAATAACCATTCCAGAGTATAAATATTCTAGCCTAACATATTAAATAGATAAACGAAACAAGAGTAGTAGAAATCATCTGTAGTCACTCCTGCATTCGTTCTGCTATTTTATATACGTAGGACTAGAGGTGGATATGGTGGAATGTGGAAATAAATAAAATGGAGAAGACGGGAGAAGAGAAATGGGATGAACGAGTGAAGTGTGGTATGTGGTATGTTGGGTCGTGGATGATGGATCTGTATTTGGAAGCAGAAGTTACGTGCGTTTATATAGGAGAAGGAAGATTGAAGATAGAGCTGGTTTCACGCGTGAAGAGATTTGCTCATTGATTGCTCAGGGGACAAACGCGTGAAGAGTATGAAAAGTTGGCAGACAGGTCGACGGGCGAAGTCGACAAGCGACTTCGACGAGCCAGGTCGTACGAGAGCGAAGAGAGAAGAAACTGTTTCGGGACTGATTTTAGTCACGACCGCCTAGAAACAACCGCCTCAAACTAGGCGGTTTTTATAAGTGTCCGCCTTAACAACCGCTTCAATACATGCGTTGCCTTGTCCTTCCCCTTGACGTCCGCCTATCTGCCTTCCGCTTTGACGTCCGCCTGGAGTCCGCCCTAGTATAGGCGGTTGTGTAGGCGGTTGTAAGCCTGACCGCCCTCCCTAGCTAGGCGGTTGTGCGGCGTCACAGTATTACCGTGCCTATTTTCCTTCAAATTCGACCGGGCTCTAGATTCTTCGTTTGTACCACGACCCCGTTTTCTGAGCCGTTTTGCTTCTATCTGTAACACCCTGGATTTTTACCTCAAAACATAGCTTATGAAATACAAATCTAATGGCGCAAACGGCATCAAAACGGACTTCAAACGAGTCCTAAAAGCAAAACGGTGCTGGTCCGAACTTGTGTCCGGACATGGTAAGTTCGGACACAAGCCGAAGAGAAATAGGCTGCAAAAATCCGAAAGTCCGAACTTGTGTCCGGACATTGATGTTCGCACAAGTCGAGAGTTAAAAGGGCTGAAAACCAATGGCGTCCGGACTTGTGTCCGGACTTTGAAGTTCGGACACAAGTATTTGGAAAACCCGAGAAACTTTACGTGGCGTGTCCGAACATTGGTCCGAGCTTACAAGTTCGGACCTAAGTCGAGACTTGTAAGTCGACCTCGTCCTCGCATGCTGTCCGAACTTTGAAGTTCGGACAGAAGGTCGGACACCACCAAACAGAGAAAACTTCTTAAGCTCTTCGGGGCCTGTCCGAACATGGATGTCCGGACGGACGTTCGGACAGGTCCCTGTATGCAGTTAAAACAGAGACAGAGACTAAAAATAAACCAAAACTTATACCAACCCACATTAAGATCAGTATGAAAGGAACATGAGGATTAAACACACTTATACCATAATAATAGCGGAAGACTTTCTCAAAATCCAAGGTGCTACCGCCACATCCAAACCCTTGGATGCTCAGGCTATTAAATCACAAAACATCACAAAACATTAACCCAATATCATAAACCATTTGTGCAGAAACTTAAACTGTAATCGTCAACTGAACATTATTAAGGGCTCCAAAACTTATAAAACAACCAAAGTCTCAAAACAACTCAAACTTCCTAATACTAGGTCGTAGCGCATTCCCCATTTCCCCAAGTCAGCAATCGGTACCTGCGATCAGAAAACAACAATAAAAGCACGAAGGGATCGCGCAAATCAGTGAAACTGAGTAAATTCCATCTCATCACGTAAATACATTTTCCAAATCCCTTTGAATTTGATAAGCGAAACATTCGAGTTGTAAACCAGTAAACCATTCGGGGAGTCTTCAACTGGAGTATCCATAAACAACCAACAGTCACAGCGAACCGAAATATCAAATACCCTCACCCTAAGTCCTTAAGTGTGCACACCCCCTATGAATCATCAGTCCATAGAGTAGATCATAGAGCTTAACTGCAGTCATTGTATGCAGCGCAAATATATATAAACAATTCAGTGTAATCAATTCATGCTCACGGTGCAGAGAACCAACATGGTGAGTCAGGGAGCACCACGAACCCCAAAGTAACAGAAACCAGTGAAGAACTCCCAAAACAAACCATCATCAAATTCACAGTGAAGTTTCTCAAAACACCATTCGCGACAGAAGGCAATCCACACCAAAACAAACCGATAATGAGCACAGAATTTACCTGTTTGCTCTCTCGACTCAGGAAGACACCCAACAGATTCACCAATGACGTTCGCCGTCGACACCAACGTCTAGGTTAGAACAATCCCAATCAGCAGACCTCAAACACAAATGAATAAACCAACACTCAAACTATGCTACTACTTTACCCGTTAGATTCTAGTTGGCACCAGGGAAGGGTTCTGATCAAACACCAGCAGGAGCGTGAATTGAGAGTTGGGAAGGAGAGAGTAATAGCGGCGTGAAGAAGATGAAGAACGATCAATAAGATCGTGGTTTAAATAAGTAAATCAGAGAATTAGGGATTATCAATATAAGTTAAATAAATTGTATTTTGTAAAGACGTAGAGGAATTAATTTAAATCTTGTAAACAATTTTAAAGGAACACCTAATAACTAATAGTGTAATTACTTTCTAAATACATTGACGTTGAGAAACCTCAGGAGGAAGAAACAAAACAACCCGTTAATAAATAAAGACATAATCCTTTAATTCAAAATAGAAAAGAGATTTATTTGACTGTTGCAGAAGATAAGGATGAGGAGTAAAATATCTTAGAAGTTAATTAGTAAACAAATACTAGTAAGGAAATAAATCAGAAATAGATCAATATAGATAAATAGTTTAAGGGCTAAGTGGAAAGAAAACAATTACGTTTAAAAGATGAGTCACCAAACCGATAACAATTACTGGGATAGAAATAAAAGAGTCAAATAAACAACAAATATATTAAATAGCCAAACTGAAATTGAACTCCGGATATTAAAATTAACAAGCTAGAAGAAGATTCTAGATTGGTATTTTAGGATTTAAATCACCTAACGAATTTAGAAGGAAGATTTAGAAATATGACTAGCAGTCACCATAGCAAAACGTTACAATGAATGTGAACATTAAAAGGAGAAGGTAGATTGTTAAATTCCCTGGGCCATCTTAACGCTAATCCCGGACCTATTATTCACCTTATGTACTATAGTATTCTTATCTTGGAAATTCCCGGGTATTTCATCTCATCCCCCTTAAAAGAAAGCTTCGCCCTCGAAGCTAAAACTCATCCCTAAGACGAAAACATCAGAACTGGGTACTGACTTAAATGGTTACCTGGTCGAAAAGCTGTGGGTACTTTTTCCTCATCTCCTCCTCTACCTCCCACGTAGCTTCTTCAGTTCCATGATTGGACCACAGAACTTTGACCATGCGGGTTGACTTCGATCGGGTCTCCCTGGTCTTGGTGTCCATTACTCTAATGGGGTACTCCTCGTAAGATAGATTCTGCCCTAGTTCCAAGACCTCCGGCTGCAGCACATGCGAAGGGTCGGGAATGTACCTCCTCAACTGGGACACGTGGAACACGTTGTGAACTTTCTCCAGCTCACAAGGAAGTGCCAAACGATAGGCGACCTTCCCAATCCTCTCCAAAACCTCATAGGGTCCTACGTACTTGGGACTAAGCTTCCCCTTCTTGCCAAATCTGGTCACTCCGCGCACAGGAGATACCTTCAGAAAAACTCTGTCTCCCACCTCAAATTCCACCGGTCTACGCTTGAGATCAGCATAGGACTTCTGCCTGTCCTGAGCTGCCTTCATCCGACTCTGAATTACCCGGACCTGCTCCATAGTCTCCTCTATCAATTGTGGTCCCAAAACCACCGTTTCGCTTATGTCACTCCAACATAGTGGGGTCCTGCACTTCCTCCCATATAGAGCTTCGTAGGGAGCCATCTTGATACTAGCGTGATAGCTGTTGTTGTAAGAGAATTCCACCAAATGCAGCATATCAGCCCAAGAACCCTGGAAATCCATCACACATGCCCGAAGCATGTCCTCTAGGGTCTGAATGGTCCTCTCAGTCTGACCATCAGTAGCAGGGTGAAAGGCGGTACTCAAACTCAGCTTAGTGCCCATCGCCTTCTGAAATTGCTGCCAAAAGTGAGCCAGAAATCTCGAGTCTCGGTCCGAAATGATAGTCTCAGGCACCCCATGATACCTTACCACATTCTTGATGTAGGCATCCACCAGCTGACTCATGGACCACGTCTTCTTCATAGGTATGAACCGTGCAGACTTGGTAAGTCGGTCCACAATCACCCAAATCTGATCAACTCCTCCTCTCGCCGGTGGTAAGCCCATCACGAAATCCATGGAAATGGAGTCCCACTTCCACTTCGGAACGTCCAGCGGCTGCAACAAACCTCCCATCCTCTTGTGCTCGAATTTGACCTTCTGACAGGTAAGGCACTTCGATACATACTCTGCCACTTCCCGCTTCATCTTAGGCCACCAGAACATCCTCTTCAAATCCTTATACAATTTGTCACCGCCAGGATGGACCGAATAGGGGGTATTATGGGCCTCCCTCATCAGTCTCTCCTTTACTTCGGCACACCCCTGAGGCACACACCATCGGCCTCTAAACCTCAGGCTACCGTCACCGTGGATCTCGAACCCCTCGGCTCTCCCTTCCTTCATCTTCTCCTTGATACGCTCCAACTTCACGTCCCCAGGCTGTCCCTTGAGGATCTCCCCATATGTCGGAAGAGACACTCATGTGGTACAGCTTCACTTCATGCTCCACTCCTCCAGATTCCATCACCTCTAAATTTAACCTCTGAAATTCACGAGCTAGCTCATCAGGAAGGACCCACATTGAGTTCACTGAGTGGCTCCTCTTTCTGCTCAGGGCATCTGCTACTAGATTGGACTTCCCTTCGTGATACAGAATCTCTAGGTCATAGTCTTTGATCAGTTCTAGCCACCTCCTCTGCCTCATATTGAGCTCTTTCTGCGTGAAGATGTACTTAAGACTTTTGTGGTCGGTGTAGATCTTGCAGGAAACACCGTACAGGTAGTGCCTCCAAATCTTAAGGGCGAAAACCACTGCTGCCAACTCCAGATCGTGCGTCGGGTATCGGGTCTCATACTCCTTCAGCTGCCTCGATGCATAAGCAATCACCTTCCCCTTCTGCATCAACACACATCCCAGACCATACTTGGAGGCGTCACTGAACACCTCGAAGCCCTCAGTCCCTGAAGGTAGGGTTAACACTGGGGCCGTGGTTAACCTTCCCTTCAGTTCCCGAAATGCTGCTTCACATTCATCGTTCCATTGAAATTTGACCACCTTCTTCATCAGGTTGGTGAGTGGTCTGGCAATCTTCGAGAAGTCTTTCACGAATCTCCTGTAGTATCCTGCCAAACCCAGGAAACTACGCACCTCAGTCAGGTTGTTCGGTCTCGGCCATTCCTTCACCGCTTGTATTTTGGCTGGGTCCACCGCTATTCCCTCCTTGGTAACAATGTGGCCCAAGAATGCCACTCGATCTAGCCAAAAGTCACACTTGGACAATTTGGCATACAACTGCTGTTCTCTCAGAATCTGCAGAACCAATCTCAAGTGCTCCTTATGCTCTTCCTCATCCTTGGAGTAGATGAGGATATCGTCTATGAATACCACTACAAACCGGTCTAGATAGGGATTGAAGATCCGGTTCATGAGGTCCATGAAAACTGCCGGCGCATTCGTCAATCCAAAAGGCATCACCAGGAACTCAAAATGCCCATATCTGGTCCTGAATGCCGTCTTCGGGATATCCTTCTCTGCAACACGCAACTGGTGGTACCCTGACCTCAGGTCTATCTTGGAGAAGACTCCTGCACCCTGAAGCTGGTCGAAAAGATCGTCGATTCTGGGCAAGGGATACCGGTTCTTCACAGTAATCTGGTTCAGCTCCCGGTAATCTATGCACAGCCTCATGCTCCCGTCCTTCTTCTTTACGAACAAGACAGGAGCTCCCCATGGCGATACACTCGGCCGGATATACCCCTTCTCCAAGAGGTCCTCTAACTGAACCTTCAATTCTCTCAGCTCTGACGGCGCCATACGGTATGGGGCTTTGGAGATAGGCGCTGCTCCTGGCACTAGATCGACGCTGAATTCCACCTCCCTGTCTGGCGGCATGCCTGGGATCTCCTCAGGGAAAACGTCTGGAAACTCGTCCACCACCCGGATTTCTTCTAGTTTGCTTGGCTTCCGGCTCAGGTCCTGGACATGACAAAGGTACGCCTGTTGTCCCTTCCTCACCTGGGAGAGAATTGACATTGCTGAAACGATCTTCACCCCGGGCTTTTTCTCTTCATTTCGGTAGGACACCCTCTGCCCTTTCGGTCCCTTCAGAACAATCTTCTGTTCCCCACAATCAATCTTCCCCTTATATTTACTCAGCCAGTCCATCCCCAAGATGACGTCGAAGTCAGGGAGGGTAAATTGGATCAGGTCAATTACAAAGGTCTCCCTCCTATGTCTACCCCCACATTTTCCAGTACATCATTACAAGAGATAATTCGCCCTGAGGGTATGGATACCGCTACGGTAGGAGTTTTGCTAGCTACTAGCCCCAATTTCTTAACAAAATTCTCAGCAATAAAGGAATATGATGCTCCAGTGTCAAACAAAATACGAGCAGGGGTACCACAAACAGAAAAGGTACCTGCCAGCACGTCGGCTCCAGCCTCGGCCTCAGCTCGGCTCATTACATTAATCTTTCCAGGGGTCCTGTGGTTGTCTCGGTTCTCTCCATTTCCACCTCCGCCATTACTACGCTGGGTGGTGTCTCTGTGCTGATTCTGGCCCTGGTACTGCTCTCTGCCCCTGGGCTGGGAATCTGTCTGTCTGTAGGTCCGATCACCGCCTCCTCTTCTCTGATTATCCCCTGGAGGGTTCTTGAAGCATTCAAACACCCTGTGGCCCTTCTTGCCACACCGGAAGCACGTGACAAAATTCCCCTCGCAGTCTTTCCCTGGATGATCTTTACGACATCTGTTACAGTGGAAGTGCCTCTCCGGCCCTTGTTCCGTCTTCTGGCCTTGGTGCTGGTGTCGATCGCCCCACCTCTGGGTCTGCCTCTGGTTTCCCTCAAACCTTCGCCTCTCATCAGAATGGGGCCTCCACCTCTTCTCCTGGTTTGGTCTCTGGGGTCTATCATCACGTCCCCGGGAGTCCTCCCCCTCATCTGCCTTCCTCTTCTGGCCCGCTTGGACCTCCCTTCTCTTCTGCTGCACCCTGTAAAGGTTGGCAGCCTTACCATACGCGTCCTGGAGGGTCGGGATGGCCAAGACACTCAGGGCCTCTTGGAGGCTCCAGTTGAGTCCCCCCACGAACCGCTGCACCTTCGAGGCTTCATCCGGGACCATGGTAGGTGCGAATCTTGCTAACTCCAGAAATTTTGAGTGATAGTCCTTCACACTCTTGGACAGCTGCTTTAACTCCGAAAACTCCAGGTACTTCTGCATGCGCACATGCTCGGGTAGAAGCGCCTCCTCATCGCTTGCTTCAGCGCCTCCCATCCAAAATTAGGCTCAGCTCGTAGCATATCTCGGTTGGCCGTCCACCAGATGTCGGCCTCCCCCTTGAAGTAGTACACCGCCCCGTTGACCTTCCTGTCCTCTGGGCAGTTGACCGCATCAAAAATCTTGTCAAACTCCCGGATCCAGTCTTCAAGTAGGACCGGGTCCTCTTCTCCAGCAAAAGCGGTCGGCTTCAGGTGCGCTATCCTCTTGGTATAATCCTCAGGTGCATTGTCTCGCTGTGCCTGTCGCTGCACAATCTGCCCCAAGTTCAAGGCCAGCTCTTGGAGTTGTCTCATTGGATCGTTGGCGGCCATTGCAGTCCTTCGACTTTGGCTTCTGGTATTGTAGGAGAAATTGAGTTGGTGTGCCAGTCCTACAAGCTTGAGCTCAGGCGATCTCCTGATTACGACGTACATGAATAAAGATCTCTATTTCTATAGCCCCTTTCAAACTCATTCCACAAGTTTTACCAGTCTATACCATATACCTACCTAGTATACAGTTCAACATACATATGTAGCCATATCCAAATAAACAATTTGCATACTCCACGCACACAGATGTATAAGATTATCAAGGAATTCCATTGGTTAGTATAACCTTCCAAATATCACCAAGATCAGCCAAAGTATCTTCACAATCTCACACACAATTCAGCATATATAGATTCCCCAATCGGCTTATCCCCATATTTTAATCCAATTTAAATCACCTTTGATCTTATTTCAAAACACGGCTCTGATACCACCTTGTAACACCCTGGATTTTACCTCAAAACATAGCTTATGAAAATACAAACCTAATGGCGCAAACGGCATCGAAAACGGACTTCAAACGAGTCCTAAAAGGCAAAACGTTAGTCCGAACTTGTGTCCGGACATGGAAAGTTCGGACACAAGCCGAAGAGAAATAGCTGCAAACCAAAAGTCCGAACTTGTGTCCGGACTTTGATGTTCGGACACAAGTCGAGAGTTAAAAGGGCTGAAAACCAAGGCGTCCGACTTGTGTCCGGACTTTGAAGTTCGGACACAAGTAGTTTGAAAACCCCGAGAAACTAACGTGGCGTGTCCGAACATTGGTCCGAGCTTACAAGTTCGGACCTAAGTCGAGACTTGTAAGTCGACCTCGTCCTCGCATCACAATTTGACAGGTCGAACCACCGAACAGGATTCCAAAACAGAGAAACTCTATGGCAAACTCACGGACTTAAGTCCGAGCAAACTTGACTTGTCCGGACATGGAAGTTCGGACACAAGCCGAGAGAAACTGCAGAATCCGAAATGAACGTGTCCGGACATTGAGTTCGGACCAAGTCAAGTAAAACTGAAAACCTGGCGTCGATTGTGTCCGGACTTTGAAGTTCGACACACTAGTTAAAACCCGAGAAATTAACGTGGCGTGTCCGAACATTGGTCCGAGCTTACAAGTTCGGACCTCGTCGAGACTTGTAAGTCACCTCGTCCTCGCATGCTGTCGAACTTTGAAGTTCGGCAGAAGCGGCACCACCAAACAGAGAAAACTTCTTAAGCTCTTCGGGGCTGTCGAACATGGATGTCCGGACGGACGTTCGGACAGGTCCCTGTATGCAGTTAAAACAGCAGAACAGACTAAAAATAACCAAAATTATACCAACCCACATTAAGATCAGTATGAAAGGAACATGAGGATTAAACAACACTTATACCATAAATAATAGCGGAAGACTTTCTCAAAATCCAAGGTGCTACCGCCACATCCAAACCTTGGATGCTCAGGCTATTAAATCACAAAACATCACAAAACATTAACCCAATATCATAAACCATTTGTGCAGAAACTTAAACTGTAATCGTCAACTGAACATTATTAAGGGCTCCAAAACTTATAAAACAACCAAAGTCTCAAAACAACTCAAACTTCCTAATACTAGGTCGTAGCGCATTCCCCATTTCCCCAAGTCAGCAATCGGTACCTGCGATCAGAAAACAACAATAAAAGCACGAAGGGATCGCGCAAATCAGTGAAACTGAGTAAATTCCATCTCATCACGTAAAATACATTTTCCAAAATCCCTTTGAATTTGATAAGCGAACATTCGAGTTGTAAACCAGTAAACCATTCGGGGAGTCTTCAACTGGAGTATCCATAAAACAACCAACAGTCACAGCGGACCGAAATATCAAATACCCTCACCCTAAGTCCTTAAGTGTGCACACCCCCTATGAATCATCAGTCCATAGAGTAGATCATAGAGCTTAACTGCAGTCATTGTATGCAGCGCAAATATATATAAACAATTCAGTGTAATCAATTCATGCTCACGGTGCAGAGAACCAACATGGTGAGTCAGGGAGCACCACGAACCCCAAAGTAATCAGAAACCAGTGAAGAACTCCCAAAACAAAACATCATCAAATTCACAGTGAAGTTTCTCAAAACACCATTCGCGACAGAAGGCAATCCACAACCAAAACCAACAATGAGCACAGAATTTACCTGATTGCTCTCTCGACTCAGGACACCCAACAGATTCACCAATGACGTTCGCCGTCGACACCAACGTCTAGGTTAGAACAAATCACAATCAGCAGACCTCAAACACAAATGAATAAACCAACACTCAAACTATGCTACTACTTTACCCGTTAGATTCTAGTTGGCACCAGGGAAGGGTTCTGATCAAACACCAGCAGGAGCGTGAATTGAGAGTTGGGAAGGAGAGAGTAATAGCGGCGTGAAGAAGATGAAGAACGATCAATAAGATCGTGGTTTAAATAAGTAAATCAGAGAATTAGGGATTATCAATATAAGTTAAATAAATTGTATTTTGTAAAGACGTAGAGGAATTAATTTAAATCTTGTAAACAATTTTAAAGGAACACCTAATAACTAATAGTGTAATTACTTTCTAAATACATTGACGTTGAGAAACCTCAGGAGGAAGAAACAAAACAACCCGTTAATAAATAAAGACATAATCCTTTAATTCAAAATAGAAAAGAGATTTATTTGACTGTTGCAGAAGATAAGGATGAGGAGTAAAATATCTTAGAAGTTAATTAGTAAACAAATACTAGTAAGGAAATAAATCAGAAATAGATCAATATAGATAAATAGTTTAAGGGCTAAGTGGAAAGAAAATTACGTTTAAAAAGATGAGTCACCAAACCGATAACAATTACTGGGATAGAATAAAAAGAGTCAAATAAACAACATATATTAAATAGCCAAACTGAAATTGAACTCCGGATATTTAAAATTAACAAGCTAGAAAGAAGATTCTAGATTGGTATTTTAGGATTTAAATCACCTAACGAATTTAGAAGAAATTTAGAAATATGACTAGCAGTCACCATAGCAAAACGTTACAATGAATTGTGAACATTAAAAGGAGAAGGTAGATTGTTAAATTCCCTGGGCCATCTTAACGCTAATCCCGGACCTATTATTCACCTTATGTACTATAGTATTCTTATCTTGGAAATTCCCGGGTATTTCAATGCGTTTTTCCTTGTCTACTTCACTCCTCGGCTTGGTTTTCCTCATGTTAAACCATATAAATTTGTGATATAAACAAATAAAACCTCACTAGAGGAAACTAACCGAGTGGAGAAATGAGCAAAAAGTGCTAATATTATATATGAAATACACCTATCAAACATGCTCATTTGGACACTTATCAGCCACCATAACTTGAAAATCTCTCTGGATCCACTTCACACCAGCAACCATAAATGATATGACTTAAGTAATCAAATGAAGGCTGCCAAAACTACATTTCTTAAGTTTTGACTTTTAGCTGGTTCTCGAGTGAACTTGTATCACTCTGTAAGTGTGGCAATGTTCTTCCCTTATGAGTTATTACCAATATGTCATCGAAAAAGACTAAAACAAATTTACGAAGAAAGGGTTTCAAAATGTTGTTATTAGAGATTGGAAGTAGCATGAGCATTTCTCAACCAAATGGCATAATCACAAAGTCATATATAGTTCCCTTTATGAGATCTAAATGTTGTTTTATGAACATCATCCTCAGCACCCGATCTGGTGGTATCCTGAGGTTAAGTCCGGCTTAGAAAAGACAAATGCACCGTGTAACTCATCCAACAACTCATCATTGGTAGGTAGAGGGAACTTATCAGGGACATTTACCTCATTAAGGGCCCGGTAATCGATACAAATCTCCACTCTATGCTCTTCTTCTTGACTAACAAAATCGGACTGGAAAAGGGACTGCAACTAGACATATGCACCGTGTAACTCATCCAACAACTCATCATTAATAGGTAGAAAGAACTTATCAGGGACAGTTACCTCATTAAGGGCCCCGGTATCGACAAAAATCTCCACTCTATGCTCTTCTTTTTTACTAACAAAATTGGACTGGAAAAGGGACGGCAACTAGACCTTATGAATCCGAATTGCATCCTTTCAATATGATTCTTCTAATAATGGGTATATCGGTATGACCTAACATTAAGAGGCACCACATCACTTTTAAGGAATCCGATAATCGAAGAATCTGGTGGGAGGCAGCGAGATGAGGGGGTCAAAGATGTCTAGAAATTGGGCTAACATTCCTTGTAATTCATCACACACAACTGCTTGCTTAGAACTAGATTCAGACACAAAAAGCAGCTAACTCTCTTCTTGATCAGCAACGGCCTTAGTAGCTGTTTTCCAGCCCATTTTCTCCACTAAATAAAAAGGATCGCCACACAAATGCATCAATTCACCTTCCCGACAGATCTTAATGAAGTGTTTTCCCAGTTCGTGTTTATGTCACCCAACATCTTCAACTAATTCAAGCCAAGAATTATATCTACCCGCGATATTAAATGTAGACAATCCAAAGAAATCTCAACCCCTTGCAGCTGCAGTTTAAGGCCCCCACAAACCCCGTTACTAAAAATGTCTCACCACTGCCAACTATCACTCCAAAAGAGATAGTATTATCCACCTGAATTAACATTTTTTGTATAAAACAATGGGTGGCCCCACTGTCAACAACAACACTAGTACATTCTCATAGTTTAAATAGCCACAAGCTTCATCGAGTGACTAGAAGAAATCCTAAGCAAGGATAAGCGAGAGAGCTCCACCTGAAACAACTCAGAAGAATTACTCTTCTTTCCTTCCTCGCTAACAGAAGAGATAGTGAAAGCTTCCTCATCTCCTTCCCCATCATCGGTCAGTAGTATCTGGAGTGCAACAGCTTTGCATCTATGAGACTGGTTCCATTTTTCACCACAGCGGAAACATAACCCCAAACTTCTCCTTCTCTGCATTTCTGCTTCAGGGGCCCTGCATAGTTTGACGATCGACTGATCGAGTTTGATCACATATTATCAGGGATTCTAGTTTTGAGCGTGAAAGAGGGAGTGAAGTGTATCGAAGACGGTTTGAGCATGGTCAACTAACTTGCCCTAGCTCCACTACCTATCGCACCACCCTCAGACTTAGCCCCCAAGATGATTTCCACCCTGTTCAGAGTGAAAACATTCTCGATAGAAAGATATTTTAGGTTGGGCGATTTTCCCGGTAGAGTGTCGTTCCTTTCTTCTACCATTCTCATTGTCTTCATAAAGTTCTGCAAGTCACGAGGCCATAAATAGCGCCAGCTCAGCCTTGATCGCATCTTTAAGTCTTGTATAGAAAACATTCTGGAATACTTCATCGAGCACATTTTTTAGGTGACCAGTGAAAGCTCAAATTGGCTCATATACTCTTCCACCTCGGTTTCCTAACGCATAGCACATAGAAGATCAAGACTATTCTTGTTGAGGGATGAACCAAATCGTTCAATGAAAAGGACAGTAAATTCATACCAAGATGGAAGCCCGATATGATTCTCCAGCTAGAGCTGCCAAAATTTGACCAACCCAAAAACCGTTTGTTTGACCCAAACCCAAAAGCTGACCAAAACCTAAAAATATTTAAATACGATAAACCCGAAACCCAATTAGGTTAAACCCAAATGATCCAACCCGAACCTAAATGACCCGAAACAATAGTAATCAAAAGTTAGGCAAACTCGAATAACATGAAATAATGATGACCCTAAATTGTCCTGAACGTGAATAACCTGAATAAATATGACAAAAAAGCATGATTCAACCTTATTATATTTTAATATTATTTAGAATATGCATTGTATTGACTTTTTGTGATCTATGTATAGTATATTTTTAGAAATTTGGTATATATTTATTCTATAGTTTTTTCAAAAAATGTTAACCATGACCCGAAATAACCAAACTCAATTCTATCTGACACTGTTACAACTTGAACCCGATTTGAGCCAAACCTGAATGACCCGCACCCCAAACCACCTGAAAGTTAAATGACCTAAACGGATAACCCGTTTGACAGGTCTATCTCCAGCCAATCAATCCAATACAATGCAATGTCTTCCATACACATGCTTATTGCTCTCACCCAATCACTATCAACAATCTCACATGCATGTGGATCTACTTCTACGAATAATCACCAACAAAAGCAGGGAGTTCTATCTTACGAATCTTAACATCCTTCCTTTCTTTTGGCTCACCGTTGTTCGTGCGCCTACCGGAACTACCTCCGGTTGTCTACTTCTCCTGCGGAGAAGTGACCGCCGTGACCAAATTTCCCATCATGGTGGTCAAACTATCCAGCCACCCGGTGAGGTCTGATAGTTGCAACCGCATCACCGCTTACTCACTTTCCATGTTCTCCATCACTGATTGGGAATTGCTTCTCGTAGAAACCATTCACTACCTAGTGCCTAGGGAAAGCAGCTCTGATGCCAAATTGTTACGGTAGGCAAAACATACTCACCTCAATCCTCATAGAGGCCAAACTCAAATATTCTTCAGGTGATCCTCCTTACTGCAACCACTACTCAATACATACTAACGAACAGTCTCCTCTAACCAATAGTAGCAGCATATCTGTTATAACCACCTCTCTATCTACATAACAACATTCATTCCTTTAGTCTTTTATTATTAAACAGATAAGATAAGACTAACAAACAGGCTCACATCTTGAATAAACCAAGCCAAACCTCTTATCAGTGCCAAAAAGTATGAATTTATTATTACTCAAATTTGTACCGAAGCAGGGTGTTAGTTAAAGCTAACAACTGACAAACAAGCCCACATGCAATTCACAGACTGAATTGTTACCAGTTACAGTATTTCGATGATTCAACAAAGACTTATTTGCACCCTTTAATGGCTTATGAAATGTCCTATATGTATTTCTTCTCTGGTGGAATCAAGAGTATGCACTCTTTTCTTTAGTGGTTCACCTAAGGAAATAAGTTTTTTTTATAAGTGGGGTAGGTTTTGAACCCAGATCTTTGGTTCGAGCACCACTCCTCTACAGCCACTTGATGGTTCACCTAAGGAAATAAGTGAAGAGCGTGGATAGCCGAAGTTCGTCTCACGCTGACATAATTAGTTGATGATGGAATATGAATTTTGACAAACCTTCCATCGTTGAATATAATCATGTAGCCGGTGAGATTAAAAAAAGTAAACTGAAAAACTAAAGATGGGAGTGGTTATGTTACGAGACCGTGACCAGACATATTTAGTACAAAAAGATGGGTTATAATTAAAATTTAGATAGTTATATTTTGTAAAGTATAAGTTCCCAAAATGTAATTTTACACCATTATCACCTAGCACTTCAAAATAAGATCAATTATTGATATGTTTGACAAATTTTAAACATTATATTAGCTATATGTATGTGTGCATATATAAAAATGAGACATCAAGTTCACCTTATGATAATTAAAATATAGCAAAAAAAAAGACATCATTTGCTAATAAAAATACACCAATACACAACAATAGTGATATGATCGACCCTGATATATATTTTCTCATATATTGATGTGTTGAATCATTTTTTTTATCATAGTTTTCTTCTTTAATTTAATTTTTTAAATTTAGTGAATCGTCTTTCCTTGGAACATGATTATTTGCGGTTCTTAGTTAAAAAATAAAGTAAAAATATGAGGTGTAAATAAAAAGGAGGAGAGAGATTAAGAACCCATGAGAGAGGGTTCTTTCACAAGAACTCTTAAGAACCCAAATATGGGCCCCACAACGATTATTATTCCAATCATAATGCTCCACATGTATGAAAGAGAAACAAATTAAAACTAATATGTGAGTTCTCTCATATTGTTAAAAATTAGATATGGTTCTTAAAATGAAGTGGAAGAAAGAGAAATATGAGAGAGAATGTTAAGAACTCATTTTTGAGTTCTTTGATAATCCTGCTCTTAGCCAATATAATGATTAATAAATATGATTGTTGAATCATACTCAACATTTGATGAATTATTTTATTATTTTGGTGTACCAAAATGAAATACAACTTTGTTGTCATAATAGTTGATCTTGTTTAAAAAAAAAGCACAATTTTAGATAAATAAAGCTATAAAAAAAGTTAGTTATTTTTTACTTGTATCTTTTTAAATATAGCTATTTAAATTTAATTCTCTTTTATGCAAAAGTAGAATTAAAGATATCTAGAGGTATTTGTTTTGAGTAATTAAGAAAAGGGAATCGAAATCATTGTGTTTTTTTATTGTTTGTTTAGGCATTTTTTCTTATTTTCAGGAACAGGAAAAGGAATGAGATTATTCCAAAAATCCCTTTAACTTGATTCTTCATCTTCCACTAAGGGATGACATTTCCTTCCCTTAATACTTTGACCGGGGACCGATGACTTTTGATTGATGACCAACAACCATTGACTGGCAACCGATGGATGTTGACCGATGATTGGTAGCGGTTGACCAGTGATTCATTTTCGTTTCCCCTGAACAAACTAACAACCAGTAAAACCAAAATGAATTCTTTTTCATTCATCTTCATTTTCTTTTACTGATTCCACTTTGTTTCCTATGTACAAAACAGGTTTATCAAGTATTTATTCACTCAACCAAATAGTCCATCCTTCCCACTTTGACCGTCCTGTTTGTTTTTATCACATTTTTCATGTAAACATTAAACATATAAGATAAAATAATTTATAAAATTAAGTTATATAATATATAGTTTTTCACATAAGGATTCCATTGTAAAACTTAGATTTGTACAATTATATAATCTTACATGTTGAATATTAAAGTCAGACGACATGCCCAAATAATAAACAACACGATCAATAGGGACACTGGGAGTATCAACTAAATAACCTTTATGTTTCCCACGAGCTACTATTTGTGTGACAACACTATATCAATCTATTTACATACTAGCTCTGTTTTACCTGGATTATCTTGTTTACATTTACGCATGTAGTTTGATTTCAATATTAACATATAAGATAAAGTAAAGTTATAAATTTAAGCTATGCAATTATTCCTTATTTGATAAATTATATCTTAAAAACTTTTAGTTTTATAAAATTATTTTATCTTATATTAAATATTGAAGTGAAAAAACATGCCAAAAAGTAAACAGAACAATCCTAGTGGGACTAGTAATAAATTGTAGAGCTATAGCTATGCATTGAGCCATTGCAGAATAGGTATCCTCGTTCGTGGTTTAGAACATGTATATCGTAACAGAACGGAGAGCATGGAGAAAGCGCTACACTAGAATATGGAGACAGCCACTTGTCACGCTGTGATTGGAGGAAATAAATAAGAAAAAAATGAAGGAAAAAATAGTAGATTCACGCGCGCGTACCGGAGTTTTGTGGGGAGGGCTGAATGTGTTTTTATTAGTAGGAGAGAGAAATTATTTTTTTTCAAGATGTTATAACTCACAAAATATAAGTGCAAAAATAAAAAACATTATACCATTGTTCATCATTTTTCGTGCTCTTCAAAACAAGATGCATCATGGATATGTTTTGGTAAACTTAAAATTTTATATTTTTTGAATGAGTATATATTAGGTATTTTTCAAGTGAATCGTATTCATTAGCAAAATGAATATTCTTAAATAATAAAATGAACTTTATGCATTAACAAAATGAATCATAACCCCAGACACTCTAAAAACCACCCTAGAAAAGTTAAAAACGTCCAAGGTATTTTTATGGTTTGTAGTGCAGGTAGATCCTAAACCCTGTACCACAAACCCTAAAAACATGTCGAGTCAGTAACTACAATATAAAGTGTAGAACTAATAACAAAAGATTACCTCACCCCCAAACACCCTAAAAACCACCTTAGGAAAGCTAAAAACGTCGAAGGCATTTTTATGGTTTGTAGGGTATGGTTTAGATTCACTTTTAAAAAACACAAAGGATTCAAGTTTGTGCTAGGATTAACTTTTACTAGTATTAAAACAAAATATTCACTTTTCTTAAACCTTTAATTCACCTTTAAAAAACCTTTGATTCATTTTTCTTAAACCTCTGATTCACTTTTCTTAACCCTTTTATTCACTTTAGTTAAAACAATATCTATTTACAAGAATCTCTTTTCTTAAACCTCTGATTCACTTTTCTTAAACACATGATTCACTTTATAAAAACCTCTGATTCACATTTCTTAAACCTTTTAATCACTTTAGTTAAATAATCTATGCTTGCGAGATCCACTCTTATTACTTTGATTCACTTTGTAACAACTAGTGATTCACTTTTAAAAAACTTTTGATTCACTTTTCTAAAACCTCTGATTCACACTAGTCAAACAATCAGAATCACTTTAGTTAAACAATCTCTGAGATTCACTTTTAAGTAACTCTCTGATTCACTTTTTAACAACCTTTGATTCACTTTTTAACAACCTTTGATTCACTTTTTTTAAACTTAAGATTCACAATTAATCTTAAAAAATATGTACATACAAAAAATAAAAAAATAAAAATTTATCAAAACATATTCATGTTTGGTCTTGTTTTGAAGAGCTCGAATTGTGATGAACAATGATATAAATTTATGTTATTTGGACTTATATCTAATAAACTATAACATTTTAAAGTTTTATAAAAATATAAAACACAAAAGGATAAAAAAAATAACAAATGACCAAAATAGCCATCACCATCTTATAATGTGGCGCAAGCGCTACCATCGAATTCGCGATATCGTAATCAATAAAGTTTTATTCCTAGCATCATCATCATAAGTAGACCTGGAAATTTTGACCCAACTCGAAACCCAACCCAGATTTTTGTGGGTCAGGGTCTTAATTATTAACCCATTCATTTTTTTGGGTTAAGGTAATAACTAATTTTGTGGGTTGGGTTAGGTAGAGATCCATACCCATGACCCAACCCGATACTCGAAAATATATTCATTAACAATAAAAAATATATTAATGTGCATATATATATATATTATTCTTCAGACCAAACCATGTCTTAGCCATAAGCATAAAATATTTTACCAATCAGCCCATGTCTAGTTGGATTATCCAACCTTTAAAAATATCACACATTTCATTATGTTAATCAAACAAGCGGCCCAACCAGCTCTGCATATCAAAAAACTATTTTGAGAGTTATAACTTCACATCTTATTTTTAGTTTGACTCAACCAGCTCTGCGGTTGCTGATGGGAAGATAACTACTCCAGAATATTGTTTTTTTGTGAATGGTATCTGTTTTTAACTTTTTCTATATGATACAACATGATTGGTATATTTAGATGATGTAGAATGGTGAACAAAAGTAGTTGTAGTAGTATATATATATATTTGTGAATGATATTATAGAATGATAAGATAGTACTTTTGTCTATTAAGTTCTAAAAGTAGCTACTGTATTTTAAAAAGTGGCGCATCAAATGCTATTCAGGGGATGTGATTATATTAATTGAATATATTATGTAATGTTATCCAAGGGATGTGAAAAGTAGTTTCAATACTTTGAAAAATGGTCTATCAAAGTAGCTATTGTACTAAATGTATACAATTTAATCTCATGTAATTTGACATATATGACCATGTTAAGTAATATGGGGTATCATTTGATTTTAAAAAATGGGTTAGGTGGGTTGGGTTAGGGTTTAAGGATTTTAAACGAGTTGGGTTAGGGTTATGATTTTTTGACCCATTAATTTTTGGGTTGGGTTGGGTTAATGATATTTAAGTGGGTTGGGTTAGGGTTGATATCAACCCGACCCATTGCCCCAAATTGCCAGGTATAATCATAAGTCATAACTACATGTTGGTTTCCGTGCTTGGGGTTTAATTTCTGGGGTATATTTAGGGATTGGGGTATCTTTTTGTTGTTCTTTTTATATTTTTGTAACGCTTCAATTATCTTAGCAGATTTTTAGGGTTTAAGGTTTAGGGTCATTAAATCGAGACTACAAACCCTAAAATAAATCTTTGACAGTTGTTTAACTATCCTCTGATATGTTTGGGGTTTAAGGTATTTTTTTGTTGTTTGTCTTAAACTCTTGTAATGTTTTAAATATCTTGGCACATTTTATACAAGCTCGTCACACATCGCCTAGTGAACAGACAGTAGTAAACAAAGGATGTCAAACCCATTTTATACAAGCTCGTCACACATTACCTACATAGAGAATCGTATTCACATACACCCATGGTGGCAGGGAGCAAAACATTTCACTTCGGTTTGTTTCAACTCAAAATCGCTATCATTCCAAAATCTTATGGAACTAACACTGATAATATACTCATATTTCTTTCATTATATATATGTGTATATATATTCTTCATATCTGATAGTCATCGCTAGAGTATTTTTCTTTCTTTTCCTTTCCTAATCCTCAACGGCAATTAGTCTATATATCACAACAGAAGGTCCTTTATAAGAAATACATACTATACACATCCATAAAACAAGGGAAGAAAGCACATCCAGGTATTGGACTATCTTATCCGCCTGACAGACCACATATGGATTCACTACTTCGCAGCAACCAAGACATTCATAACACCACACACTTCAGCACTTGCAAGTTCGTAAATTCGTACATGTAACGATTAAGGAAACAGAGTACCACAATAGTATAAGCACGAGCTCGCCATAAGGCGTCACATAAGTCACTATAGGAAATATCCTCACAACCAATACTCTTATTTCAAAATAAATCTAATTCCGATTTCCGCGCATATATAACAAGTTTCAACACCGAGTACTAATATATGTACACATTCAACAACAGCGGCACAATCGGCAACAAACCACTCTTCACACATAAATGGGCATCACCCAAGATATACCCGCACAAGCACCATGTTCAAGGTTTAACTGTCACAAAAGAACCAATCACATGGCACACCTTACCACACCAATATGTTTCCCCCAAAGACGGCTTGCTCCAATTTTTAGCCTAGTCAGTCAAATTTTTACTCATTCTTAACTCTTTTCATGTAACTTGGATCTGATACCACTTTGTAACACCCCGGATTTTACTTCAAACTATAGTGTAAAGAATTAGAAAGGTAACGTCACAAACGGATCAAAAAACGGAGGTCAAATTAGTATTAAAACAGCATTCTAGTTGTGTCCGACCTTATGTCCGAACACTTATGGCCGAACATTGAAGTTTGGACACTAGTCTTGCCCAGGTATGTCCGAACGTTCGTCCGCACATGTTAGTTCGGACCAATGCTGAAACTTACAATCGGACTCGTCCTCGCCTACTGTCCGAACATGTAAGTTCGGACAGATGTTTGGACACCCCCATACTCTAGAAAACAATTTTAGTTTGGACAGGTCCAAAAGTGTGAAACCAGCCCTAAAACACCTTTGAAAATACATTTCAATTCCAATGACACCAATTGCAACCCAACTAAACACACTACACAAGCAAACCGTGACTAAAAATAGTCACAAAAGATCATAACGGAAATATTAAATCCAGGATATCACCACTATACCCAAACCCTTGGGTCTAAAGCTATCCACCAAACCAAAACGTCCCAAATCATAAGTTCCAAAACAAATGACAACAATGGTTAAAACGTTCCCAAATCATAAGTTTCAAAAGTAGATGATAACAATGGTTAAATCTTATCTTGCAATTAACGACGATGTTCAAAGTCCTTATTTCCCAGTTGGCAACAATAATCATTAGTTAAGCCATTCTAATATCTATGCTTAAGTGGAGTCACGTTCCTCAATCTCATGCCTTAGTCATCATTACCTGTGATCAGAAGATATATAAAACACACAGAAGGATCGCACAGTCAGTTGACACTGAGTAAACTACTACTTCGCAAAAATTAAACTCATCGTTTGAAGGGAACAAATCCAATTTCCACCCACAAGGAGCTAGATCTTTCATCCTGTATTCCAACACAATCAATACCAAGACTTAACCATAACAGGGAACCCTTTCATTGGCAACCAAAAAAATCCACCTACGAACCTAAACAAGTGGGGTCGCAAAATGAACAATTCCACCAACGATCACCTGAACTGGCGGGGTCGCAAAATACAAATTTCACCTCACTCTAAGTCCTTAAGTGTGCACACCCCCCAGAAGGTTCTTCTGACCCAAAGGAGTAGATCTATAGAGCTTAAACTGCGATATAGTGGTCGCAGTGCAAAATAATTATTCCAATGTACAAATGTGTATGAATCAATCCTAGTGAAGGTTCCCCAAAAGCCAGTACCACCAATCCAGACAATATATTCATCAAATTCCACCGAATTCCCAAATATACTCAAATCCCTAGTTTCCACATTCATCCATGAGGGGTTTCCCCAAATCAGAATCAAATCCTTCACAATTCACAAACATTCGCACATAATAATTTAGCGAACATGGTAGCTTACCTGGAACCACGCCAACCACAAATTAGATTCACACAAAGCATAATCAATCACCACCGACGAACTCAGAATCTAGAATATAATCCATCCACACAATCAATCATCCACCACATAAATTAATTTACCAAATCTAAATCTCTTACTATAATAGATAGGCTTACCCCTTTTAATTCACTTAACCCAGCAAGGAAGAAGAAGAAGTTGCGTGAGGGATGAAGAAGAAGAGGAAGAACGTCGCAAGGCGCAGAGAAGAGGAAGTTGAACGTGATTTCTTGTCAGGAAAAGAATGAGGGGAAAATAAGAAAGGAAAGGAAAATAAAATATAAGAGGTGGAAAGGAATAAAAAAAGGAAGAAGTAAATTATACTATAATTAAATATTATTTTACTCTCAAATACTTCTTCATCCTTACTTGAGGAATAAATCCCAAATCCAATGATTCAATCATTAACATTCCCATATCTACCAATTATCGTAAACATATTTAATTCATTATAAAGTATAGTATATGCTCATAATTTAACCAAAAAATTGTGGGTATTTCAACTTTATGTCTATTAAGTTCTAAAAGTAGCTACTGTATTCTGAAAAGTGGCCCATCAAATGCTATTCATGGGATGTGATTATATTAATTAAATATATTATGTAATGCTATCCAAGAGATGTGAAAAGTAGCTTCAATACTTTGAAAAGTGTTCTATCAAAGTAGCTATTGTACTAAATGTATACAATTTAATCTCATGTAATTTGACATATATGACCATGTTAAGTAATATGGGGTATTGTTTGCTTTTAAAAAATGGATTGGGTGGGTTGGGTTAGGGTTTAAGGATTTTAAACGGGTTGGTTTAGGGTTATGATTTTTTGACCCATTTATTTTTGGGTTGGGTTGGGTTAATGATATTTAAGTGGGTTGGGTTAGGGTTAATATCAACCCGACCCATTGCCCTAAATTTCCAAGTATAATCATAAGTCATAACTACAGGTTGGTTTCCGTGCTTGGGGTTTAGTTTCTAGGGTATATTTAGGGATTGGGGTATCTTTTTGTTGTTCTTTTTACATTCTTGTAACGTTTCAATTATCTTAGCAGATTTTTAGGGTTTGAGGTTTAGGATCATTGAACCGAGACTACAAACCCTAAAATAAATCTTTGACAATTGTTTAACTATCATAGGGTATGTTTGGGGTTTATGGTATCTTTTTGTTGTTTGTCTTAAACTCTTGTAACGTTTCATTTATCTTGGCAAGTTTTTAAGGTTCGAGGTTTAGGGTCTTACTACTACAAATCCTAAAATAAACCTTCGACAACTTAACTTTCCTAGGGTATAACCCCAAGATAGAAATCCGTTATTCTTGTTCTTCATTGCCTTCTTCGTTGTTTTCTTTATTAAATTTAAGAAAAATTTCACAAGATACCCCCCGAGGTTTGAACGAATTTCATAAAATACCCCTAATATTTCATTTTTATTATGAGATACCCCTGAGGTTTCATTTTGTTTACAAGATACCCCAAGGTTTCATTTTCATTATGAGATACTTTAAGGTTTTAATTTTATTATGAGATACCCCTTCATTCAAATTCTGATATTATATTGTTAATATTCTCATTTTACCCTCACACCATATGCCCGCAATAATCTCAGAGATTTATGGTTAATTTTTTAAAAAATTAAAAATATAAAAAATACACAAAAATGATTAAAGATCATATAAATTTTGAATTCAATTAAAAAAATGAATATGCTTAAATAAGCAAAAGAATTAAATTTTAAAAATAAATATAAATAGTTAAATAATAATAAATTAATTTAACTAATTAAAAACTATTGTAGTGAAGACTTAAAATCGTAAAATAGTTATAACAAATACATTAAAATAACATGACAAATTGATTATATTTTATGTTACTTTATACTTTATTTTTCTATTTTAAATAATGAGTTTTTCTATGTACCATATGAAATTTTTAATTTTAATATTTTTCATATTATTGTTATATTTTTCTTTGATTTAAGTCTTTGCTACGTAACACTTGAACAATTTATTTTTATTTTACAAAATTATTTGTTTGCTTTATTATTTAGTCATTTCCATTTGTTTAACTATTTTTGTTTTTTTTTATATTTAACATTATTCGTTTTTCAAAATTGAATTCAAATTTTATATCATCTTTAGTATTTTAGTGTATTTTTTATATTTTTTATTTTTTATTTTTATTGTTTAAATATTATGATCATAAAGTTATCTGCAAAATAGAACATAAATTTTAAAAACTAAAATTTCAAAATATAAGCTGAAAAATATAAAATAATTTACTTGAAGAAATAATTTAAATTGATAAAAAATAATAATTAAAAATGTATGGTAAAAATGATGGTACTTATTTGGTATAGTTTATGGTATATAATTGGTATAAATTTGATATAAATAATTTGTTTAGAACACAATATTCTTTTTATGGTATTGAATAAATTTTTTAAAATGAAATATTTATTTGTGTTAATATTTTATGATATTTTCATTTTTTCAATTTTTTTCGATTTTTATAATTATTTTTTTATTTTTTATATAATATTTTTTATTTCATTATATTTTTACTTTTTTGTGAATTTTTTAACACTTAGGAGCATATTGTGTACTTTAAAAGTACTTTGTTAACTAGCAGGGATATTTTTGTCTTTTTTCCATTTGGTCAATACTGTAGTGGCATTTTCATGAACTTTTAGAAAAAATATAGTGATATTTTATGATTTTTTTAGTGTCATTTCATGAATTAGCCAAAATTTATAATGGCATTTATGAAATTTCTCATATTTAATTTATATCTTTTATTGAACAAATCTAAATTGCTTATTTAGTTAAAGCTATTAAAATACGGAGCTGAACTAGACAATCACTACGTCTCTTCTCATTTGTTGACGGCTATCTGTCTTATAACTTTTAGGCGATTACTGTTTTTTTCTTTTGCATGTTTTTGAATTTTTTTTTTGAATTTACATATTTGTAAATACATTGTACATATTACAGTTAGTAAAAAAAGCACTACAATTATTTTAGAAGATTGTTAAATTTTGTAACTTGGTTTAGCGGGGTGCCTGCGGTTATAAATTCACTGCAAATAACATCACGTATAACTAGGAAAAATTACAGTGCCCACCCACGAGGTTTTCGGGTTTAACATTGCCCACTCACGAACTTTGATAATTTACACTGCCCACCTATCAACTATCCACAATTTAGTTTCCGTCACACCTTTTCTCTAATTCTGTCTATCTCTAACGGGGCTTGACCGTTTGACCACCACTTCCCAAACAGACCCTTAATTACTAACCCAGTCCAAATTTCTGTAACTTGTCTGTTCCTCTTCGACGCTCTCCCTGTCGACGTTGTTCTTGTTGGGTTGAATCCTAATCGATGTGAACACGGTCTGGTCAATGCGAGAAGTTACAGATTGAGTTGTCCGTAATTTCAATCCCCGGTATGACTGCGCTACTCTTTCCTCGATTTAGGGTTCTTCAATTTGGGAGATTTCCCTCGACGCTATCCTGCGTCTTGATTATGCTTGGCTGTTTGTTTCTGGCGTTAGTTTTCACCCCACTTCACCTAATTTATTCACGTCTTGATTATGCTTCTGGAGTTAGGGTTCTCAAATTTGGGGATTGCGATTCTGGAATTAGAGTTCTCCAATTTGGGGAACTTCTGTCCTGTTGATCGACCACATTGTTGGTTATTTGTTTGGCTTTGGTTTTCATCCCACTCCACCTTGTTTATTCACGTCTTGAATATGGTTCTGGAATTTGGTTAAATTACCCTTGCGATTCTGGAAGTTGTCAACCTTGCCAAAACCTGTTGTATCTACGGTTTTCTACTGTTGTTGGTGGAACATTTGTTGTTCTTTGGAACACTTGTTGTTGTCTGGAACATTCGTTGTTCTATGTGATTTGTGTGGCTGGAACAGATTGAAATGTGGCTCTGTTATCTGTTTCTGTTTTCGGGTACATCATCTGTTATATGTGTTTTGTCATGGTTCTGACTGCAATGAAATCTGCTTCTTTTATTTGCTTCTGTTTTCTGGAACATCTTCTGTTCTATGCGTTGTGTCTGGATGGAATGTAATGAAATCAAATTTTGTTATCTGCTTCCTATATATTCATTGTTGTAATAATTGATAGCTATTTAGCTAATTTATTGTGTTTTGCATATGTAGGTACTATTGTTCGAAGATTAGCATACGATGGATGAACATATAATTGAGTTGTCGTACAATGGGCACAAGTTTTGCTTGCAAGAGCTTGATCCTAACTTATATTCTACCATAGAGTTGATGAGGGACTACACAAAAGAAATTTCCAAACAACCAATTGCTCCACCCAACAACCCTACCTTCTTCTACATACATCCAAAAAGCAAGAAACACATCGAAATTTGCAATGACACAACTCTATTTAATATGTTCAAGGCCCGTTCCTCCACAAAGATTATAACCGTGTTTGTTAGAAAAGCTGTGAACTCTTGTCTGATGGATATGTGGCGGAGTTATGAGAAAGATCAAAGCATGAGGGGTGTGCAAACCGAGAATGAAGTTGAAATCCTTGAGTTGTCCCCTCATCCGGCTACACAACCTACACAACCAATACAAGCTTCTACACAACCTTCTACTCAACCACCTCCGTTGCCTACACAATCCCAATTTCTAACCCCCATAGTACCCACAAGAAAGCACAAGAAAAAAGCTGCCAGGGGTCTTGGCCAGTCATACCAATTGGCACTTCAGCCAATAGAAACATCTTATGTTGTGGCGACACACCAATCAGTTCAAACCAGCAATAGCACTCCACAGAGCCTTGATGTTCACACGTCATCAATTGTACCATCTCCACGGATGGAGATGGTCAGTGGAAATAATCCTCCTCCATCATCTAGACATAGTGTTGAGCAAGGAGATAGATCTGCTATCGGATCAGGATATGATAATGAAGCTCCTGTAGATGATAACGAACCCACATACTCTGACGACTCTTGGTGCCATCAGGATGTTGATGATGGTAACGATGTTGAAACTGAGTCTAGCCATTCAGAAGATAACGATATAGATGATGATGACAGATTGGAGGAACTCGGGGGAATCACTGAGTGTGGGTACTTTTTTGTTGATGAAGAAGATTGTGCGGTAAAAGAACCACCGTATTTGAGGAATGGGACTCATTTTGAGTATCAAGCTGACGGGAAGGTTGTCTTGCAGTCTCATCAAATGTTTGAAAACAAAAATACTTTCTTGGAGGTGATGAAGGACTATGCATGTCAAAAGGGTATTGATTTGCACAGGATAAGTAATGACCCTTTCAAGTACACAGTTAAGTGCAACAACAACAACACTTGCCCTTGGAGACTTCATGCTTCCCTACTTTCTGACAAAACTACATTTATGATAAAGACGCTGACAGGGGAACATGATTGTATGAGGATTGCCGATAATCCAAACGCTACCGTGCTATGGGTCACAAAGAAGATTCTGCCTGATATTAGGGCAACAAAAAAATGGCGCCAAAGGACATTATGGCATTGATGAGGCAGAAGTTCAGCCATGATTTGAGCTACATAAAGTGTTACAGGGCATACAAATTGGCTTTGATGATAGTTGATGGAAATCATGATGAGTCTTATGCAAAAATTCCTCAGTACTGCCAAATTGCTCTAGATAGAAACCCCAGCTCCATCATCGACCTGGAATACCAAGAATATATGACTTCTCCTCCCACTTTCACAAGACTGTTTGTTTGCTTTCATGCTCAGAAGGAGGGGTTCCGTCGTGGGTGTAGGCCATTCATTGGTGTAGATGGTTGTCACCTTAAAGGTCCATTTGGAGGAGTACTTTTGACAGCAATCACCATCGATGGAAATAATGGTATATTTCCACTTGCATTTTCTGTGGTCCAAAGTGAGTCTACCAACACCTGGAAGTACTTTTTCAGCCACCTAAAGAAGATAGCTGATTGGGACACGCGGAATAGATGGGTGATAATATCTGATCGTCAGAAGGGCGTTGAACCTGCACTAAATGATGAATTGCCAGAAGTGACCAGGAGGATCTGTTGTAGGCATCTCTATGCAAATCTGAAGAAAGATTATCCTGGTATTATTCTAAATTGGATCCTTGTAAATTTTTCAGCCCATGATTTTTATGCCAATTTACATGTATGTAATCCAATCTCTTCAATTTATGTAGGTACTCTCATTCGAAATCTCTTTTGGGAAGCTGCCAAGGCATACACTCAAACTTCTTTGGACGTAACACTGAAGAAGATTAAAGAAAACTCTGTGTCAGCTTACAACTATTTGAAGAATGTGGATTTTGACTTGTGGGTAAGGTATCACATGCCAGAGTACACCAAGGTTATTGAGGTAACTTCAAATTTTGTTGAGTCTTTCAATGGAAAGTTGTCTGACATAAGGCCAAAGCCCATTTTAGCCATGTTGGATGAACTACGGAGGTCAATGATGTTAAAAATGCATAAGAGAAGAGAGGATTCAGTTAAACTCGGGAACCCCGTGACTGGCTATGCGACTAAGATTTTGCACAAGAACACAAGACTTGGTAGATAATGTGCCATTAGACCGAGCAACGACATTGAGTTTGAAGTGTCCGATGTTGGAGGATATTTTATTGTTAACCCGAGGGACCGTCAATGTGATTGCATGTCGTGGGACTTGTCGGGAATCCCGTGCAAACATGCATGTGCTGTCATTGCACAGCAAAGGCTTGACTTGGTATCATATGTGGCTCCCTGGTTCTCCAAGGAATTGTATGTGGAAATGTACAAAGCAACCATATCACCCATTCCTGACCCGAATATGTGGCCTACTGTTGATGGCATTGAGCAATTGAAACCACCATTCTTGAGGAAACTCCCGGGGAGACCGAAGAAAAAAGATAGGGGACAAGGTCCCAACAGTGATGGTCAAAGCTCTGATGTTCAGTCTGTTTTGAAGAATAAGAGAAAGAGGAAGACTCAGTGATTGTAAGTTTGATTTATTATTTCTAACGATTATATTTGTACGTTTGTTGTTCAAAAATTTATCCATTTCTAATATGATTTTTGTTTTTTTGTTGTATTTGCAGGTTGTTTTGAAGCATTCCAGTTGCTGCTTTGCTTTTGAAAAGTAGTTACGTATTAGGCGGAAACAAGTAGTTATGCTAGGATTATTGTACGCTATGACAAGGATTGATGTTTCAAACAGCTCTTGCGTTTTCGTTCTTTTATAATGTATTGTTGGAATTATTTGGGTCGTGTTTTGGTACTTAGACAAGTAATGTGGTAACGAACAAATCTAATCTTGGTTTGAACATCCTACTAATGAGCATCAGTCTGTGAATGCTAGCACAAAAACTGGTGTGGTACTTTGTATGTTTCTTCTGTTGAAAAGTGTATCTGTTGTATTTTTTCTCGTCTTGACAGTAGCAGCAACAGTCATGGTGAGAGATAAGCATCATATGTTGCAATTTAAAATCTGATGTTGTATAGAGAAGGGAATTGATATGCTGTTCGTACTTGGTGGTTAGCTGTATATAGATGTATTACCATCATGAAGGAATAATTCTAGAAGCATTTTGTCTCTGATTTTTTACTCTGTTATGGTTTCTTTAATGATGCCATCGTCCTCCCCTTTGTCAGTTCACTAGTTTTTTATCCTCTAAAAAGGTTAACATGCATTCATCTTGTGCATCTTGTAGTTTTGTAATCAGTTTATGCTGATTAGGTTATGCCCACCATATCATCCTGATGGAAAACATTGAATTATTGCTTTTAATGTAGAGAAGTGAAGTGAGTATCTTCAGGTCCTGTTTGAAGTCTCATCTGGTTGCTAGTCTCCACTTTGAAGTTCAACTTTCTGTGTGTGATATAAATGCCACTTTGTATATTGATTAGTTTCTTGTATATGGGCTGCCACTAAACTCCATGTGTAACCAATTGTGCAGATTATAAACATGTACAATTGTATTACCATCAACAAGTTAGTTACTTTCTCGGTGACAGTAGACATACCCCATTCATGTTTGGGGAAACTTTGATTTTGACAAAAGAATGCATGACATTTCTACAACTTACTTTGATATATACAGCAGAATGTGAAATACAATGACAACAATGTCTTTTGTGACATAAGGACAGATTATGAGCTGAAATTGCATTACTTTTGCACTTAAAAGTCATTACAACAGATCTGAATAAAAAAGTACAATGATGATTACATTAAAAAGTCATTACAAAACATTGCATTAAAGTCATTACAAGACTTTCAGTCATTACATAATTGTAACCCGAAATAAAAATAAAGCTATAACTATGCCAAACACCATCTTCATATATCCATCATTCTTCGCCTTAAGCTCATCCAATCTTGTCTTTTGAATCTCCTCGAGTTTATTCAACAAACATGCATTTTGATTCTTCAATTCAAGTAGCATTGATTCAATGTCACCAACAGAAGAAGAGGCTCTTGATGAGGCATGACTGGTGAAGCATGGACTGGTGGGTA